>SSNS01000244.1:385221-432528 GCA_006937985.1 Aphyosemion australe | reverse complement strand
GAGCAGGAACGAGCAGGCGGAAAAGAAAAGAACAGAAAAGAAAAGACAGTTTTACATGTTCTGCTGATTGTGGTGGAGGGCTTTTCAAAACTATTAAAGGAATTATTATGATTATTTTTTCACAATGCGAACACTCAACCATTTTCAGACGTTTACTACTTTGCGTCTATCAAACGGCTGTCATGTCGGAAGGTACGTGTTTCACCCACGACATGTAGAATCAAACACAGACCACTGACTGAAAGGAAATCAAGATATTTATTAAAGACACCAAAATAAAGCGCTGCTCCAAACGGGTGGCAGGAATGTCCAGGAGCTCTGTAAAACAGAACGGGTAAGTCTCTGGTCTTGGTGAGGGAGAGAAGAGGATGGTTGGCTGGCTTACTGTCTCCAGGAACGGTGTGAGAGCTCGGGGGGGAAGTTGTCAGGCTGGGGGTTGTGGTAGTGGACACGGAGAAGAGCAGGATGGTCCAGGGGCAGGCAAGCGGTAGAGAGCGGGCAGCCAGGGAAGGAGTAGGGTAACTGGACTGGAGCGGGAGATCCAAGGAGGTTATGGCAGCTGAGTTGCAAATGACTGAAAACACCTGGGGTGGCAAAAACACAAGGAATTACTGGCTTGTGACACACTAGAAACATATACAAAAACACTGGAGGCTTCAAGTGGCTCGAACTACCCAAACATGAGTAATCATCCGGCACTGAGGTGTGTCCAGCTGCTCCTTAAATGCCCTGGCTGGATAATTGGTGATTTGTCTCAGCTGGTCCTGCTCTCTACACGCTCACCTGAGGAACACTAGGAGAGGAGATCAATTAGCCATGACAACGGCGTCCCGTGTGAATGGGCACCATGGTGCCACAGTTACTGGTGGCAGTTTAATGGGCCAACATGTCAGCTGGAGCGGATCGGAACACACAATAGAGCTGAGTGCTGTTTGACAAATGAGCTGCTTTTTAAACAAATCTCACTGATTATTTGACTAAAGTATGGAACTAGGGATGCTGCGATCAGATCACGTGATCGAAAATCGGGCCCGATCACTTGTTTTTTAAAAAATCGGAATTGGGTGTAAAAGGTCGGAAATTGCCAAAATGTCTGCTGCAGCACCTTAGCTGCCCGGTAGCTACAGGTGCTATGCAGGGAAAAGTTAGCCTGCTGACAGAGGCGCTGCACGCCTGCCCAGTCACGGGAGCGCGCATCGATCAATACAGCTGCAGATTGAGGGAATAAACAACTTGAAATATGAGTAATGCTGCTATTTTCAAATATAAGCATATTATTAAAACATTTTTTAATCAATGCACTTTCTAAACAAGTGAAAGTGAAACTTAAAGAACAACGTGGATGTGTTTTTTTTCCTTCTTATTTTAAAGCAACATTCCTGAACTTTGCGGATGTATGCACTCTGTTGCCCCCACAAAGCTTGCTGCGTCATGTCACTGTCGTAAAAAACTTTTCCACCTCCACACATTGAATAAATAGTTTTATCAGGACTGTATACCAACTTTATGCCCGACCAAACACAATAACCCTGGTGAAATCATTTATTACTTACCTAGCCATGCTCCTTTAGGAGGATTTTTCTAACAGGAAGTGTGTGTGAAGTTAGACTCCACCCATGGTGTGACTCACCCTTTAAAGAGCTAAAGGTTGGTTTATGCTTGACGCATGTACCTTCCGGGCGGAAATGAGACGCGCAGATGGAACTCGCGTCAGACTTTGCAGCGTTTATGGTTCCTTCCTACCTTCTGCAGCTTGTCTCCGCTGTGAGCCAATATTCTCCCAGACTGTAGGGGGCGGCATGGGACTCTATGGCAATCATCCAACACTACACCATAGTAGAAATAGAAATCACTGATGTTTTAAATTTTTTTACTGCTTCCTCGTCTTTTCCGAGTGTGACAGCAATTTCTCTCCACGAATTATTAACAATATTTTGATCATGGTGATCTTTATGGGCCGAATCGTAGAAATGTTTGTATTTACAAACCTCCGCCACTACGAGCTCTTGCCAGTCCGCCATGTTTTTCGGGAATTTCCTAGGTGCACGATGCGGAAACTTTGGGCTGCGCGGAGCCATGCGGACCTCGCGGACACGTCAAGCATAAACCAACCTTAACTCAGTGCAGCTGCTAAGGGCTTCTCTGCTCTGGCACTGTCCCTGGTGCTGAACTGCAGAGGGAGCACCCACGAGCTGTTCTGGTGCTGAAAACTTAAACAATGTTCAAAAAACCCTTCTATCCATCAAAACTTCTAGAAAACAATTTGAACATTCCATTTAATGTTTTAGCTAGTAGTTTAGCATAACGTCCTGTTACAGTAAAAAGGACAAAGTGTAAGATGCACTTGTTTGCAGAATACCTACATGTAGGGCTGGGACGATAATCAATAAGTCAATATATCGTACGATAGATGAAAATGAACTCAATAATTTTTCCAGCCTCGATATATCGCCATGTGCCTGCGTGTATATGTTTTCCTTGTCTCTCGCTTCCAAAGATGCTGGATGACAAGAGGGTTCACTCTGTGCATTGGTCTCAGCACCCGCGCGCGTTAGTGGATTAAATGAAGGGAGTGAAGTATCCTGTCAGTCATTGAGGATCTTTGTATCTCTGGGAGGAAGTGGAGCCACAAGCAACACCTGCGCGCATTAGAGGATTAAATGATGGGAGTGAAGCATCGTGTCAGTCATTGAGGATCTTTGTATCTCTGGGAGGCTTGGGAATATTCTGGTGAAGGTTCTCAGTCATCCAGGTCATGGTAATCCAAGGGGTTCAAATGAAGGCAACTGGACTTCTTTGGTTTCTTGAAGACGTTTCGCTTCTCATCCGAGGAGCTTTGTCAATTCTGACTGGAATATGGGAGGGTCGATCATATAAAGCGGAGCCGCAAGCAGCAAGTTAACCTCGTGAGGAGAATGACGAACTTTATTGCAACGCCAAATGCTACGGCCCCGGTGTGAGAGTATTTTGGCTTCAAGCCCAATGAGAGAGGTGGGGTAAACAACACAGACGAGCTAGTATGCCGACTTTGTTCCAAAATTGTAGTAACAAAAAAAGGCAATACAACAAACTTGCATTCCCACCTGAAACATTATCACCCGGTCGAGTTTTCACAACTAGGGAAAAAAACTGCACCCCGAGATGCAGAGCCGTCAGCCCGACAATTGACACTTAATGAAGCGTTAAGGTACGGAAAGAAAAAAAGGTTAAGAAATGTACAACTCTATTATTATTATTGTTTATTATCATTATTGAAGTGCAGTTTTGGGTTGTTGACAGTGGATAAGCCATTGTATTTATTGTTTTGGAGAGAAAGGGTTTATTTTATTGTTTTTGGTGCAATATTTTCTAACAGTGTGAGAGTTGTTTATTATTTTATTTTTATTGTTTTTTGTTTGTTTTATTTATTAGTTTCAAAGTTCTGGTTCTGGACATTTCAATAATTGTTGCATTCTAAAGGATGTACTTACATGAGTGGTTATTTTGGTCTCGATAATGTCGACAATAATATCGTTTATCGTCAATAATTTTTGGACAATATATCGTCCAGCAAAATTTTATATCGTCCCAGGCCTACCTACATGTATGTTTTTGACATCAGTGGACATAATCTATTGTCTGAGAGTATATTTTAATTTTTCCAATAGTAAATGAAGAAAAGCACATAAATTAGGTTTCTGATCATTATCATTTAAAACATCATGCCCTTTTTTCCTCTAATTTGACCAGCACTCATTAGACCTCAGCTTAAGGCCGTCTCTATGTGTTCCTGTGCCCTCCGTTTATTTTTAGGCATACGTAATAACCCTGAGCTGAGTGGTGAAAAAGCACCTGCACATACATGCCTTCCCTAACGGTAACATTATCTCATGCAGGAAGTCATTTACCTGTCAGCTGGCGACCCTTTGGAGCTCGAGCGAACAGCGCTTGAGTGAGAATCACAGGGAGAGGTGAGGAAGGAGCAAAAGAGGGCAGCCGGGAGAGAGTGTGAGGTGTGTCAGGTGTAAAGGAGGGCAAGTCTGAGTGGTGCCTCTGAGTGCCGATGTTAAGAGCTAAATAATTGCTTACCGCGGTGAAACCTGCTGTGGAGGAAGGCAGCAGGAGCACAGGGGAGGAGAAGGTGAGGAGGAGGAGACACATATATACTCCAGAGGTTGGTAGTACTATTTATAACTGCATTAGTTAGCTTACACAATGCAGTTATCTCCATCTCCTCCGTTAATCCTATTCTCTAACCTGTTTGGAGTTCAGGCCGCTGATGTCATTGTGGTTGTTTCTCTTTTTTTTTTACAGTTTTTTTTATTATTACTTTTTTCTG
This sequence comes from Aphyosemion australe, assembly GCA_006937985.1. Lineage (NCBI taxonomy): Eukaryota > Metazoa > Chordata > Actinopteri > Cyprinodontiformes > Nothobranchiidae > Aphyosemion > Aphyosemion australe. The sequence goes on along the minus strand of SSNS01000244.1, from coordinate 428,210 downwards.
AGCTTCTTTTTCTCTATAAGAATTAAAAATCAGTGCCAGGCTGATTTGCATCACGTGCATAAACGATCGTCTGCTTTGTTTCCTCTTTAATTACATCTTTGTTATTTGGGGAAAAAACAACGTGCAGGAAATCATCTATTCCAGTTTTTATGGAGTGCGTTCATGCAGCAGGCAACTCAAACTCCGCATTTTCAGATGAGTTAACACAAAGACCTAAACAATGGCACTCATGGTCAAAGTGACTCATTTTCTTTGCAAAAGGCTCTAGCCGTGCCAAAACATTACAACCTACAGACGAATGAATGAGCTCTTCCAATCAATCATCACACAATGGACAAGAAAATACAAAATACAGCACTCAGGGTTAATCAGTTGTAGTGTATAGCTTTTATGACAGTGCCATTTGTTGTCTTTCTACACAGGTTGTGTCAAATGTGGCTTCTTGCAAAGAATTGGATCTAGAGTCTGAAATGCTTCGATGCACGTTTTATTTATTCTGACCTTGTTTTTTTCAAACTATGTAAAAACTGAAGTACTGTAAATATTACAAACAATAAACCAAACATCTGTCACAGTAAAAGAAATTAAGAAAATAAATGTTAAATCTATTATAGTAGATAAAACAGCCTCTTTTGGTACAGAGGCCCAGTTCCAATACTCACACTTCCACACTTGCACCCTTCAATTGCGCGTTCCCGGGGTGCGAGTGCCTAGGGTGTCACGATTCTCAAGTGCGGAAGGTGACCGGATCTCTTGCACCCTTAATCCGATGCGGACTTCGGGCAAGGGTATTACCCACAATCCATTGCTGCGTTGGAAGTTTGAGAAGAAGGCGGATTTTTTAAAAAGTAGCACAAACTTCGACCGGCATCCCGGCATGCGTTGTGTTCGATGATGCAATGCTCCCTGTCCCAGTTCGGCACACTTGTGTACTACGAACTCGAAGCCTTACTGTGCACCTCCTTTAAGTGCACTTCATAGAAGGTTGTAGGGTGCAGTGCGAGTATTGGGATTAAGGTGTTAAAAAAACGAACGTGGAGTGAGGAGAGATAAGTTTTACTTTTGGTTTCACCAACAAACACTAGGGGGTGCTAAAAACAAGCCAAAACTGACTACTGTTCCTTTAAGGGCTGCAGCCTGAGATCTAATTTAAGATTTGTCTGAAGGAGAGTCAAACAGGTGCTTCAGGGATTTCATACTGATGAAGGAGTTCCTAATAGTTAGGAATAGGTGATTTCTGTTTGGTTACCATAACTAAAACAATGGAGTTTGAACTACTTGGATGACTTCCGTGTTTTCTGTTTTGCAAAACGATGTGAAAAATGTGTCAATCCAATGAGAAATGGTGCAAAAGGTGTCCTCTGCTCTGCTGAGATAGTGATGATGAAAACTGAGTGATCCCAGTTTCATTAAACAATAAAAACATTTAACTATTTTAGTCACAGGTAAACAAAAAAACATCTTTTTGTCAGGTTTCATTAAGTTAACATCTTTACGCTCTTAATGCCTCTCACTGATCTCTTTTTTTTACCGTTAAAGTGACGCTACATCTTCACGTAATTGAGTTAACAGGCAGCTCCGACAGGAGAAGAATCAGGAGAGTTCACGTGATGAATTCCAATCCCACAGTTTCAGAGGCTGCAATTAACATTAATTGCATTTCAGAGCACCATCGTCCCCAGCAGAGCGCACGTGTATTGTCTCCAGTAATGAATTCTCCCCATAGGTTTACGGTGTTATCTAAGGCATCAGCAGTCCTGGGTGGAGAGATAGCCTAAGTGTGTGTGTGTGTGTGTGTGTGTGTGTGTGTGTGTGTGTGTGTGTGTGTGTGTGTGTGTGTGTGTGTGTGTGTGTGTGTGTGTGTGTGTGTGTGTGTGTGTCCATCTAATTCCTGCATGTGAGCGGCTAGTTTGTCACCATGAGGTTTTAAAAAGCGTGACAGTCTTCCAAATGCAATCAGGAAGTGGTCTGCCATCTAAAGGAGTCTCTGATGAATTACTCCTACATGTTTTTTTTCTATTTTTACTGACAGTGACTAACCAGGGCTGCTAAAGCTGACTGATATGCCCTTTTTACACCAATGTAAATGCATTGTAAAAGAAGGTCTGCTGTCCAAGAATCCATAAGGTCATTTCCACATTTGCCAGAAGCAAAACGTGCTCACGGCTACACATGTTCTCAAAGGGCTGTTACTAGAATTTTGTCCAGAGGAAGAACCCAGTTGGTTATTCTAGATTGACTTTAGGAGTGTGTGCGCGGTTGTTTGTCACATGCGTTGGTTCTGTGATGGTCTGGTGACCCGTTCAGGGTGGACTTGACCTCTTCCCTGTTGAACACTGGCTCCAGTTCCTTGACCCTGAACTGGATTAATTATGTACACAAATAAAGAGATTAATTAAACGGCCCTCTGGTTTGTCCAGCTGAAGAATGCAGTTATATACACACATAATAAAGAATAAACAGCTATGTCTGAACTAATGTGACACTGACAAAAGTTTAATTGCATATCTTGTTTATTCCATATTTAACATGAATCAGACACTGATTTTAAATTATTCGTTGAATATTTCACATTAAATCAATCATGATAGTCAGTGTGTCACAGTAGGTTTGAGTTTTCTTTTCTTTGAAAGCTTTATTTCTCCTTTTGTAAACACTGAGTGGGTGTGATTTACCTACAAAAACATCTCATTTGTCCAGAAGGATATTCTCCCAGAATCTATGTCGACATGCATTTTGACCATTTCCTGTCTGACTTCATCTAACAGGAGTGTTAGACCTCCTGGGTCTCTTCAGTGGAGCCCTTTAAGGTTTAAAATATGGCAAATATGGCTTTCCATCTGATCAACCTTTACACCTAGGGAGGCTTGCTACAGTCCTGTAAATGTTATTATAATATTATTGGTAGCTACTGAGGTTACAAGAACATGAAGGTGCATGGAGATGGTCCTTTACCCTGGATATCTTTAATGTTCTTTATGAACGCTCTCTGGTCCATGTTTGGTGTTGTGCATGTGCACGCAACTACAGTATAACAAACTAGTGGTTCCCAAAGTCTGTGGGCTGCAAAATATTAAGTTTTGTCTTTTTAGATGCATTTTTCCTAGAAATGGAAATTTAAAAAGTAATAAAGTGATTAGTTGTGCAAAGATTGTTGTTTCCCTCATGCTCTTATATGGCCTTTTGGCAATAACTGTGTATTTCAAGCAGCCGTTTTTGGCGTTGCAGGTCTGCCATTGTAGTTCTGGAGAAGAAGCTTCTACAGCTGACTTTTAACAGGAAGTGGGAGCCGTAACCATTATAAAGGCCAGAACGTCTGCACATCACAACAGAACCTAGCTGACCAACAGCAAAAACACCCTGAAGATAAAGATGGGCTGTTGGTGGTGGAGGAAATACAAATAATCAAAAACAGAACAAATAACATCTACAGTAACTCTCTCTCTCTCTCTCTCTCTCTCTCTCTCTCACACACACACACACACACACATTAGGACCCTGTCCTCGTTTGGCTGCTGATCCAGAAGATGATGGAGAGATTATGTTTGACTATAACTGGACATTATCTAATTGTTTATTCAGACTCATTTTAAGCAGCTTGTGTCTAAATCCTATAATTTCTATATATAATAAATGTTATGACTCCATTCCATATTGTCCTCTGGATGTCCAGCAGAAGACAACTGCTTCAAAATAAATAAAAAGTCACAAAAACCTTTGGGTTTCTGCCCCTATTTGAGGTTTTTAACAGAGGGTTTATCAGATTTGGTGCAGAAGGGATAAAATGGTCATCTTGACCTCATACAAGCTGCCCCTAAATGTCTTTTTTTATTCTCTACAGCTGCTATCTGAATCAATAGTGCCAATCGACAAGCAGGCCAAAAACCCTTTCAATGTAATCAGCCAATCACTGGTGCTCTGCCTGGTGTTGGATTGCTCTACTCTGCTTCTTTCTCGCTAATTTTACCTATTTACTTTTCTTTCATGAGCATTTATTTGTTTCACTCCGAGGAAATTCTTGCAAAATCAGAGCAGTTGAATTGAATTTGCTTAAATAATGCTTTATAAAAGTGAAGTTCCTCCTCATTTAGACTGTTTTTAGATATTTACGCATAATTAGGTAGCTATTTATTTGTCACATTACACATTATTAACACATAAAAAGGTAAAACTCTGTGACAAAGTCCAGTAATGCTCCAGGAAAACAGTAGATAAAATTTAGAATAAACAGATAAAGAAGCCAAAGGTAAGAAAATCACTATAGTGTCAGGAGCAGTAGCAGAACAGCAAAGAGATCAAAGTGAAGGGTCATTTAAGTGAGGCGGGGAGTTCATACATTTTTCAGTCTATGTGGAAAAAAACAGCTGCGTTTCAGTCTCTTTGTTCATTCTTTAGCGCCTCTTAGGTTGGCTTTGTTTGCTTTAACAACCCTGGGATGCTCCTGTCAGCGGCGGAGGAGCAGTTTCCATACCAGGAGGTGATGGAAGAGCTGAGTGAACTCTCCATCACACACCAGCAAAAGGATGTCAACAAATAAAATATCAAATGTTCCAGCCTGTTGATCTTGCTGTGAGGGGTTTTCTTTATGATGCTCACTGTGTTGGTCAGCCATTTATAGTTATTAATATACCTGATGGGGTGATGACACATTCCTGAGGTGAATCTGAGTATAGATGAATAGGAAGAGGATGACAGGGTTTAAATGCTGACATTTTTTTCAAATCTGTAAAACTTATTGAAAAAGAGAAAAAACAGCATTTATTTCTTTAATAGTTAAATTTAATACAATACTTGCAAATGTAGCTGGTCAAGTTTTGTGCTTTAATCAACATATTTAATAAAAAATCTGTTTCCTTTGCTCCATTTTTCACAGGAGAGAAGTATTTGTTCAGAAATACATTTGCCTTTTGTCTCTTATAGAACCTGTTCAGCAGTTGGTCATGAGTGCAGTGAGGGTTACCATGGCAACGCACGCCAGTAAGAAGCTAAGCAACACTTGTGTCCCTGCAAACCCCAGGTTAAACCACACTAAGCCTCAAATCCTTTGTGGTAGCACAGGCCCCTGGTGATGCTAAGTTCAAAGCTTTATGAGGTTATCCAAAGTTAAAGCTTCTTAAATCTTCTCCCTGTGGTCATCAGACCTGAACTCCTTCAAGACGCTGCCAAGCACTCTGAATAATGAAATGGCTAAGCAGGTTCCATCTATACAATTAGGTAGTTTTGTATTGTAGATTGAGAAATGACAGTTGTCATGGTCGGCAGATGCTTACATAAATCTGGGAAGACTAAGGATGACTAAAAGAAGAAATCAAGTCTTTGTTTAAAGACTAAACACCTATAAGTATATTTACCAGGCAGCTGTTTGTGTCAGAAATATCACCACAAGAATATTCTGGTGAAGGTTCTCAGTAATCCAGGTCATGATAATCCCAACACAAGAGGGCCTAACGACATCAACGACTCCTCAGGGGTTGGACGGATGGGTATTCATAGGTAGTTTCAGCTCGTTAAGCAACAACAGACAACTACAGTTAATACGTTTGTCTCTCCCATATTGCAGTCAGAATTTACAAAGCTTCCTGGACGAGACACAACACATCTTCAAGAAACCAAAGAAGTCCAGTTACCTTCATTTGAACCCCTTTGGATCAACACATGAATGCATTTCCTGCATTATTGTGCAAAAATGATTTAAGTCACACATTCTACAGAAGTTATGGTATTTAGATAACCTGGCAACTAGGGCTGCACAAGTAATCGGATTTTGATCGTGATCATGATTTTGGTGGCCACAATTAAATTAACCTCATCGTCAACGATATTTACATTCCAAATGTGAGCTCTTCTGCTTGCTTCTCCATCACACACCGCCTCAACCAATAGTCTGCCAACCACTAGGGGGTGAAAACATGGCTAAAGCTTCATTAAGCTGCCCGAATAAAAACCACGCACAAGCCACTCAGCAGTGCTGAGTTGCACTTTGAGATTGCTCCCTGCAATAACATATTTAGTTAGCACTTTGAAATATAAAAGTAAAGGAGTTTTTTGGAGGGGTTTTGTAATATTTATAATCTATTCTAAAGTTTCATTTTTCACAGAAAAACGTTGCAACATTGTTTGTAATTGATGCAATAAAAATACATATTTTACCAGATAGGATGAATGATCGTGATTACAATATTGATCAAAATACTCGTGATTATTATTTTGGTCATAATTGTGCTGCCCTACTGGCAAGCCATCCTATATATGTAAATATATAGTCTGGCCATGACCCATAGACAGAGCTCAGTAGGGGCAGAATCTACGGTTGTCTTTCAAACTCTCCGCATGAAGTTGAACAGTACTAGGACCAATCAGAGCGATGAGCAACCTTAATTCATCAATGGATCAGTCCACCATACACCATTGAAGAAGTACGTCTGTACCTCTGTCTGCTCACATCTCAAAGAAAAGCCCGAGTCTAAATGGTCCAAAGTTGATTCCAAAGTCATTTTAAATGAGCACCATTCCTGAGCCGATGCCATCGTATTCGTTTTGCTTCATCGCAGCGCTGCTGTCATCGTGAAAAAAAAACTCAGGCCTAAACAACCGAGCCAGTGGTAGACCTTCTGAGGCTACAGTGGCGCGTGGCTAGACTAACCTGCAGAGCAAAACCTTTTTGCTACGGTTTGTCTGGACTTCTAGGTACTAATTTGAAGCAATCCATTCACCAAGTAATAGGAATAAGAGAGGCTGGAACATTTCTGATGCTTGACCTGTCAACAGACCATCACAACCATTAGAATCTCCAGTTAGGCTGTTTCTGGCCTCCAAGAGGAAATTAAAAACATCAAAAACATGGGTCCCAGAAAGGTCACCGCTGTGAGCAAATAGTTGTAAAGCAGTTTGGAAATCAACTTTATTCATATATGATGTCAGGTGGACATTTAGATTATCACTCATAAAAAGACTTTCCACAACAATCCAGCCTGTTACCTACATGTTGGTCTTTGTCCTCACCTCAAAGAGATAAAATCAAATTACATCCAGCAGAGGAAAAACTCATTAAAAGACCACACGCAGCCTTTTGGTTTTATCTTTTCCTCTGTTGGATTGTTCCTGCGTTCCTCTGACTAAAACCATTTTAGTAGAAGCAGCAGAAGAGCTGCTCCTTCCCTCTAACACTCATGGCATTATTATTTCTCCCTTTGATATTTTGAATCAAAACATCATTCAGACATCTCGCTCATCTGTATGCATTAGATTTTACACTGTATGTTTTATAAAAGTGGTATAAAACTACTGGAGTGAAAATAAGGACATAAGAATCAGGCTGCAGGAGTGTATCGTATGCATCTGAAATAAGACCTAAAGATGTCACTGTGTCTACAAACCTTTACCCTTTACAGTTTGGTTCCCCTGTTTTAGCAAAGAAAAACCCTCTAAAAGAATGATCACATGACTTTCTCCCATGCCTCCTCTGGATCACCCAGATGGTCATTGGCAAACTTCAGACGCGATCTTTACTCGACACAAAAATAGCACGAGGTGATTGGTAAACAGTGTGAGGTAACCTGTGTGCTCCACAGAAACACAACTCAGCACAAAAACGGTGACATTCTGCTCAGTTTTATGGCTTTTTTCAGACTCTGCACCAGGAAATGGAGGGGGGGGGGGTCTTAACTCGAGACAAAAATAGCATGAGGTGATTAGTAAACAATGTGAGGTGATCTGTATGCTACACAGAAACACAACTCAGCACAAAAATGACAGTGATGTGGGACATTCTGCTCAGTTTTATGACTCTGAACCAGCAAGGAAGCAGGCAGAGAGCTGGGAGCAGCCAGTGACTCCGCCCCCTAGCCAATCAGCAGCCACAGTTGTGATGCTGGCCCGACTCGGCGCACTTGGGACTTCAAGGAAGCAGGGACTAAAAAACTGGAAAAAAGTCGAGGGAAAATCCCGAACCGTGCTGTTGGAAAAGGCGGCCGCGCCGAGCTGCACTAGTCAGAGTTACTCTGCTGCTGGAAAAGGCCGATTGGACAGCCAGAATTCCTGCTGATTGCCAGGTGTTCAAATACTTATGTTCCTCACTGTACTGTGTAACACTAACACACGCACACCTATTGTCGTTCATCATCTTACCAGTTTTCATTCCATAATCTCCTTGTATGTATTCTTCTGCTCATTATCAGATTATCTGTTCATCCCGCTTTGAGGTTAGTTGATGAAATCTATAAACATCAGCATCTCCAGCCGCCTCCTGCCAGCATCTGCGTCTTTTCCACCAGTTATATACGGATTATGAGACACAAGCTAAAGCTATATGTGACTATATGAGGCAGGAACAAAGACAGTTACAGACGCAGACCGTCCTGCTGGTGAACGTTGTATTAGCGGTTTTCTAAATATGAAACATCTGTATTTATGTAGCCAAGGTTAAAACCTTTAAACGGTAAGCTCAATTTATTTCCACATTTAATTAACATAAATGTAGCCTTGATGGGAGTTTTTTCCACACATTTTATTAATTTCACATTAAACACGCTTGGTTAAATATGAAATTAGTTTTGAAGCATTTATGCTTCGACTAAAATTCATTAAAATTACATTTCTATTTTTATTACAGAAAATACCAAACAGCTGATTTACAGCCTCTAAAGTTTACTTCATGATAAAAATCATCATCTATGAGATTAGCAGAAAGTTTCTCCTTTCAGTGGAAGTTTTACGCATAACCCCAGAGATCATAAACAAACTGTAAGCAGCAGTTAAACTCTGCCATATGACACATAACTGAAAGAAATTAAATGCTCCGTCAAGCTGTTTTACTCTGGGAATATACAAATTAGTTTTGGCTCCTTGTGACAACGTGTTCATTTGTGGAAAATCGTTTTCTCATTAATTGTGTTCATCCTGTCTGCCTCTATCATATTGGCAATTTAACATAGTGTGAAATACATATTTCCTGACAGCCTGACTTTTTCTGTCGATGCGGTTTTTTCCGCTCCAGCGTCCCGCGGAGTATCATTTATTTTAGTTATTGAACTTTTGATTTTTTGCTGACTTGTTGACTTTACATTTAATCCCCCTTTCCCAAAAAGCTTTGCATTCTTGTATTTAAATCTCCTCTTTTCCTCGCGACATAAAAGCCAAAAGATTGGAGTATTTTTTTTCTTTTATGCATCTGAGAGGGGTGAATTGATTGTTTCCTTTGGTATAGACTAAGTGACATGAAAATGTGTGCACATGCATGTGAACTATGCATTAGGTGTCTAAAATATCTGTCAGAAGCATTTACATATTCATTGGCACATCAGACACCTTCTCATTCCCTTTCCTCCACTTTACCTCTCAGTTATGTTCTCGTGTGCAATCCAAGAAAACGCATTTACTGCAACAGGTGGAGCAGAAAATGGATTTGCATTCAACCCCAAAAGTGTTAAAGTGGAAATATCTTTTCCCGCTCCCCTCCAGTAATAACATTAAGCTTGCAAAAACATATTATTATAACTTCCTGTGGTCAAATATTTACCTACTCAGTGAGCATATGATGGTGGACATGTGTAGGCAGGACTAAAAGCTGTTTTAGTCTTTAAATGGGCCAAAAATGGGCCTGAAAACAAGAAAACTGAGGGAACTTTTAACTTTTTGAGCTCACTGCTTTGGCAGAAGGATATTTTTTCACAAAAATGTGATGCAGTGGATTAAAGAAAGATGTAGTAAGTGAAAATAGTTGAAAAAAGTGTGCAAAGAAATGTGGTTGTGCATGCAAGCAGGTTTTTTTTTTTTTTAGCTTTGTAGCTTTTTGTTTCCACCATGTTTTGAATTAAATCGTCTTGCACCGGGTCAGAGCACTGCAGCTTTTTGTTCCCTGTGCAAGAAGATCTCTCAGATCCCCCAAAACGAACTCCTAAACGGGGACAAACGTCACAAATGATGTCAGAATCTCATCCGCACACAGAAACACGCAACACAAAGCACTCTGCCGTTGAGCTTAAAGGAAAAATCTGAAATGATGTTTCTCCTAAACCCACACAAGGAGCGGTGGGTGGTAATTTTGTGAGCATATGAAGGTTTCAGTGCAGGGAAATGAAAGACAGGCTGTAATTTGAAGTCATTTGCACTGTAAAAATGTAGGAGATGTTTATTGTTAGTTTTTACTTCATTACGCACAGTTTGAGTTATCCTCTGCTATCTGGGGGGTCAGAGCTACTGCTGGTTTGAGAAAATTACTTTTGAGGGAAGAAGATGTGTGGGTTGGGGAGGCGGCGCAAGAAACAAAAGAATCAAAATTATGTGAACTATCATTGCAGAAAATAAAAGAAAAACTGTTATTAGAAGGAATTCTTTATGGGTTTTCTACTCTGTACACTTTAAATTAAGAGAAGAATCAGACTTTGGCATCTCATCCTTGCTTTTCCACATTATTTTCCATAAAATTTCATTTCATCATGAAGAAAGAAGATTTGACTGTTTAGCAGTTTCCCATGTTTTATTTTCTTACCAAATATTGTTGACTCAGAAAGTTTCTTATTCATGTTTATTTTGTTATTATTCTACTTTAACTGTAATATGCCTTTTCTTCCTGGTCTGTTTAGGGGAGATTTGTGCCTTTAAGATCTTCGGTCAGGACGCTCCGTTTGAGGCGGTGGTGTTGAACCGGACTTCAGGAGAAGGAGTGCTGAGAGCCAGCAGCCCCGTGGACTGTGAGAGCCAGAAGGAGTACACCTTCATCATCCAGGCCTATGACTGTGGGGCCGGGCCGAGCGGGGCGGACTGGAAGAAATCTCACAAGTATGTCCAATAATTCATGGAAAAACCTTTTAAAGATGAACGGCTAATTCATCTCACGTCAACTCTTAAACACGTCCCCCAAAAGATGAAAAATTACAGAGGAGTTTCTGACTCGCCAGAGTAAATAAAGTAAATGAGCGTAATCTGAAACGTTTGTGAAAATCTGTTTTAGTCATTTATTTTAGCTTGTGTCAACATTCAAAAGAAAAGTTATTTAGACACAAGCTCATTCACAAAATCCATCATTTGGTGCCTAAAGCCTTTCCAGAAGGCAGAAAAATGATGATTATTTTCTTTTTATAACCACGATCAAGAACATTTCCTCAACACCAATATGAGTCATCAGTTGATGCCTTTTTTCAGTTCAGTTAGAGACCATAATCACACGAAAGTTATCAAAATTAACACATGAATCTAGAATTTCTAGAGGCTCACAGAGACCGTTTATCTACACAGATCTCACAGTTTGTCTTGTTATTCTTGCAAACAGATGTTTTTTTATCACCAAGCCCCAGTGTTTTAAAATTGCTGTTTTGGGATTAAAGCCACAGTGTGTAAAATGTTTACTATCAAATTCTGTGTATCATGTCTATTCTAAATATTCCTATTGGCTTGAAATTTTACATTTTTATATACATAAACTGTGGTCAACGCACCATAGTCATGCGCCAACTTGAAGTACCGTAGCTGTTTAGGGACATACAAGACATAATGCTCTGCGTTTCACATTTGCGCTTTGACATGAAATCTACTTCCTCTAAATGTTGTGCGGGGTTGGCGCCTGTCAGCAGAGTAAATAAAACGTGCAGACGGTTGAAAGTTGGTGTGTGTGTGTGTGTAACTGTCAGTGCTACAGTGTCTCCCTCTCCCCCGCAGCCGTGCGAGCACCACCACATTAACTCATTGCCTTTTTGATGCGTGTGGGCTACCGTAGCTGCAATACCTACTCTGAACTGGGTGGCGCTAAGGAGTCGGCTGTTTATAAACGCTGGGGCTTTGAAGCAAAAACTGCAGGAAGATGAGACAGATGTTTCTGCCTCTTCCTCCATTAATTTAGAGCATTTTCCTTAGATAAGAAAAGTCAGGATTTTCTTAATAATAAATCAAAATCATAACCTAAATCATTTATTAAAGATGGACGTTTCTATTTCCTGTTTGCTCTTTCTAAAATGTTTTCTCTGCTGGATATTTTGAGCCCCCCACCCCCGTATTGCAGCAACCACAGCTGACATTTGCAGCTGTCTCTGAGGATGTGTCCTCCTAATAGCCCATCTATAAAAATGTGCATTCCTATGTGTGAATTAGACTGACGCAGGTGTACAGGTGTGAACAGCAGCAAATCAAATCTTCTGGTCCTTCAGTCAGAGACAAAAGCTGCTGCTCTGAACTGAAAGTGGGGACAGAAATGTAGTAAATTGTTTGATGGATTTCTTTAGTGAAGGATAATTGACACACGGTGCATCGACCTGAGTGTTTGTGTGTGCACATCTCTGTGACATTATCACAGCATGGCATTCTAAATAGGGCTCATTAAGCTAATGCCATTAATTGGCCAGATGTGCTTTCAGAGAAAAGCTTTGAGCTGTTGTCAGCGAAGGTCACCGGTGAAGAAAACTCCTACGTCCACATTACTGCTTCGGTTATAGACTTTAGAGCTCAAATGTTAATCTGAGTGCAGATTTAATTTGCTATGCAGATGAAATTGTGAGTGCGTGCGTGTGTGTGTGTGTGTGCGTGTGTGTGTGTGTGTGTGTGTGTGTGTGTGTGTGTGTGTGTGTCATTTAGAGAAGAGATGAAAAAGTTAAAAGAGAAATATATAAAATTAAAACATTTTGAGGATAAATCAAAGCCTGCCAATAAAAGATTAAAAAGTCACTATGTAGAAGCAAAAGCAAGAATATTTACTTTAAAAATAAACATTTAATCTAGTTGTTAAGTCTAGTTTTTAAAATACATCTAATAAGTGCATGCATATTTATTTAGTCTAACTGCATTTTCAAAAGTTAGGTCTGAGCCTCAATAAAAGAAGATTAAAGCAGGCTGAATTAACAATGTAGCGTATTATTTAGTCTGCAGCATTTCAGTATAATGTATATTACCATAAGAACCTGAAATCATCAGGAAGAGATGCTTGTTCTGGACAAAAATCCATGAAAACATGACAAAACGTCAGATTTATGTGACATAACCAATAATGTAGGATCATCATTAAAATGAAAAACATTTTCACTAAGATGATTTTGCATAGATTTAGAATTTGTGTGCATTTCTTTTACACTCAGGGTGCATTTTATGAACTGAAACAAATTTTTTTCTTCTTTTTTCTTATCTTTTTTTTCTTTTTTCTTCTTTTTTTTCCTTTTTTTCTTCTTTTTTTCTTTTCTTTTTTTTCTTCGTTTTTTTCTTTATGAACTGAAACAATAAAATTATCCACAAACTTTATTTTTTTTCATAGCTGCTAAAATCAGAGCAGCACTAATGAAAAGTTTGCCTCATCATGTTGATTTGTTTTCTCTTTAGCTCTTCAGATTCAGAGTCTCGTGTTGGCTTCTCTGAAATCTGCTTTTGTTTTAGAACATTGTTGTCTGTCTGCTCGGAGACACTTTTACACATCGCTAATTACTCGTGATTGTTTGGCATTTTCAGGAAACATGGTGTCATTTTGCAACAGCCTGATGCACAAGTCTCTGGACTCCTGTGACTCATTTGTTCCTACTTTCAGGGCCGTGGTTCACATTCAGGTGAACGACGTCAACGAGTTCAGTCCCGTGTTTAGAGAGTCTCTGTACAAGGCCTCCGTGACCGAGGGAAAGATCTACGACAGCATTTTACAGGTATTTATACGTTATAGTTTTGTTTTGTTTCTGTTGGCTGAGATTCTGCTGAGGGACTAAAAACTGGCAACCTGTTACAGGTGGAAGCGTGGGACCAGGACTGTTCACCACAGTACAGTCAGATCTGCAACTATGAGATAGTCACTGCAGGAACGCCGTTCGCCATCGACCGTAACGGTAAGAGCGAGTATTCATGGTTACGCAGAGCTGTGGGTGGATTGGGATGTGATCAGGGGCGACATGGAAGATTCTGGGTCTGAGTCCAGGATTGTTGTCGATTTTTAAATCAGTCCTGCAACAATCAGCATTCCTAAAAAAAATAAATAAATAAACATAACAGTCAGGATCATTTTAAGTTCCAAAGGTCATATGTTCTTCCTTAAATTAGTTTAGTCTCATTTTCAGAGTAGTACATTTCAAAATAAAATTAATAGGTGTGGAACTCAATAAAAAAATTATCTAATTAATTAGAGGCCTTGTGATTAATTAATCTTGATTAATCGCATTTTAATCATTCAAGAAAAATTGCCCCTAAAGCAATTTTTTCAATTAAAAACAATGAGGGAGAGAATCAAATAATAAACATGGACATTATTATTATAAATCAAGCTCTTTTAATTTCTAAAAAATGTTTTTAAATTGTATTTCAATTCAAAACAGGAGAATAAAGTTGTTTTGAACTGTTGCTGCTAAACTTCAATGTCCCCCAATTGAGGGACCCTTGGGCCCAAAGGGTTAAATGCATTTGTTTTTATTCATTTATTAATAATTTGTTATTTGTTTCCAATAAATTGATCATAATTAACGCATTAAATTCCCACCCCTAAATATAAAGTAAACTGCAATCAGAGATCATGTAGTTTTTAAATAAACGGAGTCATGAAGCATTTATTTTATTGACCCTTAGTTAAATGTGTTTGTTTTATCAGCTCAGACACAAACCTACACTTTTCTCTCCTTTTCTCATGGTCATAATAATTTTTTCAAAAATTGCTCTTTGATTTTAATCTCTGAGTCATTCTGGGTGTAAATCTGACAGATTCAGTTTGATCTCCTCTCTGGCTCAATAATCCCGTTTTAGATGACGGCTGAAACTAAAGTTTTCTTTTGGAAGAAACTTTGTGACCAAAGAGATAACGGTAATAGATTTGTGAGTGTTTAGACGGTGCTGCAGCTTTTTTTTTCACGCCAACAGATGGATCACAGAGATGAAACTTTTGGTGAGGAAGGTTAGCAGCGTCTGTCTGGAACTGTTTTTTAATTTTAGACAAGTTGCATTTGTAGCCTTGTTCAGGGTTTTCTGTTTTTCTCCAACAATTAAACAAAATGCATGTAAGCTGAGTTATTTAGTTTATGTTGATGATGATGATGTGTCTGTGGTCCTACTGAACCGGTTAAGGATGTATTTGACATTTTTGCTCTCTGTTAAAGCAGCATTCTGCAACTTTGCAGTTATATGGTCTCTGTCTAGAGGCTTGCTGCGTAACGTCACTGTCTAATATTAAATCTCTGTCTTGGGCATAAGAGGCATGTTTACATTCCTAATATCAGGCAAAACAACGAAAACAAACTTTTCCACCTCCACACATTGAATAAATAGTTTTATCAGGACTGTATAACAACTTTATGCCCGACCAAACACAATAACCCTGGTGAAATCATTTATTACTTACCTAGCCATTAGCAGCACGGCTAGGTCAGAGTCCGTAGTTCATGCTGTTCTTTCTAAAAGAGCTCTCCAGCGAGGAAAAGACGGCCCAATATTAACTCTGGTCTTTGCTCTTGCTCTATCACGTTCTTCTTTTCTTTTCCAAGATTCCTCTGATAAGGGATTTCTAGCTTTCTTTGGTGAATCTGCCGCTGCTACAGCGAGTCTACGTTATACAATTATGGCAAGCCAAAGGGATAAAAAAAAATGCGCGTTCTAAACTCGCATTATGTCCGCCAAAACGCTCGTTCAAGACGCGCGTTTTGGCGGACATAATGCTTGCTTTTAGAACACAAGAATTTTTGCCCCCTTTGGCGTCAAAACGCGCGTTCAAGACGCGCATTTTGGCGGACATAACGCGTGTTTAGAACGCGCGCTTTTTTATCCCTTTGGCTTGCCATATTCTATATAAAACGACACCCAGTCAGTACTTCCGGCGCTACCCGAAGCACAAAAACTGTATAGCGCAGTAAACAGACGTAGGACCCCCCAACACTATCACAGGTATGAAAATGAACATAATAGATAATACTATGACGTAAAAACTTTACAAAAAAGCATAATTTTAAGGTGTAAAAGTTGCGGAATGTTGCTTTAAGAGCAGAAATAATAAAGGATAACATGTAGGATGAGTTTCTAGGTCAGTATTATACTGTTTTATATATTTAAAGTAAACATATTTGTGTAAAGATGAGGGTTATTTAAGGTAGAAAATAAAAAGCTGAATTTGCTTGTGCAGCACGTGTTCCTTAAACTCAATGCAGCAAAGTAAAAGAATGTCCTTTCAGCTCTGAACCTGAAGGTAATCTCACATTCTACCTGCTGTCAAATGACAGGAACATTGTTGAGATCCAGTGCCTTTTCTTTTCTATCTGCAATTCAAATAGTCCCCGTAAGAAACTGTCTGAGCCCGACTCCTCACTTGTCTTCCTCTGTCGTGTCGGATCAGTTTAAGGTTTTTAGGGGCTTTATACAGCGACTCCTCTGAACTCATTCCTCTCTCCTCCTCCTCCTCCTCCTCCCTCCGTTCTCCTCAGCAGCAGTGGGATGGCTTTTTGGAGAGCGGAGCCCCTTGATCCAAACAAATCCATAAAATAACAATAGTCTGAGTTGTGCCTAAAGGCCTGGACACAGGCTGTCATTGCAAGAACAATAAAAAGCATCAAAACAATGAGTGAGTTATACGCCTGCTAACTTTAATAGGCTGGCTTCAGAATATCATCAGAAATAAATGGAAAAATTGATAGAATCACAAAATTTCTTAATAAATTAAAAATTAATGATTATAAATACTTGAAAACATGCAATTTTAAATTAATTTAATATAAAAAATAATATACAAACTGCCTGATAATGACCTGAATCAATCAGTGAAAAATAATTTTTTTTGGTATTAAAAGAACTCAAACTCTTGGTACTCCACTGCCACAGTCATACATGTGTAGCTTTAGAGGATCTCCATGAGAGAAGACAAAATAAAAGACATGTTCATCCAAAGATTGAGCGAGACATTTAAACAGCTTCAGGCGAAGCTGCAGTGGTTTCATCCTCCGCGTGAAGCAAGATCGAGTTTCATGGAAGACAAATGAGGACGTCAGTGTTGAACCAAGAGCAAAACGGTTTGCACAAGCCTCAGAGTTAGATGATGTTTAAGTGACTGAAGCAGATATAAAGGGTCTAAGCAGCAAGAAACTTGCTTTTTCTTAGGGATGTGTGTTGGTAAAAGTCTGGCGATACGATACGTATCACGATACGATATATCACGATATATTCAGCTAGACGAAATTAGAGATTTATTTAGACTGAATTTATTGTAAGAAAATTCAATAAACCGTCCAAACTGATACCTGTTCACCATGAGGTATCTGAACCATAATAGAACCCATTGCTCTTTAAGTAAAAAATAAATGCAGTAATTAACATCTGCATTATCAGAAGTCATTTCAAAATAAACAAAAAAGGCAGTCTCTGTAGAATCAAACACAAAAATATTTCAATTAAATATTCAGTCTTTTGTTTAACATGAAAAAATATGTAAACAAAATCACTTTCAGTAGTTTCTGATTCTAAATACAAATCAAAAAAGTGCTCTCTGCACCACAGAGTGGTGTGTCAGAGTGAAGGCGACAACACTGCTGCCAACTAGCGGTCGGCGTTTGAATTGCACCAAAAGAAAAGAAAATACACAAATGTCTGCATGTAAATTCTTCCAAAAATACGATACACGGCTTTTGAATATCGATATAATATTGCAGGAAAAAATATCACGATTTATTGCCATATTGATATTTTCTTACATCCCTACTTTTTTTATCCATTTATTTTTTTCTTCTGGGATTTTCTTTACATAAATAATCCTAACAACCCTGTCCTCGTGTCAAAGCATGTTTTTTGTTTGTTTTTTTTATCTCTGAACCTTACAGGATAGATTAGTGGTTCCTAAAGTTGCCACTGTGGGTCATGAAACATTAAGATCATTTCCACAAATTAAATAACACTTTTAAAACAATTCAAAAAGCCACTTTTTTGTTAAGATGTGGGTTCAGAGCAGATTTTTTGGGAATCTTTAATCTAAGAAGTGATACTTCATGCATCCATTGCTAAAAACAGCTCTTCTAGCCTCACAACTGACTACAAATTCAAGATTATGCTCATTTCCTCACAGAATTTTGTTTCTAGCAACCGTTTGGGGCTAAGATAGTATTTTCCATGCTGGTTTTTAATTTTTCATCCCAGTTCAGCTTCTTCTGGGTGCCACTAAAGGAATTCTAGGCACCACCATTAGGACATGTACCACAGTTTGAGAACCATGCAATAACAGTAAATATGGATGGAAAAAAAGAAAAAGTACCGAATATGTTAAAAAATATAGAAAATTCTAAATATGAGGACCTAGAATGGAGTTAATCAACAATCTAAAACAGCTTTGAGCCTCTAAAAAGCATCAGAAATGTTCTTTAGGCTTTCATCTGTCCCAGGAGCCCTGATACAGGCCATTCTAAACCCCCTAAACCAGCCTTGCTGTGAAAAAAGTTGGTGACCCCTCCCACTTGGCCAGGATATGAATATGATAATGAGCTGCTTGCTGATTGGTCGGTTTCCCCAGAAGGCCTCAGACACTGGAGACATGCAGGTTTGAGGAGGCGTGGCTCCCCCTAGTGACGTGTTAGGGAAGGTTTTCTCAGAACAGAAGTTTTTCTCTCGCCTTTTTCAACTTTCTAATTTAGATAAAAGTAGGTCACACATGACTTTGACTTTTTGATGCTACTGTTGACCACCCACGCTGTCTTTATTCAACAACAACAAGGAAAATGTTGCTTTACATTCTAGGTCCTCTTTAAAATATTACAAAATATCTGAATAAGGTAATGCACAAATCTCAATTCTGTCTACCTGGTAGCTTGAGGATGTTATCAATGCAAAATCTGATGGTAAAATGGTCTTGCTAAATTATGTATAGAATTACCTGATAGTCGGTTGTTATGATCCAAAAAGAAACATCAGTATAAAACCTTGTATTCACTTTGTTTTCCAGTCCAGGAGCTGGTGGAGAGGATGCTTTGTTGTTTCTTTATGATAATTCAGAGAGGCTTTTATTTTTCAATTGCAAAACAAAAATTATTTGTGCTTTTTTTTCTTGCAATTTTCTAAAATAGCAGGTCACATTAAATTATTGGGCATGAAACAATTTTATTACATTTTATTGTAAAATCAGCATGACAATTTTATTTTCTCTGCTCACAAATAAGCATCATTATTTTCTCTGCCTTTGTTCTGCTGCAGGTAACATCAGAAACACAGAGCGGCTGAGTTTCGACAAACAGCAGAGCTACAAGATTCTGGTGTCTGCCTTTGATTGTGGCCAGAAGAAAGCCAAAGAGGATGTGGGGGTGCACATTGAAGTCCAGCCGGTCTGCAAACCTGGATGGCAAGGTAGGAGATAGAAACAGAAAACACTTGGATTCTGCGTTAGTACGAAGCGTGCGTACGCACCGGTATTTAATCGATGCCATCAGAACCAAAGAAAGGAGTTTTAGTGCAAATCCTCCTCTTCAAGGAACATCTGTCTCATTTTAGAATGAATGTTTCTGGAGGAAATCAGAGAACCTGACAGAAACCTCCAGAGGGAATGCTGACTGGAGTATTTTTTTTCCTCCTTTAACATGCCAACAACTTGGCATTCGAGTCAGCCCGTCTCCCCAGCTGCTCCACCTGTCAGCGCTGACAGCATCTCAGGAATCAAACTCATGCAGGGATGAGGGAGAAAGACAGACCGGAAGATGGAAGGAGAGGGAAATAAACGGAACGTGCAACACAAGAAAGAGAAGCAACAGAGTTCTGCTGGTCAGGAGAGAAAGATAAATGTTTCTAAAGCCATTTAAAAACTAGAATGAGTGCACAACTAAGTGGAAATGAATGTTATTAAATAATCAGCTTGAATAAACGATTTTATTATTTTTAAATTAAAAAAAGTTATATCACGTCACTTTAGAGGCTAAAACGTGTTCTTATTGTGTAAATTTATTCTTGTAAAGACTAAATAAGCTCTAATAAAACATCTGGGATCAATCTATAAACTAAATAATTTCCATTTTATTGCACAAACCAGCGTTAGTGCTGAAGCATCAGCCAGCTGCTGCAGGAAGCCTGGAAAGCAGCAGTTTCAGAGTCAGCGAAGCGCCGTTAATGTTTCTGTTGTTTATCGCTGTCTGCCAGGTGTTGCCAGATGTTTCATCTAAGCAGCGCGTTCTGTAGTGGACGTTTTTGTTAAATAAATGTTGATTTTGTTTTATTTTGGAGGATATCGTCCACCGTGATGAAAGCTCCTTCAGCGATGAGTGAGTTTGTTCATGATGAAGGAAAACATTCCTATAGTGGAGTGTTATTCTGTCAGGGGCACAACTTTAGCATCTGTCTGGTCTCCAGTGCAGACGTGAGCAAAAGAAGTCTGTGAACATGTAATTCAACTTTTAGCACTCTGAGGTGAGCACACCAGGTAAATCAAGCCAGAGTTTTCATTTACGACTTAAATTCATGCTCTGATTTTAAGTTTACAAAACCTCAAAATTAAATGGAATTAAAAGACGTTTCCAGCTAAAACTCTTCCACATCCTCCAGTTTTAACTAATCCTGCTATTTTCTTTAACTACAGCAAATCAAGCTAATTGCATCTAAAATTATCAGTGTTGAAAATGTGAAATTATCAGTTGTAGATGAAGTAAAGAAAAATAAAGATGACGTCACACATGAGATCTGCAGTAAAATCAGACCGATGTGAGTGAATATGTTTGGGATCTAAGGGTTAGTACATTCTGTGATATTACTTTTTATCTAATAGCATCGTATTTTACAGATTTTAGCTCCGAAGAACAAACGGACCTGAGGACAGAAGAGACGGGTGTTATTTCAGATCCAAACAGCTTTTCAGAACCTTGAACCGCTAACATCAGCTGGCTCTGGAGAGCTCCTCTTTCTGCCATCATCCTTATTAATGTTGCATTATTTTTTGTAATTTGGGCTCAATAAAGTGGTTATAAAGTAAAACCATTAACCCATATGAAGCCTAATGTAAAACCATTAACCCTCAGTAGCGTTAATGCATGAATAAAACATGAAGCCGTGAGGCATTCAGACCCAGTTCTGTGTGTGTGTGTGTGTGTGTGTGTGTGTGTAAAGGTCAGCGTTGCTTCTGCAGTTGCTTTTTGAAGAAGACTCCTGAACACTAATGGAGGCTTCTATATCGCCTGTTTCTGCCATTAGAATCACAATCTGTTTCTGTTTCATGATTTATTCTCTGGGGACTTTAAATCATTTACGGTTTGATATGTACACCGTCCAGACCTTCTCCAGATCAAATCAGGATTGAGGTGTTCTTGTACATTGAAATGAGTCAGATGTAAGACTATTTTCGCTGTCATCCCTTACATGATCATCATAAAATCTGTAAGATCAGTCAAAAAATGACACTAAAATATTCCGTAACAGAGCTCTCAAATAAATCCCTGATCTGGCTTCCTCAGGTTGGAACAAGCGGGTGGACTACGAGCCAGGAACCGGGAGCAAGCAGCTGTTTCCCAAGATGCACCTGGAAACGTGCGGCGGTCCCTTGTCTGGCGTGAGGGTGATGCTGGAGCTGCAGACAAACCACATCGGAAAAGGCTGCGACCGGGAAACCTACTCGGAAAAGTCTCTGCAGAAACTCTGTGGTAAATAAGAGAGAGAGAGGAGATGAACTGAAAGGATGTCTTGTTGAAGTAGTGTGTGTGTGTGGGGGGGGGCTGCACAGAGGGAAGTCATGAAAAAATGAATTTAAAGAATAAATTACCTCTTGACATCTTAAAGGGACACTAGTCAGTTTTGGCTTGTTTTCAGCACCCCCTAGTGTTCGGTGGCAAAACCAAAAGTAAAACTTATCTCCTCGCTGCACATTCGTCTTTTTAACACCTTAATCTAACTGCTGAAATGTCTCTCCAGCCTTTATTAGTTTCTACGGGAGTTATTCATCACTAAATTAAACAAATCAGCTGTGTTCATGATCTAAACATGCTGGAAGCAGACTGCAGAGCCAGGTAGGTCAAGCTGAATT
Source organism: Aphyosemion australe (assembly GCA_006937985.1). Lineage (NCBI taxonomy): Eukaryota > Metazoa > Chordata > Actinopteri > Cyprinodontiformes > Nothobranchiidae > Aphyosemion > Aphyosemion australe. The sequence goes on along the minus strand of SSNS01000244.1, from coordinate 406,303 downwards.
TTTCTACGTCCCAACAGACCAGGCCGGCACTCTGAAGTTGCAAGTGGAATATTCTGGCCACAGGGCGATAGGGGCTGGGTGGCCTTTCATTCACCCTGTAAAGGGTCATTTTAGCACATACTGGCTCAAGAACATGATTTAAAAATATTAAAAATTAGCAAAGTGTCCCTTTAACCTCCTCGATAGATCAATAATCAGATTTCCATCATTTAACTTTTTAATTTTTATCTCTAATTAAACTTTTCCAAACCAGTCCACACCTTTGAATCTGTCGCTAACCTTTGCTGTAGTGTTTCACCTTCCTTTTATCTTTGTTTACATGTAAAGATCTCATCCCTTCAGTGTTAAATCTCCTTGTGGGGTTGTCTAGGTGCAGCATCAGGCAGCACCGACCTCCTGCCTGCCCCCGGCCCGTCCGCAACCTGGACGGCGTCTCTGCTCACCGACAGCGGGCGGGACAGCGACCTCATCTACAGGTTCGACGGGCGTCAGGCTACAAACGTTCCAGATCACGTCGTGCCCCAAAACCTGACGGACCAGTTCACCGTGGCGATGTGGATGAAACACGGACCGAGTCCTGGACTCCGAGCTGAGAAGGAGACCATTCTGTGTAACTCTGACAAGACAGGTGATGAAAAAACCTTTTTCTTCATTTTTATACCAACTCTTCCAAAATCTGAATTATTTAGTGAAGTTATGATCAAAATAAACCATCACAAAGGCAGATAATTAAACAACTAAAGTCCCAAAATGCAAAAATACTCTTAATTAAGTTTTTTCTCTACTGCATGGCAAGAAGCCATCTGCACTTTGTAAGCGATCAGAATTGTCTACCAGATGGCTTAGTAGCTAGGAAATGTGTGGTTTGACTTGTCATGGAAAACTAGAGAAGTTCATTTAAAACTTCATTATTGTCTGTCTTATTATGAACCGTTACTTTTTATACCAGATGTTTAGAGTTTGTAAATGGACCCGTGTGACTCAATCAGAGGTTTTTATTGAGGGACGTCATAAAATAAAAAGCACATATAGTAAAATCCATCATTCCTATAATGCTGCTAGGTGACGATTAGAGCAGCAAATTTGCAGTAAAGTATCAAATTAAATACCTTTGGTGCTAATTTTCTCTTAGTTCAGAGAAATTAGGAGTGCAGCATCTTTATGGTGCAATAAATAATAAAATAGAACACATAACACCCATAATCCAAACGTTAAATCAAGATTTCTTCCTACAGTGTGAGATTAGGGACAAATTTGTGTTTGTTGTAAAGGAAAAAATGTTTTTTTATTTCTGTTTCTAACTTCCAGCTTTTGTTTACTGTGCATTTTTATTTTAACTTTGCTGTTTCAGATCAGAAGACAGTCGTGAACGTGGCTTTGAGCACGTTGCTCTAATTGAAATACTTATGAATAAAATAAAAATAACATTTCATAAACGTTCTAAATTTGTTTCTTAAGAAAAAGTAATGGAACATTATTTAAAAAGCAGCACATAAAGAGAAACTTGACTCGTTGTTGTGGAAAAATATCAAAGTGTGCAGACAACTCTGACTGATTATACCTGAATGAACCTTTATTAACCTTTTTGAAGCAGCTGAAATGAGTTTTTGGAAAAATAAAATCACAAAAAACTGAATGTATGTGTTTAATAATTAAACTTGCAGACAAAAATGATGCATAATGTATTTTATGGTGTGCATGTTTGTGTGTTGCAGAGATGAACCGCCACCATTACTCTCTTTATGTTCACAACTGCCGCCTGGTGTTCCTGCTCAGGAGAGACTTCACACAGATCGACACGTTCAGACCTGCAGAGTTCCACTGGAAACTAGAGCAGGTGTGTGTGTGTGTGTGTGTGTGTGTGTGTGTGTGTGTGTGTGTGTGTGTGTGTGTGTGTGAGGAGATTGAGGGTGATTCTCTTCAGCACATGAAGTGCTATCGTTATTTGTGTAGTGAAGGGAGACGCTTTCCCCTCTAATTACCAGAGGCCCACCATCACTTTCTTCTCCACTCGGCAGGAGATAAGAAAGTAACAGACTTCACACACACACACACACACACACACAGACAGAAAAAGTAAGAAAGTCTGTTTAGTTACGGTTAATAGCTCTCCCAGCTGCAGCGGATCTCTATCTGCCATGAATCCAGAAACTTGTCAAACTTCTATGCGGTGAAAGTGCTTCAGTCATTTAGAAGACCTCTGCCAGGAAAAATTTCATCATGATGCAGCTTCAGTTACTGTAGGAGAACACAAAGAAGTAAGCTTTCACCCGAATGTTGCACAGAGCTTCCCCTGCTTGCGTAATGCCGGTGTGCTCGCTGACACTTTCAAAAGCCTCTGCGTTACGTAAGCCGCGGCGCAGACGGTTCCCCTGAACTTTTAGTCTCCAGTTTGACATTTTCCGTTGCTTCTTCCTTTAACACGTTGCAATAACTGGGTCAGATTAGTGGAGATGAAACCACCAAATTCAATTATGGTAATCATTAGGATGGAAGCTTGGATAAGAACCGACCTGCTAAGTTATTTCAGTTCTCCAGTGAACCATTTAGCACAAATAAAAAAGTTGTTTTTTATGCATGTGGAGATATTTCTCATTTAAACACACTCTCTCCTGCTCATAATGGACCATGAATGTAAATTTAATCTACTTCTTTACCCTTGAGATGCTGGAAAATTCCACCTCCTTCTGAGATCATTAGAAAATAAATTAAATATGGGCACCAATTAAGCTTTTTAGGGTTTGGAAACGTAAATAAAAACTTCACCTGCATTTGGAGGATTAAAAATCGTTGAACCAGGTCAGTGAGAGACGTTTACTGCAGCTCTGACGTTCAACACCGTGTTTGTTCCCCTCTAGTGTACCATTACAGGTCAAAGGTTAAAAGATGTTTTCCTCAGTCTGCTGTGATTTCCACCAAAGGTCCTGGCTGTGAACGGGACCCGTCATTCTGTCCGAGGGGTTTACGTTTTCTCTGCTGCACAGAAAACTTTCAGACATATATTGTGGGGATTTAATTTGCTTCTGTTCCCGTTGAAAGAAACTGCAGAATTATTCCGAGAAGGTAAAGATAATGTTATTCACCGGCACAGAGACTCATTAAAAATAAATTCATTCTGGAGAAAGACTTGTGGGGAGAGAGAAAAATCCCATGAACTTATAGTTTAACTCAGTCTGCAGTAAGGATGAGGCTGTTGTAGATAATAAATTATATTAAACATTTATCAGACTTAATAACATGAAAACTTCTCCTAAAGAGCTTTTAAAAAAGCTATTTGGACTCAGTTTTTTCAGTATTTTGTCACTTAAATGTTTCAGATCAGCGACATAAATCAAAGTTAACCTGACTAAATACAAAATGTAGCTTTTGAATGTTGATTTTAAAATAGTTTAACCCCTAAATGTTGGTTATAACACTCAGCAACAACTACAATCAAGCATTTATGATAACTGACATAAATCTCTCATGTGTGGAGGCACTTTGTCCCACTCTTCTTTACAGAATAGTTTTATTCAACCACATCAGAGAGTTTTCCAGGAGGACGAGTCTGTTTAAGGTCAAAGGTCAGACATTCTCAGTTTTTGGTGAGAGAAAATAAACATGGTTGCATCAGTTACTGCAAGTGGTCCAGGTCCTGAGACAGACCATCACACCTCCACCACCATGTTTAACTGTTGTTTTTTCTGAGAAGCGGTGTTACGCCGTGTTCACACTGAAGGCATCAGCGGCGTGAAACGGTTTACTTGCGTGCTTCACGGCGCATCAGTCCACACCGGCAGAGTCTGAGCCGCGGAGTGGCATCTCCACCGTGCTCCTCGCTGGACTCGCAAGATCACAAAATCCCTCAGGACTTCTGTAAAGGTTAACCGTTAAGTGTTTCTACAGTTTAAATTTAAAAGCTTTTATTTTGGAAACTTCCTAGTAAACTGGAAGTACAGTAACGTGTGACGAAAGTACGTAAACGCAAATCTGCTGAACAAAAACCGAACACAACGGAAGGCAGGATAATTAACAGCAAACAGAGAAAGAACAACGGTTAAGAAGAACTCATTTTTAGCTTCAGTTGATAAGGGGAACAAGGTTTGTAACATTATTAAAAATATTTATACGGAAAATGTTTACGGAAAAGGATGAGACTTTATTAACGGAAGGAAAAGTACCAATGTAGTTAGCTATGCATTATGGTTGATGGTGAAGATGATTGTAAACATGGTCATTTGTTCTATCCTAGCTCTTACGTTGGTTGATGACACGGGTGGCTTCAATAAAACATCTTAACCACCAGTTCTGGCCTTCTCAATATTGACTGAATGCTTCAACTTCAAAGGTCCCAGTTTGTTTATGCCATCCTCCATTAAACCAAAAAGAAGAAGGAAATCATGTTTGATACCGCTGTTTGATGTCATATATGATGTTGTTCCTCTCCACTGCCAGGATTAAAGCCATGAAAACACACCGTTGCACTTCTCAAACGATGCTGGGAGTAAATAAGCCGTTAGATCACACATATAGATGTAATCTACCTAGATAAGAAATAGCATCTCTGCAATAGACTTTTATTTTGACAATTACCAGATGTTTTACACTGAAACCGTGTGTGATTTCCTGTCTAGCTCTATGTTAAATTGACGCATCCCAGAAGCGGCTCGCGGCAAAAATAGAACCCAATCCTATCTTTAGCAGTGCTGCGTAGCAAGCTGCTTCTGGGACTCGCCTGAAAATTTCCGCCGGTTTGGATCACCCCCATAGACCATAACAGATTCTATTTGAAGCAGCGACGTTCCACTGCCGTTACGCGCCGCTGATGCCTCCAGTGTGGACTCGGCTTTCGTTTTACACCAGATGTAACAGGAAACACACCTTTCTGAAAGATTCTCTAGTCTTGTCAATCTATAGAACAATCTTTTTCCAAAAGTCTTGACGATCATCAAGATGTTATTTTTTTAATCTTTGTGGGTTTTTTGGAACTCTACCATGGATGTAATTTACTTGCTTAAATACTTTGCCACTGCTCTGTAGTTCCTGACTAATTTCTTTTTAATTGGTTGGACAGATCTAATTCAAATTAAAGAACTTTGTTGTGTTTCAACCTCAGAAATCTTCCTCTGAGTTTTCCCAAAGCGAGATCTTCAACACGACAGATCTGACTCACAGAAATAAACACGTCTGATTGGTCAAACATTCCACGTCTGACCTCTAATCTCTTGATTCAAGTCAAGTCAGTCTCTGCTATAAAACAAATCTGCCTTTTCTGAATGAGACGATTCTTTTTTCACTTGCATTCAGGGGAACAACGGGTGTAAAAACCTTTTTACCTCCCCACAGAGACGTCGTATTGGATGATAATTAAGTGCTGTGTCTTAATCAAACAGAACCTGAACGTCAGCAGCACCTGTTCTTACTCGTTACTGAATCTCTTTCTCTTTATTAACCTACTAGATGCAAATAATCATATATTAGTCCAACATCTGATTTACTACTTACCCACAGCAATCATTACATCACTCAGAGTTCCAATAGTAGCTGATTGTTGTTGAAAAGCAGCGTGGTAAACAGGAGGAGAGTGGAGTGTTATAGCTCCAGCACTTAGTAAGGACACTCAATGGCTTCCGTGGCAACTCCATTTAGCTCTATTGATTTTGCAATTCTCATCCCAGGAGAGGTGGGGTAGAGCGGGATGAAAGAGGGCTGGAGAGGAGAGGAGAGACTGAGGGAGAGAGAGGCTTCCATTTCCACATCGATCCGGCAGTCTGAAGGAATGTCACATCTGACAGAAACCTTTACACATTAATCTACGAGCACACACACACACACACGCACGCAGGATGCTTATCTTTCTTCTTTTTTAAGTTCCAGTAATAGATTAGAGGATGAGTCACTCGTCTTTGGACACATTCTTCACGTTTCCAGAGCCTATCTGCACCATCCAGCTGTCTGTAGGAAATTCACTGAGTCTTAAAGTCCCGTTCATATCAGGGTTCATGCTTTAAACGCCCCGTAAGCTAAAGCTGGGGTAGGGATTTATCAAGTAGAGAATCTAACAGCTCGGGTTTGAGTAGCTGGTGTGTTTTCCTCATCATTAGGAGCAGGAGAGCAGCGTTACTGAAACTTTTTTTATCAGCGAAGGCCCGATACTTGAAAAAGTTGCTTCAGCTATATTATTTCTGTCCAGATGACAGGTGCAGGATGGCTAATCCTAGCTTGTGAATCAAACACAAAAAGACTCATCTTCAAAGCCTTCTGCTCTGTGTCACCTACGTCTGATTTCTGCAGGATGCTGTCAGAGCCTGATTGTTCATGATTAGTCTCTTCTTGTCAGTAAAGCATCTGCCTTATCTGCCAGCCACCACCACTCCTGTTGTAGTGTGGCTTGTTCTCTGCCCCCAACTTGATTAGGAGCCCCTGTTTGTTTCTCAGAAGATTAATTGGACAGTTCAGACAGCTGTGGTGCTGCAAGGAAAAGTGTAGAGCTCCTCTTGTTGCAGATATCAGGGTGTAGTGGTTATATGAGAAGTGGTTTAGTTTTATCTCATATGCAAGAGACTGATAAAGGTCTCAGCTCAGCCTGTTTTTATGCAAATAAAGGTTTAGGTGAGTGTTTATTGCAGAAGGTTAACATTATTGCATTGTTTTTTATTTATCACTAAATTCCAAGCATCTTTATTTGAATAGTTAGGAGTTTTCTCTTTTTATGTGCTTTCTGTGTTTCATAAAATGTAAATACTAGGGGTGGGACTCGATTAAAAAAATTAATCTAATTAATTAGAGGCTTTGTAATTAATTAATCTTGATTAATCGCATTTTAATCGATCAAGAAAATTTGCCCCAAAAGCAATTTTTTAAATTAAAAATAATGAGACAGAGAATCAAACAATAGTCATTGACATTATTTTTGTAAGCTCTTTTAATTTCTAAAAATTCCATACCATACCACTTTATTTGTAGAACACTTTTAACACGGCATTACAACCGACCACAGCGCTGCACATAAAAACAGGTAAAAAACACAAGCTAAAATAGTCGTATATATCATAAGAAAAATCAAAAAAGATAAAAGAGTTAAAAGAACAACAAACTAAAACCAATAGAACAATTAAAACCAAAATATAAAAACACAAATTTAAAATCAACAAGGTGGAAAAACTTAAGGATGAGTTGATGCTTTGTGGTTTGGGAGTTGAAGGCCAGGGAGAAGCAGTGGGTTTTCAGGCGTGATTTAAAAACGGCAATAGAGGGTGCTAGCCTAACCTGAAGAGGTAATGAGTTCCAGAGTTTTGGGGCACAGACAGAAAAAGCCCTTTCCCCGCGAGTCTTCAAACGTGCCTTAGGGACGGTTAGGAGGAGCTGATCTTCAGGCCTAAGAGCACGAGGAGGGTGGTAGAAATGGAGAAGTTCACACAGATAGGGAGGGGCCTGACTGTTCAACGATTTGTATGCAAGAAGCAGAATTTTGAAATTGATCCTGAACTGAACGGGCAACCAATGGAGTGATTTAAGAATGGGTATAATGTGCTGTCTTCTGTCAGCTCCAGTCAGGAACCTTGCTGCTGAATTCTGGACGAGCTGAAGTCTGGACAGAGCAGCTTTACTAATGCCATACAAGCAGGAGTTGGAATAATCTAGCCGGGAAGTGATGAAGGCGTGAATCACAGATTGTAGAAGACGGGCACTCAGGATGGGCTTTAATTTAGAAATTTGCCTGAGGTGGTAAAAGCAGGACCTGACTGTGCTATTGACCTGAGCGTCCATCTTCAGAACCGGGTCCATTTTTATAAACAGTAGAAGTGACATTAGGAGACAGATAGTGGAGGTTGGGTTGCTGAGTTGCTCTAACATTAACGGGACTAAAAACAATTACCTCTGTTTTAGAGTCATTCAAATGGAGGAAGTTCTCAGCCATTGCTTGACATCGTGAAGACAATCAAACAGAGGTTTAGTGGAGTCAGTGGGTTTAAATGAAAAATAGATTTGGCAGTCGTCTGCATATAGATGGTATGAAACAGCATGCTGTCTGAGAATGGCTCCCAAGGGCAGAATATTAAGGCAGAACAGTAACGGGCCGAGGATGGAACCTTGAGGGACCCCCCAGGGAAGGGAGACTGACTGGGATGAGTAGACATCCAGCATGACCCTGAGGGACCTGTTAGAAAAGTAAGACCTAAACCAGTGTAGGGTCGAACCTGAAATGCCAGCCCAAGTCTAGAGATCAAGATGTTATCATCGATCGTATCAAAGGCTGCTGATAGATCCAGAAGTACCAGAACCACATGGAACCCTGAATCCAAAGCCAGAAAGATGTCATTAAACACAGGAACATGAGCAGTTTCAGTGCTGTGCTGTTGTCTAAACCCTAACTGAAAAGTGTCCATTACTTGATGGTCATTTAGATGTTCATGTTCATGAACGACTTTCTCAAGTACCTTAGATAAAAATGGTAATTTCGAAATTGGTCGTAGATTAGAGAAATTAGTGGGATCAAGACCAGGTTTTTTCAAGATTGGCTGCACAACAGCATGTTTAAAGGCACGGGGAACTTCAGCCAAGGTCAAGCCACCATTAATAATGTCCAGCACATTTTGGCCAATCAACAGAAGCACATCTTTCAGCAGACGAGGTGGAAGCACATCATCTGGAGAGCCCGAGGGTTTCATAATAGCGATAGTTTTTCCAGACAGGACAGAGAGATGGGTTGAAAACTGTTGAATAGCCCATGGGTGGGAATGACAGGAACAGGAACATGGGAAGGAGGAGGAATTTGAGCTCTGATTTTACCAACCTTATCTAAGAAAAACTGAAGGATTTGGTTACACAAGCCAGTAGACACAGAGGAAAATAGCGTTCTAGCAGGAGAAAGCATGGCATTCATGGTTTTGTAAAAAACACTTTGATTGTTAGAATTAGCAGAAACAATCCCAGCAAAAAAAAACAATTTCTTGCGCCTCTGACAGCTTTTTGATACTGCGACCACACATCTCTCATGGCTTCAAAGGAAACAGTAAGCATGTCTTTACTCCATTTACGCTCCGGTCTTCTGCAGTTTTGCCTGATAGACTCACCCGGGGAGATCCACGACTCAGTGGCGCATAAAAGGTCCAAGCTGTTGTTATAGAAGAAATCCTTCAGGATAAAAGTTTTATTCCCAACCGATCTGGCGTTGATCAGCGCGAAGCCAGTTGGCGGCAGAGCCGGTGGTGGAGAAGAAAACAGGAAAAATATATATATGTATATCACTGGCAAAAATAGGACAGACCTAAAAATACAATACTATTTTAAGTACAATTTGATAATGGTATTGTCTTTAAAATAATAATAATAATAATAATAATAATAATAATAATAATAATAATAATAATAATAATAATAATAATAATGGGTTGATAGAATGTGCAATTTGATTTGATTTAGCATCATTAGAGACAGAAATGAAGGCAAAAACACATGAAGAGGGATTTCTGATCACTCATTTGATTGTAGTGTTAGTTGTGTTTGGAGCACATAAAAAATTACATGGTCTTGTAGCCAAGGTTCTGAGCTTTCTTTAGAGGTGCAGCTTGACTAGATTGATATTTAGAGCATGGATTTTGCTGCTAAACTTTAACATCCCCCAATTGGGGGACCCTCGGTCTTAAAGGGACACTAGTCAGTTTTGGCTTGTTTTTAGCACCCCCTAGTGTTTGTTGGCGAAACCGAAATTAAACATTTTCTCCTCGCTGTGCTTTCTGCTTTTAAACACCTTAATTTAACTGCTGAAATATCTCCTCAGTCTTCATTAGTTTCATCACTAAATTAAACAAATCAGATGTGTTCATGATCTAAAACAGTGGTTCTCAACCTTTTTAAATTGACATACCCTCTGTGAATTTTTTTTCAGCCAATTACCCCCTAACCAGCGCAAAGCATTTTTAGTTGTAAAAAAAAGGACCTAAAACAAAGCACTCTGCCATCAGTGACTGATTTATTAAATTTGGAACTGATAAACATGCACAAAACTCAAACATTTGAAAGAAAAAAAACTATTTCGAACATTTTAAATGTTAATAATCCATAACTAAATGTATTGGAAATATTTATCATCACTAAAATGTAGTGATTCAAGTGTTTATTTTTGCATGGATGCTGTTTTTTAAATATATGTATATTTTCTCACATAACCCCTGGAGTGCCTTCACGTAGCCCCAGGGGTACGCGTACCCCCATTTGAGAAACAATGATCTAAAACATGCAGGAAACATGCTGGAAGCAGACTGCACCACCAGTCATGTCAAGCTCAATTTTTATAAGTCCCAGCAGACCGGACCATCAACTCTGAAGTTGCAAGTGGGCGACAGGGGCTGGGTGGCCTTTCATTTACCATGTAATTTTAGCACATACTGGCTCAAGAAAATGATATAAAAATATTAAAAAGTTGCAAAGCGTCCCTTTAAAAGATTAAATGCGTTAACTTGTTTTTAACGTGTTATTTTTTTCTAATTAATTAATCATAATTAACACGTTAAATTTGCACCACTAGTAAATACCTTTGCATCATGACGCGTGTCAAGATCTGATCTGTGCAGAAGTCGTGCAGGAGTGTTTTTGAGTTACTTAGTTCAGGTTATTGGGCGATTAGAGCACACGCTGGCTGCATTTAGTGGCCACACTAATGCACCGGTAACTTGTTTCATCCTTCTCTTCATTTTCTGTTCCTTTCGCTCCATCAGTCTGAATTCAAGCGTCGACGTAAAACCTTTTCATGCTGATTGTAAGATGGAACGCTAATAATTCACCGACATTACTTTGAAACGCTTCATTAACCAAAGTTGAGTCAGTGAAAGTAAACAGAGAGCTTCATAAACAGCCGAACATGCAAAGAATTTTAAGCATTTGTGACCTGAAGTGTTCTTCCTTAACTGACTTTTTCCACTTCTTTCACTGATATGAGTCACATTTCTTTGCTCATTTTTAGACGAGAACACACATTTTTCTAGATGTTGAAAATTAATTTAAAAAAACATAATTTAAGCTCCCGCGAAAGCTTTTATCCATCCGTTTCTTCCGTTTACGTCGCCTTTTTTAACATTTTTCCTTTTCTTTCATGCTTGTCCATCCGACAATAACACATAATTGGCTTACATCAAAAAGAGCAGAATAATGACAGAAGAAAGGAGGCCGGCGGGTGCCGAGGTGAGGAATGTGAAGAAGAAAGACGGAAATGAAAGGCAAAGGAAAAGAGAGAAAGGAGTCAGAAGGGGGCGAAGCTGTGGAGGTGGGGATAACAGGGGAAGGAGAAATGGGAGAAATTAGACCAGACAATAGAGCATGAAACATGATGAAGAGCAAAGGATGTTTGTGATTCCCCAAGGGAAAACTTTCCTCCATTTATCTTGATGAAGATAAATAAAAAAGTATTCAGCAATCAGAGACTAGAGACAGCAGCAGAAGAGTATTGATGGGATATAAACTGTAGCTTTCATCTAGATGAATGTGTTTTAAATTGTGTTTACGCAAACTTTTAACTCGGCTGACAAAACATTCATCTCAATAATCTACATTTTTACCCTTTTTTCTTCATGTCACTCATCAGTTATGAAGCTATGAGCTGACCAGATCAACCTGAAATCATGTTTTGTCCTCCTTTAGTGTGTTTAGTGTTCCAGCATGAAAAGTTATGAAATTCTGATTCAAATGTTGTAGTCAAGCAAAAACTTTCTGCCCTGGATGATCAGCGTGAGTTAAGAGTTGTTCCTTTCTTCCTCTCCAAACCACATAAACAGTAGCTGCTGGTTTCCCCTATCCGATTCAAATCTTGGTTGATCGGAAATCCCAAACCTCTGTTTACATGGACGCTAACTGAAATGATCCGATCATGCCGTGAGTATACCTGCACCAAGCATTCAATCAGATCAAATAGGTTGAGCATGCACAGAGTTGTCTTTCCCGGAAAAAAAAAAATTGTAAACAAACGCCATCTTGTCCGCACGTCTTTTGCCATTTTGAGTTTTTGTCTTGGCTTTCAAACCTTTCCAGTGGTTTTTGATTTGGTCGATACTTCGGTGAATTCCCCTTCCTGCATCTTTAGATGCACTTGAGTGTATAACTCGGCATTTCTAGCCTTTCGGCCTTCGAGACGTTCAATAATATTGAGCTCCCGTAGTGTTTCCAGTAAAAAAATAGTGTCTGCAACAGACCGCTTCTGTTTACCGCCCGCCATGTTTTCCACTTGTCCTGAATGTCTGCAAAGGCGGAAAGACGTCACGCTAAAGTTGCACACGTGCCCAGTGGGCATTATTTTACTCCAACAATCCGAATGGGTGTGTACGTGGATGTCAATCGGAATGATGATCGGACAAAACCACCTCTCTCAATCGGGCCGTTTCGGATCCGATTGACATGTTTTCATGAATAATTTTTAGTCTGATAGGGTGTTCATTCCGATTACTTGTGCCCATGTAAACATAGCTACTGATGTGATCATTATAAAATGATTTAGTCACATTTTTCTCCACAAGGATATTATTATTAGGTCAAGTCCTCCAACACATTAATGTACCTCTGCTCCTTCAGGAGGCTAAATAGGCTCATGAGGTTTTTTTAATCACCAACACCTAAACTGGTTCCTGGTTCCTTAAAATGAAAAACAACAACCACTGTTCTCAACTTAGTGAATAAGTGTGTTGAATAATAATAAAATAAGGTTACTCTGTTAAAAGGGAGTTTTCCTCTCCACTGTTGCTACATGCTATGGGGATTCCTGTAAAGTCACTGACACAACATGTCAGTGACTTGATGCAATCTGCTGGGTTCCTTTTATAGGAAACTTTTAACCAATTAGCTTAAAGCCACATTCCGAAACTTTTTTCACCTTAAAATAATGTTTTTGTAAAGTTTTGGCGGCATTCTATCATCTATTATGTTCATTTTCAGAGCTGTGATAGTGTTAGGGGGTCCCACGTCTGTTTACCGCACTGCACAGTTTTTCACCTGCAACCCGACACCGGAAGTACTGACTGCGTGTTGCTTTACAGCACCATATGGCAAGCCAAAGGGCTGAAAAAAGCACATGTTTTAAACGCATGTTTTGACGAACATTACGCGCGTTTAAAACGTGTGCTTTTAGAACACGCGTTTTTTTGCCCCCTTTGGCGTCAAAACACGCATTCAAGATGCACGTTTTGGCAGGCATAACGCGCGTTTAGAATCAATGCTTTTTTCGCGCCTTTGGCTTGCCATAGTAGTATAACGTAGACCCGCAGTTTAGAGACGTGAGCAGTGGCAGATCCACCAAAGAAAGCTAGAAATCCCGTATCAGAGGAATATAGCAAAAGAAAAGAGAACGTGATAGAGCAAGAGCAAAGACCAGAGTTATTATTGGGCCGTCTTTTCCTCGCTGGAGAGCTCTTTTAGAAAGAACAGCATGAACTACGGACTCTGACCTAGCCGTGCTGCTAATGGCTAGGTAAGTAATAAATGATTTCACCAGGGTTATTGTGTTTGGTTGGGCGTAAAGTTGTTATACAGTCCTGATAAAACTATTTATTCAATGTGTGGAGGTGGAAAAGTTTGTTTTCGTTGTTTTGCCTGACATTAGGAATGTAAACATGCCTCTTATGCCCGAGTGAGAGATTTGATTTTACGACAGTGACGTTACGCAACAAGCCTTGAGAGGGCGACAGAGAGCATATATCCGCAAAGTTCAGGAGTGTGGCTTTAATGAACTGAACTCAATTGGAATGTTTTACTTTGTGACGTTGCTTGAGACGATTTGGCGCTATATAAAACAACAGAATTGAATTAAATTACTTATTTTAGGTCACTGCTGTCATTTAACGTTTTTGATTTTTCTCGTTAACAGGCTCAGTGCAGATTAACCTAATTGCTGTTGGTAAAAAGAAGAAATATGGTGTTTATAAAACAGAAATAAATTGATAAAGCCCAGTTGTGCAGACGGAGCACTCAAGATGTCTCACTCCCAAGGAACCCATCAGAAGATTTTATATCTATTTCAGCGTTTCCCTCCACCTCAAACGTCTCCAGTGAATCCAAATCATCTTGACCTTATTAAGTGGCCTCCAGGCAGCTGGCAGAGTGTCCTTGTTATTCTGTTTATGTCAGCAGATTTAAAATGCGCTAAAGCTGCCTTTGAATAAGGACTTGTTTTTGGTTTGGACCCATTCTGCTTCACTGGTTTTATAACTCATCTTATATAACCTTCAAAAGGACGAAGTAAGAGACTCTCCTTGTTACCGTCACTAGACAGCATCTAAATATTTTGCCAGAGATTCCAGAAACCCAAATTGTAAACTCAGTCAACAGACTTTTATTTTTCAGGTCCAATTGGCTCTGAAAACATTTCTCCTCCTCCTCCTCCTTCTTCTTCTTCTTGGTGATTTATAAGAAGCAACAGCCTCTCATAAATACTCTGTGGCAGATTCCCTCAAGATAGAGGAGCTTATCTTTCAGGGTTTATTCTCAACAATAAACTGTTGCTGCTTCGCTGCAATGTCCAGAACAAAGGGAGAGGAGTAGGGTCCCTGAGACCAACATTCATCAGCCGAGGAGAGAGCAGAGCGCTAACGGAGCAGAAGGACCTGAACTGACTGGACATCAGTTACTCACTGTCTGATTCTTTATACCACAAGAATAAACACAAAGACATCAAATTCGTGCCTGAAAGACACGTAGCTGCGACATGACGAGTGAATTTTTAGACCCAACGTGACGTGTCGGGCTCATCTGTCAGCACAAGAGTTCTAAATATAAAGCTGTTGTTCTGTAAAATCGGTATTTTTCAGTTCTGTGCTCACAGTTCTTAACATACACCTATATGGTGCAGCTCAGACGCATCATCAGTGAAGTATCCTGGGGTCATCGGATGTTTCGGGTCTCACAACATCATACACCCTCGCCCAGGCGACCCCACCAGGGTTGATCAGGCCCTGGCTTGTGTCTGAGCAGCCTGCGTAGTCCACGGATCACTCCGCTTGATCCACAGCCATCTAGAAGCCTTTTCAGCAGCATCTGAGATGTTCTTAACAACTTTTCTCATGTGCAGTCCCTTCATTCCAAACATCTTGCGGACCCTAATTAATGACTGGCCAGTGAATCCTCTGCACCCGACCTCGATGGGGTTGCACCAGGTCCTCCACCCCCTGCTTCGGGCATTCGCCTGCAAGCTCTTCGTACTTGGCCCTCTTCCTCTCAAAGGCCTCCTCCATCCGATCTTCCCAGGGCACGGTCAGTTCCAACAGAACCACTTGCTTCGTTTGCTCTGAGACCAAGACAACATCTGGCCTGAGATTAGTCACGTTGTCTCCCCAGATCAGCTTTGAGCTGCCAGTCCCTCGCTGACGCGAGCAGCCCCCCTGACTGATTCAGGCAATGTTGTGGCTTAACAAGAACAATAAAGAATTTATAAATGCTATGAAGGAGGTACATCAACAGCTAACATCAGAAAACTAATTTCCTCTTATATTTGCTTGACATTTCACGCCAACGTATTAAATCCTAATGACATTATTATAAGTTGGATATGATTTTTAAAACTTTACCTCCAAGGAAAAAGTTTCTGCCGTTGTCTGATAACGTTTCCTTAAAAAGCCTCTTTTAAATTATAACCGATGTTGTTTATTTAACATAATTGGTTTCATAAAAAAGTGAAGCACTTTACTTTTTAGAAAAGAAAGACCCGTCTCCGCCCTAGCAGTGCGTTGGCACCCTGCAGACTAGCCTAGCCGTCGTTTCTACGCATCCTTTGAGTTTTGTGGGAAACTAATTAAAGTGTAAGTGGAAAAATGGAGCTGAAATGATGATAAAACACCACGAATGTGTCTGGATTTTTAAGTATCTCTGTAACTTTGTCATTGTTGAGAAGCTACTCTGATAATTGAGTTCATCACAGGCAGATCTGCAACCTGCCTGAGGAGCAGCTCATTAGTGTGTGTTTGCTCTCTCTGTCTTTTACTTTGATGCAGAGGAGAAATTCTTTCAACCTCCTACTGATTAACGTGTTTTCAGGCAAGCAGCGTGTATTTAAACACGCCTCGACGGCGGAAAGAGTACCGCTGATCGTATAGTAATGATGTGTGTGTGTGTGCGTGTGTGTGTGTGTGTGTGTGTGTGTGTGTGTGTGTGTGTGTGTTTTCCAGAATCATTTCTGATATTTTCCAGACAGCTGCTGGACTCGGGGCTTAATAATTCCTAATTACACTAATCAGACACATGCTCTATAGCTGAGCTGTAAAAGTTATGTTCTAGTGTGTTCCCATGAAAACTTCGGCCATAGACCCCAGTAGCTTTAGTTTTAAATGATGCATTTCTGTCATATGTGTGTAAAGAGAATGCATTAACTGCATTTGTTCTAAAAACTCAGGAGAAAGATTTTGAGCACCTGCTGCTGTTGTGAATTTATGTCAAAACTCACATTTTAAATCTCAAAGTAAATCTTCGGTCCCTCTGTTTCTGTCTGGAATTTATTTCTTCAGTTGTTACGCTCAAACACAGAGAAGAAAATAGAGTGCATAAGATGAAAGATTAAAGAAAAGAAACTATCATCTTCACTGTTGGGGAGAGAAGCAGTAATTCACTTTACTGTTTTATTCTCTTAGTACCAAAACTCGTGTTCTGGTATCTTTCTGTTGCTTTGAGTGTCTCTGAAAATCGAACTGGAGGTTTTGTAAATTACCCAAAGGTTTTTTAGTCTTTGTACATCTAAGTGTAGGTGATTGTTCCTGCATTACGTTGTGATGTAGGCGTTTGGTGATACGAGGAAAGCCAAGTTGAACCAAAAAATGAACACACGAGTGGAATTACAGCACAGGAAGGAGGAGTCTGATCCCAAAGCTTTAAATATGTCATCTAATGTTTAAATCAGTGTTTAGTTTTATGTTTAATTTAATGCTTGAATATTTCATCCTCAACCTGATGGAAGGATAAAATATTTAAATGTTGCATTATTCCATTCACAATTAGTTTATCATACCCAGGTAAGGATCAGTCATGCATTTTGATTTGAAACACTTCTGAAGTGAAATTTAGTTAAAGGAGCAATATGTAAGAATTCTGCTGTGAAATAATCACGAAACAGTCTAATGACGCAGTCATGTTGGAAGGAAGGTTACACTTCCATTCCATTCTCAACCAGCTGGGGGGTTGTCAGTTTTTCTCCTATTGAAAAAAAACAAAAGAGGGATGTAGTTTTTGTTTACAATCTGTGAGCTCATGAGGTTGCATCAAGCTAACGCTGCAGCACCAGCATTTTTAATTCAACACCAGCAGGCAAAAAGCTCCAGATTTGTTTAAAGAACTGAATCCAGTAAACAGGAGCGACCCAGAAGAAGCCACGGCATCTTTTTGTTTTACTCTAAAATCGGATGAAGCAGGCTAGAGGCTAACGTTATGTTAACGTTGATTTAATCGATTCTGGATCGATTTCATGTAAAATTTGCTAAATCGATTCATAAAGCCTCAATTTTTCTCCTCAGTCTGGGACAAACTGAAAACACTCCTCTTACTCAGCGCCAAGTTTTCTCAGCGCTTTGTCAACTTTGAAGCCCAGAAATGGAGATTCGATAACCTGTTCCAGGGCCGCTGCAGACATAAAGCGCACCAACCGCCAGACGGATTGAACTCCAGCAGTGTTAATTTCGTTGACGAATTATTTTCGTTTTTTTTTTCGTGACGAATGAATTTTTGCGGACTAAAACTAAACAAAAACGAAAATATACACGCCAAAAAAGACTAAATTATAACGAATATTGACCGACATTTTCGTTGACGAATAAGAAACGACAACGAAAATTGACAGAAACGAAAATCCAATCAGAAAACGGAAAGGATGGGCGAGCGGAAAAAGTAACCAATCATCAAATCGAATAGGCGGGACTAAATGAGAAAAGAACCAATCAGAGTCTGGAGCCGGCTGTTGTTTGAAAAAGCTAGCGGTAAGCAAACATAAGATGTTTATGCCGGTAAAAGTTATGTCTGAAGGGATAAAATGTCCGCGGCTGGAAGGAAAAGCTTCCAATGTGACCATCTGAGACGTATTTGCTTGGTGAGTACACACCTGGGGTTTCCCCTGGTTTTAAAAGTGTTACGATGTTGTTAGCAGCGAGCGGAGGCGGGGTGGGAGTGGTCAGCACATTACTGCTGGTGCCGTTCGGTTTGAGCTGCGGGCCTGCGGCACCGAACCGAGTTCACGCAGGGTCAGCGCGCTGCGCATCTTGTTGTCTAATCATTTTTCTTTTCTTGGCGCTGGTACGGCCGATATGATCAGTGTTCGGTGTTCTAGCGGTGTTTTTGAGGAGAAACGTTCAGGTGTCCCACCTTGATAAATCAGTCTAAGCACAGTCTAAGAAAACAATTCTTACCTTTAGTTTACCTCTTTGTATTATAAGAGTAACACCTTTTAATGTTTGATGGTATGATGTCATTTCTTGTCATATTACTGCACATTATACAGAGTTTTTTTTATTTTATTAATACTGAGAGGCACAATTTCAAACTGTCAGTGTTAAATTAGGTATTTTCCATTATTATTGTTATTAAAACAATTATAAATGTAGAGTTTTATTGATCCAAAATGTAAAATGTGATTTTTACATATTTATTTACAGCTTCAAATGGGTGTAGTTAACATTTCCTTTACACAAGTAGAAAAATTATTGCATCAGAAGAAAAATAAACGTGTTTTAATTTTAGCCTTATTTTAGTCGACTAAAATTGCTTTCAATTTTAGTCGACTAAAATTGAAAGCAATTTTAGTCGACTAAAATAAGACTAAAATAAAAACTAATTGGATGACTAAATTGTGACTAAAATTAAAAATAATTTTAGTCAAAAGACTAAGACTAAAACTAAATTAAAATTTCTTGTCAAAATTAACACTGAACTCCAGTGAAGTGACACGCTCAAGTCAAGTCCTCCCCGACACACTGACCCTATGCTCAGGCTGCTTAAATGCTCTGCATATTCAGCAGCACAAACCTGTGAGAGCAACTGTTGTCTGTGATGAAGATGAACAAAAACAACACAGGAGCCTCACTGATTAACTCCTCCCTCAGCTCAGACATAGAGAGAGAGAGATGCAGGTCTCTGGCTTGAACAGGTGAGCAAACTGAGCTTGAATTATTGTTTTTATGCACTTTTTCTGCTCCAAAGCATGAATGTTAATAGCTGAGATATTGCATTTTCATTTAGGAGAATTACTATTTTTTGGGTCTTTTTGGCCTGTGGGACTCCGGAGGCAGCTGATAGGTACCGGCAGTCCAAGCGGAATGCGGCTCGGGTGGTCGCAGAGGCAAAAACCCGGGCGTGGGAGGAGTTCGGTGAGACCATGGAACAAGACTTCCGTACGGCTTCGAGGAGATTCTGGTCCACCATCCGGCGTCTCAGGAGGGGAAAGCAGTGCACTACCAACACTGTTTACAGTGGGGAGGGTGTGCTGCTGACCTCGACTCGGGACGTTGTGAATCGGTGGGCCGAGTACTTCGAAGACCTCCTCAATCCCACCGGCACGTCTTCCAGGATGGAAGCAGAGTCTGGGGATTTTGGGTTGGGCTCTGCAATCTCTGGAGCTGAGGTCACTGAGGTGGTCAAAAAACTCCTCGGTGGCAAGGCTCCGGGGGTGGATGAGATCCGCCCGGATTTCCTTAAGGCTCTGGATGCTGTGGGGCTGTGTTGGTTGACGCGGCTCTGCAATATCGCGTGGACATCGGGGGCAGTTCCACTGGATTGGCAGACCGGGGTGGTGGTCCCCCTATTTAAAAAGGGGGACCGCAGGGTGTGTTCCAACTACAGGGGGATCACACTCCTGAGCCTCCCTGGTAAGGTCTATTCAGGGGTTCTGGAGAGGAGGGTCCGTCGGATAGTCGAACCTCGGATTCAGGAGGAGCAATGTGGTTTTCGTCCTGGCCGTGGAACACTGGACCAGCTCTATACCCTTGGGGGGGTCCTGGAGGGTGCGTGGGAGTTCGCCCAACCAATCTACATGTGTTTTGTGGATTTGGAGAAGGCGTTCGACCGCGTCCCTCGGGGGGCCCTGTGGGGGGTACTCTGGGAGTATGGGGTACCAGGCCCCTTGATACGGGCTGTTAGGTCCCTGTACGACCAGTGTCAGAGCTTGGTCCGCATTGCCGGCAGTAAGTCGGGCTCGTTTCCGGTGAGAGTTGGACTCCGCCAAGGCTGCCCTTTGTCACCGATTCTGTTCATAACTTTTATGGACAGAATTTCTAGGTGCAGCCAAGGTGGTGAGGGGATCCGTTTTGGTGGCCTAAGGATCAGGTCTCTGCTTTTTGCAGATGATGTGGTCCTGTTGGCTTCGTCAGAACGTGATCTCCGGCTTTCGCTGGAGCAGTTCGCAGCCGGGTGTGAAGCAGCTGGGATGAGAATCAGCTCCTCTAAATCCGAGACCCTGGTCTTGAGTCGGAAAAGGGTAGAATGCCTTCTCCAGGTCAGGGATGAGGTCCTGCCCCAAGTGGAGGAGTTTAAGTATCTCGGGGTCTTGTTCACGAGTGAGGGAAGGGTGGAGCGTGAGATCGACAGGCGGATTGGTGCTGCATCTGCAGTGATGGGGGCGCTGTGCCGGTCTGTCGTGGTGAAGAGAGAGCTGAGTCGAAAGGCGAAGCTCTCAATTTACCGGTCGATCTACGTTCCTACCCTCACCTATGGTCACGAGCTTTGGGTAGTGACCGAATGAACGAGATCGCGGATACAAGCGGCCAAAATGAGTTTTCTTCGCAGGGTGGCTGGGCTCTCCCTTAGAGATAGGGTGAGGAGCTCGGTCATCCGGGAGGGGCTCGGAGTAGACCCGCTGCTCCTCCACATCGAGAGGAGCCAGTTGAGGTGGCTCGGGCATCTGATTAGGATGCCTCCTGGACGCCTCCCTGGTGAGGTTTTCCGGGCACGTCCAACCGGGAGGAGACCCAAAGGAAGACCCAGGACACGCTGGAGAGATTATGTCTCTCGGCTGGCCTGGGAACGCCTTGGGATTCCCCCGGAGGAGCTGGCCCAAGTGGCTGGGGAGAGGGAGGTCTGGGCTTCCCTCCTTAAGCTGCTGCCCCCGCGACCCGACTCCGGATAAGCGGGAGAAAATGGATGGATGGATGGA
>SSNS01000244.1:349112-385200 GCA_006937985.1 Aphyosemion australe | reverse complement strand
TGAACCAGAGTGGCCCGCCGGCTTGTTTTGCCGCAAAGACTACAAATCCCATGATGCTTTGCGGCAGTACCGCATCACTCGAAGCGCCCCCTCCTTTCTGTTTACAGTCGTTAGCATCGGTGCTAATAGTTATTATCGGCGACTCTGCAGCGTTACCCTCCTCAGTCTGGGACAAACTGAAAACACTCCTCTTACTCAGCGCCAAGTTCACTCAGTGCTTTGTCAACTTTGAAGCCCAGAAATGGAGATTCGGTAACCTGTTCCGGGGCCGCTGCGGACATAAAGCGCACCATCCGCCAGACGGATTGAATTCCAGTGAAGTGACACGCTCAAGTCAAGTCCTCCCCGACACACTGACCCTATGCTCAGGCTGCTTAAATGCTCTGCATGTTCAGCAGCACAAACCTGTGAGAGCAACTGTTGTCTGTGATGAAGATGAACAAAAACAACACAGGAGCCTCACTGATTAACTCCTCCCTCAGCTCAGACATAGAGAGAGATGCAGGTCTCTGGCTTGAACAGGTGAGCAAACTGAGCTTGAATTATTGTGTTTTTATGCACTTTTTCTGCTCCAAAGCATGAATGTTAATAGCTGAGATATTGCATTTTCATTTAGGAGAATTACGATATAGCGGAGAAAATGGATGGATGGATGGACTATTTTTTGTTGTTGGCCTGTTAAAAAATATTTAACTGACTTTAAAACAGTAACTGGAAAGGCTACAGATAGAAGAATAGAATAGAAATAGAATACAAAATCCCTTTGTTGTCCCTCAGTGGGGAAGGTTTGGTGTCACAGCAGCAAAGATATTCATTACAGGAGCAAAAAAGAGAGTAAATGTTGAGAATAAAGAGTAAACAACAAGAAAACAAAATAGAAATACTTAAAATTCAAAAGATTAAAAATTCAAAAATGTTGTATATATATACACATTTTAAGGAATAAAAAGATTTTAAAAATTAGACAAAAATAGGAACCAATACCACTGATGTGTGTTTTATTTCAAATGTACTCGTTGAGCTCGTCTAAATGATAGAAACATTGTTTTCTACCTCAACATTTTAATTAATTCAGACCAGACTTAATTGAATCGAATCCAATTGAATTGAATCGTGATTAATTGATTCAGAGCCTTATGAATCCAAATCGAATCGATTTAGGAAATTGGCCGCAATACCCAGCACTAGCTAACGTTAAGCTAACAATGCTAACGGTGAGTTAGAAGCAAATAATTAGCTCTAAAAATATCTCAAGCTATTTTTTTCAATGACCAACAACCCAATATTACAGTGACGTGTGTGTGAAGTGAAAAAGGAGTCAATCGTGGCGTTTTAGTTCCTTTAATGAGTCGTTCACAACTTTAACATCAAGCTAACAGCAAGATGGCAAACAACCACACTTCCTCTAATGCTGAAGAAACACTACTGTAATAAGTGTAGTAGGTGCTCCCTACTGTAAAACACCCAAGAAGTGCTAACACAGCAATAACAATGTATTTATCAACTTACTAACTCATCTTAATTTCTCATCTAGAATATTCTAGTGCTGAGCCGTAAACAGCCATAAAACTCACTGAACGGTAGTGAGAGAGTCATATTTTTGCTTAAAAATGGACTGCAGTAACCACATTTGACCACAGGATGTCATTTGTACATATTGCACCTTTAATGACTAATCTCTGCTAAAGTAGTGATCAAATTAAACCCTAAAACAATATGAGTAACCGGGTAAATGTGCTAACTCAATCACTATTTGGGTTTTTCTTTTTGAGCTTTGGGGTGTTTGAAAAACCTCAGATGTTTTTTTCTTGGTGCAAAGCTGTGCTTTGCACACGTCTGTATCATGCTAACATTTCAGGATATTTTCTATCTACCATTAGAGATCATATCAGTGTTGTATTTTGTATTATTATCCATTTTCACCTCTGTGGTGTTTACCCAGTCAATTAGTCAAAAAAACCTAAAGCAACAAATTTAAAACATGCTCTCCACATAAACACCTGGCTTTTCCGGATATTATATATAAAATAAGATCATGTAGCCATGATGAGAGCTGGACTTGATCCAAATCAACCATATTTAATTGAGTTCACGTGTGTTCTTAAAAATAGTTTCACTTGTGCATCAGTGTCGGCTCAGCGAGATGACAGTCTGCTGTGACACGTGGTTAGAATTCTCTCACTGACACGTTTTATACAGTAAAACTTCACAAACCTAATTTAACATCCTCTGAGACTTCTGGTTGCTACGGCGCAATTTGCATTCCGTCAGTTCGATAACAACTTTGGTTATGTGCCATTTTGTGTGTGTGTGTGTGTGTGTTTGAGGCCACTGAGCTTTAATTAGAAATCTACCAAAGTGAAAATCAATCTTAAGTTTGTATCTTTTCTTGCTGATTCTCGCTGTAATTCTTTTAATTAGCACCTATTCTTCTCTGCTGCATTCTTGTTAATTCAAATGATTTTAACCAGACCTTTCAATGAAAAACACACGCTGTAGCTAAAGAAGGACATGTGTCGACTCTCCTCACAGAAGTAACATTTTAACATGATTCCTGTAATAATATAACATTGAGCCTCCATTTTTTTAGTGAGCTCCCCGTGCTGCAGTTCTTAGATGTGCACGATTCTTCATTCTATTTGAGGCAGTACTCTAATGTTGTTTCTCGCAAGATTTAGTCCAGATTTTCTTCTCAAAAACATTACGTGGAGCGTAATTTGAATGAGTCATGCACACCTTGCATCTTCACACACAGAGTGTAATTTTGAGCTTGTTTGAAACATTCATCATGTTTTATACTCTTCAAACAGCAGAGCATTGCTCAGATTGATCCATCAAGGCAAAACTGTGTCTTTTGTTCCTTTTTTCTGCCAAAAAAAAGAAAATTACAGATGCAGGCGAGTTTGTGTCTCCTTTGATGTTATTGAATTATGTCTTTCAGTGGCATGTGGGCATGAGTCTCATTTTCTCCATCTGTGAAGTTTTCTTTAATCTGTCATGGTTTGGGTGTCTGATTTTGTTTGTTTGGTCGTAAATCTTTGTAGTTTAGTTTGTTACTGGCATTTTGTTTTCACTACTCGTGGTCATTGTGTTACTCCTCTGCCAATCTATAATCATGTACTCTTTAAAGTAGCTCTCTGGGGTATTTCTTTTATCCGATGGCACCATCTAGTGGCTGACAAGCGTATCACACCAATAGTTGGGTTGACTCGGTTATTTAAGGTGGCGACTGCACGTTTCTTGTTTATGAATGTGCTTCTGTAGGCGACAAACAGAGCTAAAACACGTTGTTTTACAAGTATTATTCTCATGTCATGTTGTGTTTTCATATATTTATATTTTAAAGACTTACTTGTCCGTGAAAAGTTCATCAACGCTGCATCAGCCGAGGTACTTCCTTAAATTTAAAGCGTGTAAGCGCTAGTCTAACGCAATTGGTTAGTTCTGGTCGGCGCTCCGTTTCCTATTGCACGGATTTTTCGGGGCAGGGGGCGGGCTTAGCAAAAAAAAAAGATATATTGCTTACATTATATCTCACTACATGATAAGAAAATCACTTTTACGGATTTCTGAAAAAATCATACATAATTCCTGAAAGGGGAAAACTCCGGATTGCTGCTTTAATCAAACCATCTGATATATATAGTCCTTAGTTTCTCCCTATGGGCGTAGGGATGGGTATAAGGGATTCCTAAATATTCCCAACTAAAGAGGATATACAATCGCTCCATTAGCTTTGATC
The DNA here is from genome assembly GCA_006937985.1 of Aphyosemion australe. NCBI lineage: Eukaryota > Metazoa > Chordata > Actinopteri > Cyprinodontiformes > Nothobranchiidae > Aphyosemion > Aphyosemion australe. The sequence continues at coordinate 381,458 of SSNS01000244.1, read as the reverse complement.
TGGATTCTCCTCATAGTGGGATGGGCCAATAAAACCTCCAGAAGATGGCAACTATGAGGTGTTGAATACTGTTGAACTTATCTCGGCCAAGACCAGAAATGACGTTTAGCCAATCAGCTTACAGAAGCGTTTTGCACAGAATGAGGAGATTCCACATCCTCATCCACCATGTTTGTTTACCCTAAAGTCACGTTTGATCTTGAGAAGTTTTGCAAGATTTTGCTTCTAATGTGGGAATGTTTGTGAGTAAAGTTGGTTCATGAATGATGTGACGTTTTTACCGTGTGGCCAAAGAACAAACACTGTTGGACCAAAACTGATTTATTGTCAAGTGTGGGGTCTCTTGTGTTTTGAAAATCACCTCACACTTAACTGGATGCAACAGTAAAGAAAAAATTTTATTTTTATTATTATTAGAAAGTTTATATCATCAACCAATAAGAATGTGATCTGCTGCTGAGCCCTTTGTTTTGCTGCAGACTTGAACATGACATAACCACGTCTGCAGTGACAGCCTCCTTCAGCTGAGTGATGTTGTTGATGCCTGCAAACAGAATCCATGAGGATGTTGTCAGTCTCTTCCATTCGCTTCACTTAACATGAAGCCTGACGCGCACAGACAAGCACATTCTTATTCCATATTCACATCAAATTGAAATCATCAGTTTCCCGCTGTGTGCATCCATGTCAACACACAAGTTCTAATTATGACCTAAATCTAATGGAGGCATGAACTGCTTCACTGAACCGCAACATCTCATTATTCAGATGACACATGTATACAAGCAGAGATGATGGTTTGTTTTTATTTATCTTGTGAAACAATTGAAGTCTAACAGCTGAGAGTTTGAGACGCTGGATGACGTGCCATCCATCCATTCTCTTCTTCTTATCCGGAGTCGGGTCACAGCAGCCTAAGCAAAGAGGCCCAGACTTCCCTCTCCCCAGCCACTTGGGCCAGCTCCTCCGGGGGAATCCCAAGGCGTTGCGTTCCCTGGCCAGCTGAGAAACATAGTCCCTCCAGCGTGTCCTGGGTCTTCCTTTGGGTCTCCTCCCAGTTGGATGTGTCTGGAAAACCTCACCAGGGAGGCGTCCAGGAGGCATCCTAACCAGATGCCCGAGCCACCTCAACTGGCTCCTCTCGATGTGGAGGAGCAGCGGGTCTACTCCGAGCACCTCCTGGATGACCGAGCTTCTCACCCTATCTCTAAGGGAGAGCCCAGCCACCCTGTGGAGAAAACTCATTTTGGCCGCTTGTATCCCTGATCTCGTTCTTTCGGTCACTACCCAAAGCTCGTGACCATATGAGGGTAGGAACGTAGAGCAACCAGTGAATCAAGAGCTGCGCCGGTTCAACGCCCGCATCACTGCAGACGCAGCACCAATCCATCTATCCATCTCCCGATCCATCTTTCCCTCACTCGTGAACAAGACCCCGAGATACTGAAACTCCTCCTCTTGAGGCAGAACCTCGTCCCTGACCTGGAGAAGGCGTTCTAAATGACATGAATGTTTATAAATTGATAATTTAAATCATAAGACATGAACATTATGGTTTAGACCTTTAATAAATGAAACATCTAGTGGAGCAAATGCGGGTACTTCCTGTGTTTTTGGTCACATGTTCTTCATCTTGTCGAGGATCTGTGAGCATTCTAATCAGGAGGAGGGAAACGAGGAAACAGGATGCACCTTTCTTCAGGTTCTCCAAAACCTCTGAGCGCGTCTGTGACGGTTGTTGAAAGTTTTGTGGCACAGCTGTATTTGCCACCCTTCAAGTGTCTTTAATGAACACCTCATTAGTTGGAAACCTCATTAGCTGTCTAACGACATGAAGCGGATGATCCGGGGAGGAAGAGGGGAAGGTTTTGTTGCGTGTCAGTTGTTAAAGGTAGACAGATGGGCAGTGATGCATTCTCGGTTTTTACTACATACACGAGTGGAATGAAAAACATCAGCTTCATAAACTAAATCCGCCTTTTTTCTAGAGGAAGTAAAATTAAAATCTGTGCTGTTTTTGTTCTTTTGCACATCGCATCACTCATTTTTCTCAATGCATTGTAATGTTTATTATGCTATTCTTTTGCAGATCTGTGACAAAGAATGGCATTATTATGTGATCAACGTGGAATTTCCTGCAGTGACGCTCTTTGTGGACGGTGTGACCTATGAACCCTACCTGGTGACGGACGATTGGCCGATCCATTCTGCCAAGATTGATACGCAGCTGACTGTGGGCGCCTGCTGGCAAGGTCAGTGTACGAATGTGTGCAGGTCTGTTTATCTGGGAGAAGATTTAACCCTTTGGGCCCTAGCGCCCCCCAATTGGGGGCTTTTCCCAAAAAGAAAAGTTTAGCAGCACATTAATATTCTAATATTTACACATCTCAACAAATCCCACAAGAATTCCCTTTAAAATGAGACCAAAATTAATCAAAAAGACCATGTTGTTACAGAAATATACTCAATTAAGTGTGGGGATGTCATTTTCAAGCAGATTTCTCAAAAAAAGGCTTAGGGCCCAAAGGGTTAAACAAGCTGAATTCAGACGGGGAACTGCGGCTACGCTGTGCTGGTGGGTTTGTTGACAGCGGTACTCTAATCTGACAGTTGTTTATATGCAGCAGCCTTTTTCATCTCAGGTGATGTTTTTATTTATTACGCAGAAAATCAGACAGCTATTTCAATGCAAAAAGGAATACTGGAGGAAAGACTCGACCAAATCTCAGCAAAAATAGTCTCATAAATACACAACTTTGCACGTCCCAGTGGATGTTTTTATGTTTTTTTGATACTCAACGGGGTTTCTGTGAATCAAATAAGGATTTTGATCAGATTTTTACAATAAAATCTTTGCAAATTTTAAGGAAGCAGAAAGTATTGATCTGCAAATGGGGGATAGGTAAGAGCGATGCAACTTTCTGATGTGCAAAAGAGCTGCAGATGCATCTGTCATCATCCTGAGTTTGGTCCTGTTTACACCTGGTGACAACACACCATATAGGTGGCAAACACCAATAACCATCTGCAGCACGGGATGCTGAGAATTACATTTGAATCACAAACGAAGAGGCTGAGGAAGCAGAAGAGTCTCTGTTAAAACGAATAAAGAGATTAAGATTTATTCCCCGCGGCTGTGAGTGTTTCCTCTTTGAAGCGGAGTGGATAGCAACGGGAAATTCTGCATGTCATTTTCAGCCGTCGCAAAGCGAGCGGTGATTGCAGAGGAATCGATGTTTATTGAATAATTGCTCCAAACTGCTTCATCGGACAGATCGGCTCGCTGGGTCGCTCAAATCACGGCTCGCGAGCGTCAGCCGACGCTTCAATCCTGATGCCGTTTTGGTTGGTGTTCAAATCTTCTTTCATTCTGTTCCTGATTGCAAATTTTTATTTCCCTGTCGTCATCATTTCTTCTCCTTGCCTCATGCAGCCTCCTCGTGCTGCCTCTTTCTATGAATCTGTGATTGGGAGAGAAAGCCCTGAAGGAAGGATTAGCGGGAGTGAATGGAGGACAAGTTTGCCAGCTATTACATCCCAATGAAGCCGCTTTAAGCTTCACTAAGCCGCAACTGATAACTTTGCAGGCCATTAGCAAGCAAGATTGCCTTTCAGGGTCTCTCATTTCACCATCCTCTTTTCCTCACAATCAACAACATAATGATGAAACATGTGGAATAAAAGGCAGCCAGACTGTACGCTTGCAGCCCGAGAGCAGAAAGAAGTTGTCTGTTGTTGTTTTACAAGGTCAATAACGGTTTGGATGTTGTTGGTTTTAAGCTGTTTTCTTTGGCAGAAAGCGTTTTATTGAGTTTGAATGGCAAATGGTGCTTGTCATTTTGTTGAGTTTGCCAAAGAGCAGTGGGTGGGAGCTTGTAAAGGCGCTCTCTTTGTGCTTTAGACAATTAAGTTAAACAAAAAGATGAGACAAGGGGTGGGCATGAAAAGAGGGCGGGGTGGTTTAATGTAAGAAATGAAAGGCACCAATTAGATAAGAGAGGCTGCTATTGTAGATCATGCAGCACAGTTATATAAGAAAGCAGTCCACTTGAGTTTAGCTCATCACCGTTCGTGTTGTTTTTATCGAGTCGAATAACAAGACGTCATCTCAGATCGATTCAAATCCGCTTCATTGTTTTCAGATTCAATAGAAATATGTCAGATAGGTTTTCAGTCATTGAATCTTCACCCTGAGTTTGTGCACCATGCACGCAGCTGGGGGCTTTCCAGATGATAGCTGAGACTTCCTGTTGATACAAACATGACAAATGTCCAATTTAAAGCCACACTATGCAACTTTTTCATCTTTTTAAGTCATGTTCTTGAGCCAGTATGTGCTAAAATGTTTTTTATTTGCATCTTTTTCTAAGAGGACCCAATTGAAAACGAGATGTTTCATATCAATTGGTTTATCCTTTTAAAATATAAGTTAATAAATAAATAAATAAATAAATAAATAAAATGACCCTTTACAGGGTTAATGACCACCCTCTGTGGCCAGAATACCGCACTTGTGTCTTCAGAGTGCTGGGCCACCACCGGCTGGATTTAGAAAATGGAGCTGATATGTCTGGCGCTGCAGTCTGCTTCCAGCATGTTTTAGATCATGAACACAGCTGATTTGTTTGATTTAGTGATGAACCGCTCCTGTAGACACTAATGAAGGCTGAGGAGACATTTCAGCTGTCCGGAGTTTTTCCCTTTCAGGAATTATGTGTGATTTTTCAGAAATCCGTAAAAGTGATTGTCTTATCATGTAGTGTGATGTAATGTAAGCGATACGTCTTTTTTTTTTTGCTAAGCCCGCCCCCTGCCCCGTAAAAAAATCTGTGCAATAGGAAACTGAGCGCCGACCAGAACTAACCAATAGCGTTAGACTACCGCTTACGTGCTTCAAATTTAAGGAAGCACCTCGGCTGATGCAGCGTTGATGAACTTTTCACGGACAAGTAAGTCTTGAAAATATAAATATATGAAAACACAACATGACATGAGAATAATACTTGTAAAACAACGTGTTTTAGCTCTGTTTGTCGGCTACAGAAGCACATTCATAAACAAGAAACATGCAGTCGCCATCTTAAATTACCGAGTCGACCCGACTATTGGTGCGATACGCTTGTCAGCCACTAGATGGTGTCATCAGATAAAAGAAATACTCCGGAGAGCTACTTTAAAGGTGTTAAAAAGACGAACGCACAGCGAGGAGATAAGTTTCACTTTTGCTTTCACTAACGAACACTAGGGGGTGCTAAAAGCAAGCCAAAACTGCCAAGTGTTCCTTCAAAGGGACAGATGCATGGACCAGTTTTAATGAGAAAGCCCAAGTTTTGATGCTCCTAAAATTGTTAATGAAGTTCAGATGAGCAGATTAATTTTTTTGTGTTTCTGTATCATTTTAAACACGCATCCATGCTTCTGACTGTAATCTTAAAGGTTAATAAGATGCCTATGAGCCTGGCCCTGAGCACCAAGTCTTTAAGATGCATGGGTCCAAGTGTATAAATAACTTTGTTTATGTAAGATTTTATCTGAACATTATTAGAGGATCAACACCTTTTATGATCTCTATAAGCTTTGATTTTAGCCAAAAAATATCTCAGTTCAGTGGATTTGTGTGCATTTCATTGCTTCCACCAGAATAAGACGAACATGAGGTCACAGTGGCCTTTGATCTTTGATTCTCCAAATCTAATCACGTCATCTTTGAGTTCAAATGGAAGCTTGTGTAAAACTTGAGGTTCCTGTGAGGCAATCATGAGAAAAGAGCTGAAAAACCTCCCAGTAACATAACGGCTGCAGGTATCTGTGACCATGGGCCTTATTATGTGATCCACGTGGAATTTCCACATCAGTGGATTAATAATTCATTTTCAAATCAATATTAAATGTAATCTACACCTTATTTAATTTGTCATGAGATAAAAGCCACCAGAGTAACTAATATGCAGCAGATATTGATGTTGGAACAACTGTGTGCTTTGCAGGAAAAGGTTCAATAAGAACATAAACAGAATCCAGTCCCAGGAGTCCTTAAACGACCTTGTTCATTTGTTCAAAGTCTCAAAGCTTTAAAATATTTATACGGGGGCGTATTGGCCTAAAACAGCATTATTAAGTTAAAATGAGCGCTGCCGTTCGGAGTGACGTCGCGGTAAGAGTGTTTGCTAATGCATGAAAGCGTGTGGACGTGTTAATAAATCCTTTTACAAGTGAAATAAGAAAACTTTACTTCCATTTCCTCAAAGTGAGAGTGAATCAAAATGGAAATTACAAGGATTTTGGCCTTTAGCTACTGAATTAAACAGCAAATGTTCAGATCTATACATGTGCTTCTAAACTCATTTAAACCCGGAGAGTTCTTTAACTCCAAATGGTAATAAGACCCTGAGACCCACTGATTTGTTTAATGGCTGACCGAATATCATCCTTGTTAGGTTTAATGCTGTTTGCAAGGTCTGCAGAATTTCATGTAACACAGGAACTCTTGGGCTTCTGCTTTAATTCAGTTTAAGATTCGTGTCATGAATCTGTAAAAACACAAGTGCACGTCTAGACAGGAGATCGTGTTGCCATCTAGTCATTAAGACACAAAGAGTCGGTCTTAATGAAAACCTTTCAACAACGTGTTCACGAGAGACGGAAAAACGAAGAATGGAAATGTTTCTGTGAGGAGAAAGAAAGATGATGGGCAAGGAAACTATCTCACACACACACACACACCTTTCTCCTTGTCATCATCTCTAATGCACATTGTTCCATGGCACATCTGAGTGCACTAACAAGAGAAATGCACAGGAAAAATAACAAGAATCCACTTTAAATAAGGACTGCGTCTGCAGAGCTGCAGGGTGCAGTTTGAACATTTGCAGAAAAACAGTTTCATTGCAGACATAAAGTGCAAACACTTCTTGGTACAGGAAAATCTAGTTGCTATAGCTCAGTGTAATATGAGGATGTTTGAATATTAGGTTAATTTATTTGTTTACATTGTTACTAACTTACATTATATCAAAACCACAGACTGTATAGATAAGATGGCCGGAGCCTCAGTGCTGAATTTAAGCTTAGTGGGCGGTTCCCACCATAGACATGAATACGTAGACGCCACATTGGGCGCTGGGGAGCGTAACAGCGTCGCCGCCATATTGGATGGGTCTCTTCATTCTCCAAAGTCAATGCAGAGTGAGCAATTACGCCTGTTTTTGTGCAGCCTACAGTTGCAACAACAGGTGTACTATTGAAAACAGATCACATGGGATTACTATTGACTTTTCTAGCCTACCTGATGGGATTTTATATTTTAATTTATTTTAATTTACTTTGTTTAATTATGTTTATATTTTAATTATCATGCCATACTACGTGTCTGATTTTGTGAAAAATGTGTTTTTTAGCTGGGTAAACACCTTCCTCAGTAGTAATGAATGCACTGGGGGCGAATGGAGACCCAACTAAGATGGCGGCCGGCCACTACGGCAGCTCCAATAGGCAGCGCCAGTCCACAAGGCATCTACGTATATATGTCTATGGTTCCCACCACCGCCATCTTGGCTGTGTCACGTGTCTCGTCACTCCTGGAAAATACAAAAATGTAGCTGACAGCAGGCTTTGAGTGTGGGGGCAGATGATTGACACCCATCAAACTCTGAGCCGATGTAGCTACGTGCTAATTGAAGCTAACAGAGGTTGGTGGGCGCTTTTAGCCAGAAAACCGCGGTTGAGCGGCTCTGCTACCCTCTACCTTCTAGGCTGTAACACTTTTAATGTGAGGTGAGGCTGAGGCGTTCCCTGAAGCAAGCAGGTCTCGTCTCCCCTGCTTCAGTTCCTGTTAATTGGTCCCACCTGCCTCTCGTTCTCCTAATCACCCAGCTCCCCAGATCCTCTTGTATTTAAGCCCTGTCTGTTTTCTGTTCATTGTTGGTTCATTGTTTGTGTTACAGTCTGTGTCAGCCTTGAGTTTACCCATTAAACCCTTCAAAACCTCCTCACCTGCCTTTTCAATGCTCACCTGTGCTTGGATCCTCACCTCAGCCTCCAGACCGTGACATTATACATCTTTTTTTTTCTCCTGTTTTGAATTGAAATACAATTTAAAAGCATTTGTTTTTTTAAATTAAAAGATTAGAAATTACAATAATAATGTCAATGACTATTGTTTGATTCTCATTATTTTTAATTTAAAAAAATTGCTTTCAGGGCAAATTTTCTTGAACGATTAAAATGCGATTAATCAAGATTAATTAATCACAAAGCCTCTAATCAATTAGATTAACTTTTTTAATCGAGTCCCACCTCTATTTTACATTTTGGGGGGGGTTCAGAAGTATTTTTAAGGACTTATCAGGAGCAGAAGTCATGTGGACATTTTCTCTGCTGCTTGTTTTCTGTCTGGAGGCTAAGATGACCCTTCATTCTTCACAAATAGATTTTAAAAAACTCAGTCCTTGTTTTTGGAGAAGCTTTTGTTCAGCATGCTGAAGGCAGCGTTTCTGTGACAACATCCCCTCCTTCGGCTCCACTCCTGTAAGGTTCGCTCTGACAGAGCAGGAAGAGAAAACGCCTCCAGCTAAATGGAGGTTAGCTCGTTCATAATAACACGTCTAGTTTCTGTTTACAGACAAAGCTAACTCCAGGAAGAAAAACCTCCAGTTTGGGTTAAATGAGTAAACACTGAGAATAAAACTAATGTTAACAGATAGAACTGAATTTTATTAACGTTGTTACAGCATTCTGGTTCATGATGGAAAACTGAGAGGACTTTTATCTTTAATAGCTAGGATTGAATATCTGTGAACTATAAGCTAATTTAATATTTCCTTAATGTCACCTCCTGCTGCCTGTTTCATTTGTAATTCATGATTTTCTATTAAAAGTTTCCTTTTTCTTGCTAAATCTTCCAGGCTGTGGTTTATGAATTTAAACAGTGTTTTTGATGCCATTAAACTGTCCAATACCTTTCTCCTCTCAGTGAGAAAACACAACGCTTTCAACACTACATATTTTATTTCATTGAGTGTTCAAGAAAGCCAGTTTTATTAGCTTCCACTCTGTTTTGTTTATTTCTCACCTTTATTCATGGCTTCTTCTTCTCTTTTTCCCACCAGGCGGTGAAGTAGCAACCCCAAGGTTCACTCAGTATTTCCACGGGAGCCTTTCAGGTTTGACAATCCGACCGGGCCGCATTGAAACCCAGAAGGTTATCTCCTGCCTGCAGGCATGTAAAGAAGGCCTTGATATTAACTCCCTTGAAAGCCTGGCAAAGGACATAAAGGTGCGTGAAAATATGAAGACACTGTTACTATTGTCGTCTCAATCCAGCCTGTGGTAGGAACTGCTTATTACTTTGGCATTTAAGCCGTGAAGGCTAATATTTTGTATGAACAGACAATTTCCCAGTACGCTTTTCTTTAGGGTCCTTTCTGCAAAATAAAAAAGAATCCACCTTGTGGGACTCAAACAGTGTCCTCGAGGTGTAACATTTACAGTCTAGAGTTTCTAGAGTGGACGTGTGTGTGTGTGTGTAGTTTCATTTCAACCCAGCCCAGTCTGTGCTGGTGGTGGAAGGAGAAGACGCAGACAGCATCAACACGGCCATGACGAAGATCTCCTACATCAACTCGCGTCAGTTCCCAACCCCGGGCCTCCGGCGGCTGCACATCACAGCCTCCGTACAGTAAGTGAACACTTTAATCCCCAGTGAGTCGTGGTGGATGGCTGCTCAAACCGAGCCAGGATCCTCTGGAGGTTTCTTCCTGTTAAAAGGGAGTTTTCCTCTCCACTGTCGCTACATGCTTGCTTAGTATGAGGATTGCTGAAAAGGCACTGACACTAGTCAGTGTCTCGATGCAATCTGCTGGGTTCCTTATATAGGAACCTTTTTTACTGATTGGCTTAATGAACTATACTGTATTGGAATGTTTACTTTGTGAAGAGCCTTGAGATGACTCTTATCATGATTTGGGGCTATAGAAATAAAATGAATTGAATTGAATTTAAACTTAAAGGTAAAATAAGATTTCTACAGTGAATTTATCACAAAACATCTAATGACTCAATCATGTTGGAAGGAGGGTTGCATTGAAACAGATTTCCTTCTCAGCAGCGTGGAGGGTTGTCACTTTTTCTCCTTTTAAAAAGGCCGAAGAAGAACGTAGTCATTGTTGACAATCTGTGAGCTAGCAAGGTTGCCAAGTCTGCGACGAGCTAACGCTGCAGTGCCAGCATTTGTTATTCAACACCAGCAAGCAAAAAGCTCCAGAGTTGTGTAAATAACCAAAGCCAGTAAACAGGAGCGACCCAGAAGTTATTTCTTGTACCCCTAAGAAGCCATGGCATCTTTTTGTTTTACTCTAATATCAGGTAAAGAAGGCTAGAGGCTAACTTTGAGCTAACAATGCTAACGAGGAATTAGTAATAATTAGTCTTCTCTAAAAATATCAAGCTACTTTTTAAATTACCAACAACTCAATATTATATAATTATTAACTTCCTGTGTTTGACTCGTCATCTAGAATCTTCTGGCGCTGAGCAGCCATGAAACGTATGAAACAGGAGTGAGAAAGTCACTCGTGTGTTTGGAAAATGGGCTGCAGTACCCCAGTTTGACCACAGGGTGTCATCCTTACTCCATGCTCCTTTAAAAATGCTTTCATTGCATATTTTTGATTGAAGTTTTGATATGAATTCCACCACGTTTAACAGCTTTTGTTGTGTTTAAGATGTCAGCTAAGTTCACCTTAATAAGCTTGATGTTTTCCATGAAAATACGGCAGCATATCATCACACTTTATAGCTATTGTCCTCAAAGAAGAAGAAGTCAGGTCACTTCTTCAAACCGTTTCTGTGGTGATGAAAGCACGTCTAGATACTAAATTTAACTCATAAAGTAGACCAGCCACTCGAGTGAGAAGCTGTATGTTTTTATTGTCATTGAAGGTTGTTACCATAGATTTGATTAAAACCTTTCAACTTCCCCATCAGTGTCATTTCTAATAGAATGATGCTGCTCTTTGATTATTAACACCATTTAACTGGTTAAACTACTTGAGTGTTAAATATACTTATGAGTTGTGTCACGTGTGTGTGTGTGTGTGTGTGCGTGCGTGTGTGTGCGTACTTTTCAGTTTAGAGACAATCGTGTTTTTAGGAACTGAGGAAACGTGTCGTTTTCACCCTGCATCACTAGATAAATCTCTACATTCTTTGCTTCATTTAAAATGAATTTGTCTAAAACATGAATTTAAAATATGTGCAGATTAGCTCATCGTTTGATGTTGTCTGATATGACTGATTTGAGTTCAAATGAAAAATATTTCACAAAGGCACTATCCCAGTAAAAGTACTGGCTTTGCCGTAATTTGGTTTTTAATTATCAGTCCAGAACAAATATGTAGATTTAAAACTGACTCTAGTTTATTTAAAAGGTGAAATGTGTGGAAAAAGTGTAGCAGATGTGTCTGTAAGTGAGACGATGAAGAACGCTTCATCAATGTAAAAACTGCTAAATCGTGAAACGCACCATCTGTATGTTCAGGAAATAAAGTATTAATAAAATCAAAACTGTTTATTTGCCACTTTGGCAAACAGATGATGAATGCATTGGGTTTTTATGTTAGTTCTGCTTTTAAATCTAAACATCTTCCAGTGTATTTTGTCTGCACTCGTGCAGCATGCGTGTGTCGTGTTGTTTGATAAAATGAGATGAGTTTGGTGAGCAACAATCGAGGATGTCAGACTTTGCACAACACCGCTGCAGCTGTCGAGATGAAGAATCCACTTCTGCTCTCAGCTGATATGTGAAATCAGCAGCCTGTGATTAAAGAGAAAAACAGCGTGTTCTCCTGTTGCACATGTGGACTTATTTTATTATGCAGTTCCTGAAGGAGTTTTTACAAACGCAGAAGGTTTTTGGTTTTACTTTACCTGCAGATTTGATTCTCACAACTTTTATTCCTGCATACAGTTTATACACTAATCACATTAAAGCCATTCTATGCAACTTTTTCATATTTTAAATCATGTTCTTGAGCCAGTATGTGCTAAAATGACCCTTTACAGGGTTGATGAAATGTCACTCAGACCCCCAGAAGACCACACTTGCAAATTCAGAGTGGCGGGACTCTTGCGTTCCAGTTGTCCTCGGAACTCGGAATTTCCGACCAGGAATTGACGTAACGAGCTCGTTTTGCATTCCAGATTCCAACTCGGAAAAAAATGGACACCGCCAGTAAAGCTGCGTGTGTTGTTGCTCTGTGAACTAATAACAAAGTATTCTCTGCACCTAAAGTCCCATGTTTTAGATCATGAACACAGCTGATTTGTTTGATTTAGTGATGAACCGCTCCTGTAGACACTAATGAAGGCTGAGGAGACGTTTCAGCAGTTAGGTTAAGGTGTTAAAAAGACGAACGCACAGCGAGGAGATAAGTTTCACTTTCAGTTTTACTAACGGACACTAGGGGGTGCTAAAAGCAAGCCAAATTTGCTTATTATCCCTTTAAATTACAACCGTATGAAACATAAATAGTCTATGATGTGGTGCTAAGTCTGAAAATTCCAAGTTCAATCACCAATCACAGGACTGAAAACATAAGTATTTTTAAGTACTTTAAATCACACACACCATTCAAACATTTGGATGCACTTGACCTTTCATGATTTGACATCTTTTAAACCAGAAGCTCAATTTTGCTGCAATAAAAGGAGTTTTTCGTTTTCTTCAAGCCAAATCAGAATGACTGTTGTGTGTTTTGCTTTAGTTTTTTAGACTTTTTCAGTATTTTTTGTTCAAACATGCAGATCCAGCTTTAGAGTTTCTGCAAGCAGCTTCTTTAAAATAACAAATACCAAGCTAATCTTGATCAGTCTTGTAACCGCGTGTCTCCAGAGATTCTCCAGAGGTTCATAGACACCCGCTAATGACAAAACATTAAAACGATCCCCATCAATTAAAATCATCCCCATTCAGGCTCCACTGGGACAACTTGAACTTTACATAATCATTCTAGTCAGATATATTCTTCTCACATGCTGGTTTGAAGTTTATGAGACTGTAAAAATTCTGAAAATTTTGATTTTTTTTTTTTTATTTATTGGCCTGAAAATGAGATTCTGAGTCTCAGTCAGGTTGATTCACAACAAAAAAGCACAACATTATCTATCTTTTTTTTAATCACGTCTTTTTATCTTGTGACCATATTTGTTGCCAGACAAACGAATGTTTCACACACGCTGAGGCACAAATATATCAGCCGTGAGTCAGGAATGCTGCTGTGGTCCTGCCCTCTAACGACTCCTCTCCTCCTCATCATCAGATGTTTTGGAGAGGAAACGTGTCTCTCCATCCCAGACATCAGGGCAGTAGTTATGGTGCTGCCTCCCAGTGAACCCAGAATCACCATCACAGGATTGAAACAGCTCATCAGACCTGCCAGTGACCTCCGCAGCCCGCTGGGCGTGGCACCCTTCAAGGAGCTTCGCCTCACCAGCACCGTGATGAGGGGAGACGCCTTCGGTGGATGTGAGTGGAGAGAAAACACTGATGGGCCTCTTTGTAATATTAGTCTGTAAGTGTGTGTGTGTGTGTGTGTGTGTGTGTGTGTGTGTGTGTGTGTGTGTGTGTGTGTGTGTGTGTGTGTGTGTGTGTGTGTGTGTGTGTGTGTGTGTGTGCAGCCCACAGGCTCGGTGTGACTGAGGTGATGCACAACCTGGACTACTGTGACGTTTTGGTAATCGGTGATGAACTGAATCCGGAGAGGGAAAGCCTGGAGATTGATCACAGCGCCCTGTTGGGAAAACATCTCGACGCCACCAACTCCACCTCAGGAATATCAATATACGGTTAGTAGGGCAGACTCTGCGCTCCTTAATGCCCCTGATGGCGCAGCCTCCTCAGAATCCTGATGTGGGAAAGCAGCTCCCGCTCCGTTCAGTTAGAGAAGTTGTAAAAGTTTGACGGCGCCGTGTCGTGTTGGTTTGTTTCTCCTCTACTTCAGAGCTGTGGTGTTTTTGTCTCCAGGTGTGGACTCCATGGCCCACTATGAGCAGGCCCTGAGGCAGCTGCGCTACAGGAACTGGAGACCTGCCGCTCTGAGCGACAGACGATTCAGACTCACCTGCTCCGAACTCAACGGACGATACACCAGCAACGAGTTCAACCTGGAGGCAAACCGAGTTTCCTTTTAAACATTCTTCTTTTTATCTTCTGAGCACCGTTAGCGCCATCATCCTTCTTTCACCCCTTCAGTGTCCTCTCCTGTTTTCCTTTAGGTCAGCGTTCTTCACCGTGCTGCTCCTATGGAACATATCAATCACGCTGCTGCGCCGCCGCAGTACATGAGGCCCGTCCATCACCCGCTCATGATCCACTCTCTGAACTCACACGTGTCAGGTGATTTTTCACGTCAGGTTTGTTTAGATCCCGTAAACGGCTGCAAACGCCGTCTAACGGCTCGTTCGTCAAAGGAAATTACAGTTAGGACTTATTTTCTTGACAGGATTACAGAAGACGCTGTCACTGAATGACACCTAAAATAGTGCAAGTGAGATTTTAAAAGTAAATAAAAACTAAACTGCTGTTATAACTTCATGAGTTGTTCGTTTAGTCACTGTTGACAACACAATAATTAGATTTTTAGTTGCTTCATTTCTGAATATTTGGATTAAAAAGCACTGGAACCCTGTGTTTTACTTCCTGTGAGTGAATCCTTCTCTCCCTCCCTGACTCAGAAGTCGCTCCCCCTGCAGCCACGGTGGTTATTGTGGTTTGCATCGCAGCTCTGGTGGTGATCGTGGTGATCGGCATCTACAGGATCCACGCCACGCATCAAGAAGGCTCCAGAGACGACGAGGATGACGCCAAAGATCCGGAGATGGACTGGGAGAGCTCCGCGCTCAACATCACTGTCAACCCCATGGAGGTAACCGACCGTGCCTCTGTGAGGACATTTCATTCCTCCGGCGTGTTTATGAGACTAGAAAAACCACCCCTGTGTTCCTCTAAAGTGGATTTAGGATCCCTCTTTGTTCTTCAGGACATAAGAGGCCCCCAGGCACTAGCAGAGGCGGTAAGAGAAGAAGAATGTGAGGAGGAGGATGAAGACGAGGATGTTGAGCTGGTGGGAAGCGTGACAATTGCTGAATCAGATAAAAGTGATGAAGAGGAAGAGGAGAAAGAAGAAGGGAGCGAAGAGGTTGTTGGGAAGAAGGAAAAACCTGAGTGGGACAGTTCACGTGTAACATACTGATCACACACACACATTCTGTTGTTCTCTCCATCAACCACATGCAGACATACACACACACACACACACACACACACACACACACACACACACAAAATAAATCTGATCAAACGATTTATGATCTTCTGCTGGAAGATGACATTTTTAGAGAAGCAGCGCCCTCTGGTGGACGAAGGCAGCTTCAGAGTCGGCTGCAGCGCCACAGTGTTGGAAAACATCATGTTTGCATCATCAGTAACGCTCAGTGGTGTTTATAACTCTACCCTACAAGCATCGTCATCCCATTACTGTATGTGTTGACTGGTTCTGCTGGTCTTACTGGTCCCTAAACCTGCATCTCATCAGAATATTTATTTCCCAAGAAGACTGTTAGATGTTGAGCAGCTAAATGTGTCCATACATGTATGTAGTTAATATATCTATAAACCTTTTAGAAATAACTTCAGTTAGTCTGAATATTAAGTAGAACACCGAGTGTGTGTCCCTGTTCCATATTTAACCACCGTCTCACCTTTTAGTCATGGATGTTGTTCATTAGCAATGCTGTGGTTCTGTGGCCTGAAAGAGAGAAAATACTAATGAAATTCTCCTCATGTGACTCACCTGAGTACGGAAGAGGGTTAGGGCCACTGAAAAGAAAAAAGAAAAGAAAGAGAATTCTGACTTTAATCTCAGAATTCTGACTTTTTTCTCAGAATTCTGACTTTTTTCTCTGAATTCTGACTTTAATCTCAGAATTCTGACTTTAATCTCAGAATTCTGACTTTATTCTCAGAACTTTGACTTTTTTCTCAGAATTCTGACTTTATTTTAAGAATGCTGACTTTAATCTCAGAATTCTGACTTTAATCTCAGAATTCTGACTTTATTCTCAGAACTTTGACTTTTTTCTCAGAATTCTGACTTTATTTTAAGAATGCTGACTTTAATCTCAGAATTCTGACTTTACTCTCAGAATTCTGACTTTATTCTCAGAATTCTGACTTTAATCTCAGAATTCTGACTTTAATCTCAAAATTCTGACTTTAATCTCAGAATTCTGACTTTGTTCTCAGAATTCTGACTTTAATCTCAGAATTCTGACTTTAATCTCAGAATTCTGACTTTAATCTCAAAATTCTGACTTTAATCTCAGAATTCTGACTTTAATCTCAGAATTCTGACTTTACTCTCAGAATTCTGACTTTATTCTCAGAATTCTGACTTTAATCTCAGAATTCTGACTTTAATCTCAGAATTCTGACTTTATTCTCAGAATTTTGACTTTTTTCTCAGAATTCTGACTTTATTCACAGTATTTATTCGAAATTAAAGTAAAAATTCTGAGATTAAAGTCAGAATTCAGAGATTAAAGTCATAAATCTTTCTTTTTTTTTCTTTTCAGTGGCCCTAATCCTCTTCCGTACCTGTTTACATACAAGAACTAAAACTTACAGATGGTCCTCTTTAGGTTCTCTATGTCATTCAAAAAATCATTTTAAAAGCTTTTTCAGAACAATTATTTTTAATTGAATGTTAAAACAAGATTTATTTATTTTTTCTGTCCATATTTTATACATCATGACCTGAACAAGGCGTTTCTGATTACTTTCTTTGTTCCAGATCATTTTATTTATTTTTACTAGAGAGATCTTCGGGCTTTATTTCCTTTTCTTAAGTAGAGTTAAAGGAACAGGCGTGCAGCTTTGGGCTTTTGTGTAGAAAACTAATAAGGGTTAAAGGAATGATGTTGCAGAAGCATCAAAAAGATGTCTGATCTGCAGGAAAGTCACACCCGTTTGTCTCTGCTTGTCTTTAAAATCTCATTTGTTTTAAACGTTTAGATTCAGCTCATCTCCAGGCAGCCATGCTAACGGTTCGCCCTCACGTCCCTCGTGGGCTCAGGCGGGTTTAATGTCAACAAAGGGAGCAGCTTCCAGGTCTCGTATCAGATGATCCGAGCCGAAGAACAAAACAAACTAATCAGTGCTGTCGGGTGAGGAGGACTCCAGCATCACAGATGTTTGCTTTGTTAATTGATCAAACATGATGATGTCTTCTGACCTCTGGTGACGTTTACTCTCTCACTGATGGCTCTCATGCAAACTCGACGTTAACATAGATCACGTTATGCATGTGAGCAGCTGTGATCAGAGGTCTGATTCTGGCGTTTTCAAGTCCAGCCAGAGTAAAACCATGACATCACAGCTTAAAGGTCCAGTTCTTTTGACTCCCTCCCAAACCCGGGTCAGATCCAGGTTTTTGGTTTGTCCCCCCTCTGCTGTTCTCCATCTTTGATCTCTAACAGAAACGTTTGGTGTTCATGTGTCTTTAATCACCTGTGATGTATGATAGTGTCAACATAGTGAAACGACGGTTTCCTTCATCCTCCTGCCACATGATGCTCCTGAAACATTAATGACTTTAAAAAGATTCTTTTACATAAAAACTCTGTAAAAATATTTAAGACAGTTATTTTATATATGTTTCCTTTTTTTTGTAAACAAAATGGTTGGGATTTCTTTCTATCTAGTGGTCATCCCACTGTTTTCTGTATATTGACCAATAAAGAATTGTTTTAGACTCTACGAACGTCTCCTGACTTTTATACGGATCTGAAAATCTGCTGTAGAGGTTTGCAGGTCATGTGAGGTCATCACACGTCAGCGCTGACTTCCTTATGTGATTACATGATACGCTCACCATGACAGAGGGGTGTTATGACTCCCTGTATGTTCTCAAATGACAGGAACGCTTACATAAAATTACTTTAATTTTCCTTCAGAGACATGTACACTACAGTTCATTATCAATTAAAGGTCATAAATATAAAGATGTAGGTAAATAATGAGTTAATTAAGTCCTACTGACAGTTATTATAAAGTCACAGCAGAGAACAGGAAGTGCTTTCTCTTTCTGCAACAAACCTAAAAAGGCCACGATCTTCTCAGAGAAAACTTTTACAGCCACTTTGCATTTTCAGCTTTTAAAATAATCAACATAAATTACAGATAGAGGTTGTAAGGTGCATGATGATAACTATGTTGACTCCAGTTAGGTTTGGAGAGTGAGGAACCCATCCAATATGGCAGCGATGCTGCTACGCCTGTCTTTTCTTCTTCTACTGCTAAAACTTGTAGTGTGCAGAAGCGCAGTAGGCACCTTTAGCGCCCCTTGTGGTGAAGCAGTGTACTGCTGCTTTCCCACTAATCTGCACACAAGCTAACACGTTTTGCTGAATCATCATATTGAGACACTGGATTTTTTTTTTTAAAGATTTGCAATTTCATCTTGTCATGTGGGAGCTAAAATGTGATTAGATCCAACTTTTAAAATAAATAATGACTTGATTCCAAAACTATTTTATATACAGACGGCAAAAAAAAATGAAACCACTAATAAATCAGAAAAGAGTACAACCTAAAACAGAACAAAGCAAGCTATGAACACGTATACATGTATATATATACATATACATATATGTATATATATATGTGTATATATATACATATATGTATATATACACATATATATACATATACATTTATATGTATGTGTGTATATATGTATATACATTTTTATATATATGTGTATATATACATATACATACATATGTATATGTATATATATGTATGTGTGTATATATGCATATATATATAAGTGTGTATATATGTGTGTGTATATATATATATATATATATATATATATATATATATATATATATACACACACACACACACATATATATATACACTACTCACAAAAATTAAAGGAACACTTTTTTTATTGGGCCTGGCATGAAATCAATTAAACCTGTCTGGATTCAAACGCCATCTTTGCCTCCTGTCTAAATCATGATGCAGAAACAATCTGCCAAGTTTAAACATAACGGGAATTCTTCACAACATCAAATGCTGTAAAATACAATACGTCAGCCGCTGCTAGAATCACTCAGTCTGGGAAACAATTGACTGGTGAGCAGAAGCTTCAGGGTGTAATTCTAGGAGCTGTCTAACTCGAGCTGCAGAAACATTCTACCAATGTTTTAGACTGTATGTGATTTATTCACAGCATGAAATGATCTAAAATACAAGCTGCAATCATCTTCAAGAATAGCTCAGTCTGTTAGACATTGGGGTTGTTATGTAGGTGGTTCAGGGTTCAATCCTAGGAAATGCAATGTTTTAGACTTTGTGTGACTTCTTGACATCTGAAATGCACCAAAAAAAAACACCTTTTGATGTCCCTACTAGTGTACCTCAATCAGTTAAACATTAGGTTGCTGTGCTGAAGGTTTAGGGTTCAATTCCTAAAGAGAAGAAAAATTTTAGACTTTATATGAAATATTAACAAAATGAAAAGGTCTAAAAAAAAATCCAAGCTGTAGTGTCTGCTTGTGTAGCTCAGTCTGTTAGGTGTTGGTTTGAGTGCACAGGGTTTAGTGTTCAATCCCCTGACAGGTTTGTCAGTTCAAACCTATGAGTGTTCAACTTTTAAGTACAAAACTAAAAATGACAAGTTGAAATGTTCCACCAGAACATCTCCAAGTGTCAAGGCATCTGGTGGTGCAGTTAACGGGGCATGTCCAGGGATTGGTCTGGGTAGCACATGCCATCTCAGGTGTCACCCCACTGAGTTCCATTTGAATTGACTTTTCATTGTCCACAACAGGCTTGGGATTACAAACCCCAAAAAAGCAGGTGGTAACATACACCTTCAACGTTTTCTCCAACCCCAGGCCAACAGAACATTTCTATGGGGTCAAAATGGGCTCAGCTCCATGAAAACTCAAAAAAAGAAATTGTAAATAAAAACTGTAAATAAAAAAAATAAATATAACTTTGAACCTAAAACTGCAACCAAAAAATAAAAAAAACAACTTTCATGAAGGAAAACTAAATGAAACAAAAGTTGTGGCCGAGTTTACGTTTCTCTTCCTCCTCTGCTCTCAGGCCTGAGTTTACGTTTCCAATACTTTCTTTTCGTTTACGATGCTGAGCCTGATTTCACATGGGGGGGCGGGCTTTGGGCTCATTGGCTGCATGGGAAATGAATGACAGCTGGGTGAAAGCGCTTAGTTTTGACGTCATTTCCGCCCAGGTTGTGTTTCTGTTGTTAGCAGTAGCACCATGGTTAGCACATCGACATCGCGCAATGGTGAGCCTACCTGCGTTGGGCAGACCACCGTTCATCTGCAGTAAGTTAATTTTTTCTGTTCATTTACCGTTTATGCAGTTAAAAGTTTTGTTTTTGTCTGAGTTTTTCAATGTGATTGAGCAGCGCGTGCTTCTTGTTAGCGGCTAGCAAGGTTAGCCTTAGCTCAATTCTGAATTACACAGCATCTTTGTCAGATCACATCCATTTCTATTTAGCTCATTTTAACTTGAAAGTGAATGTGTGCAGATTCTCACAGATCTCAGTAACATGGAAGGTAGCCTAACCACCAAGCATGAAGCATATGCATCATTTTACACACAAGATTAATGCTAAGTTACATCTAATTACTGATAATATGTCTCCAATCCTGCTCCACGAGATCTGCTATCCAGCATGTTTTACTTTCTAACTCCTGCACACCTGATTTTAAAAACCAGAAGGTCTGCAGAGCTTAAAGACCACTAATTCAACCACTGACTCAGTTCTGTAGGAGCGTGTAAACTTGGGTTTAATAGATTAGCAATAATATTGGATGAGACCTGCTTTACATTCTGTATTTTTGTTGTTTTCAGGAAATGTTGGAGAAGCAAGTTATGGGAAGATTTCTACTAAGAGTTCAAGAGGCAGGTCACCACCAGACCACACTGGTGCTGTTCACAGCTCGTGGATGTGGAGGAGGAAGTTTCACAATCAGCGGTTTGTATGTGAATACCCAATGTAATATGCTCGCTCTTATTTCAGTTTCTGTCAGTGAGCCCAAGGGCAGCTGTAACTACAATGTAATTCATCGCCAGCAGTGTGTAAAAGTGTGTGGATTGATAAATAAGTCACTGTGGTGTAAAGTGCTTTGGAGTCCTCTGAAAGTCGCTGTTCAAGTGCAGGTCATTTATCATTTATGTGGAGGTGTACACAAAGTAAACAGAGTAACGCATATATATATACATATACATACACTGCTCACAAAAATTAAAGGAACACTTTAAAGAAACACATTAGATACATCAGATCTCAATATGAAGTTGGATATCTATACAAATAATGCTTGACAACGTCGGGGCATGCTCCTAATGAGACAACGGATGGTGTCTTGTGGCATTTCCTCCCAGATCTGTGTGAGGGCATCCCTGAGCTCTTGTACAGTCTGAGGAGCAACCTGGTGCCGCCTAATGGACCCAAACATAATGTCCCACAGATGTTCTATTGGGTTTAAGTCAGGGGATCGTGAAGGCCAATTCAATAGTTTCAATCCCTTCATCCTCCAGGTACTGCCTGCATACTCTTGCCACATGAGGCCGGGCATTGTCGTGCATTAGGAGAAAACCAGGACCTACTGCATCAGCGTAGGGTCTGACAAAGGGTTCAAGGATTTCATCTGGATACCTTATGGCAGTCAGAGCACCATTTCCTAGGCAGTAGAGATCTGTGCGTCCCTCCATGAATATGCCTCCCCAGACCATCACTGACCCACCACCAAACCTGTCCTGTTGAACGACGTTGCAGGCAGCATAACGTTCTCCTTGTCTTCTCCAGACTCTTTCACGTCTATCACAGGTGCTCAGGGTGAACCTGCTCTCGTCTGTAAAAAGTACAGGGCGCCAGTGGTGGACTTGCCAATTCTGGTGTTCTTGAGCAAATGCCAGTGGTGGTCTGCTGTGGCGGCCTGGGTGGAAGTGGGGGTTTTCCCCCCTCCCTCCCCTGGGCGCTTTGTGTTAGCGCCTCGGCTGCTGATGTGGATCTGCTGCTGTCGGGGCAGATGGCTCCCTTGATGGCGTTTCCTAACTTAGATGGTCTAGCTCATCTGAACTCAGCCCAGTGTGTTACATTTTGATCATATATCCTTTAGCATGTGTTTCTGTGTGTATGTGTGTGTGTGTGTGGGTGTGTGGGTGTTTGATAATGACTGTAATGAGGGTTTTATTTTTTAAATGCCTCTACATCTCAGGGGAGAGAGGGATTATGGGAATTTGGGGTCATTTTAATTTGTAAAGCACTTTGAGTTACATTTATTGTATGAATTGTGCTATATAAATAAATTTTGATTGATTGATTGAGTCGAGCTCTACGGTGCTGGGCAGTGAGCACAGGGCCCACTACAGGACGTCGGGCCCTCAGGCCATCTTCATGAAGTCTGTTCCTGATTGTTTGGGTAGAGACATTCACACCAGTGGCCCTCTGGAGGTCATTCTGTAGGGCACGAGCAGTGCTCAGCCTGTTCCGCCTTGCACAAAGGAGCAGGTATCGGTCCTGCTGATGGGTTGTGGACCTTCTACGGCCCTGTCCAGCTCTCCGAGAATAACCGCCAGTCTCCTGAAATCTCCTCCATGTTCTGGAGATTGTGCTGGGAGACACATTAAACCTTCTTGCTGCAGCACGTGTGGATGTGCCATCCTGGACAAGTTGGACAACCTGTGCAACTTCTGTAGGGTTAAGGAATCGCCTCATGCTGCCAGTAGAGATAATTACTCAAGCCAAAACTAGCACGAGTGGAAAACCAGCCAAAAAAGATCAAAAGGGAGAAACTTGAAATGACCTCCACATGTTAAACCAGTCCTGTTTTGAGGGTTTTGTAATTGTTGCCACTTTAGTGCACCTGTCGTTAAGTCCATGAACACCAATACAGCTGAAAGTGATTAACAATGCTCTCAGCTGCTTAATCAACCAGAAAATTATCAGACAGGTTTCATTGATTTCATGCCAGGCCCAATAAAAAAAGTGTTCCTTTAATTTTTGTGAGCAGTGTCTATATATATATAGTGTGTGTGTGTGTTAAGCAATATTCACATAGGTCTGTTTTATAGTTGTGACAAGCTATTTCACAAGGTGGGTAAAATTCTTTTCAAATGACTTGAATGTCTCACCTCACATTTTCATTCTTTCTTCCTTTGCAGCATAGAGAGACTATGGTGAGACCTGTGGATGGCAGTCACAAGCACATACTCTACCATCTTTTCCACAGCCTTGATGAAGAAGGTTCACTGGACTCCACCAGCTGTCCACCTTTTTGCAGCTTAGTGTATGTTCCCACCCCAGCTACAGTCAGAACTGTGCAGCTTTATTGGTGGAATAATCATCCCCTCCAAACAGCAGAACTTGATGTCAAACCAACTCTGGGAGATGGGGTGAAGAACTTCCAGGAATTGTGGTCCCACCTGTCCTCTCACACAGCAGAGCCTTGAAGTCCTCAGAGCAACCATCAATCCAAATGTACCATCAGATGATCATGGACCATACCTCTGTTCTAAACTATGTTCATACTCAAAGATGCCAAATGTTTCATTTTAAGGCCTAATAAGTGATTTTTAATATAAAGGTTTAGACAGATTTGTAAAACCCAAGAATTTAACTTTAGACATTGTCCATATTTATCTTTTCAGCTGGTATTTAATTTGAACTATTGCTGGCCAAGTTTATTACTGATCATTTCAATAAATGTACTCATGGGAGACTGAAATATTGAGTTTATTGAGCAAACATAAGTGCAAAGGTTCAACGAAGAGTCATTTATCATGGTTATCCCAAGTGATTAAAAACTGGGTAGTTGAAGTTCTGAATTTTAAATTTAGTTTTCAGAAGTCAATAAATGCTACCAGCAAACCACAAATGGGGTACTGAGATCACAATTCATTTTTGTTTCAAATCTTCAGGACACATTGAGTCGTTGTCTGTGTGTGGTAGCTCAGTCTGTAGGGCAGTGGGTTTGTATGCAGGTGGTTCAGAGTTCAATACCTGGACAAACAATGACTTTTAGACTTTGTGTGAATTTCTGGACCACATGAAATGGTCTAAAAAAGCAAATGAGCATCATCTACTTGCGTAGCTTGGTCTGTTGAGGCGTTGGCTTGGTGTGCAGGTGGTTCATGGTTCAAACCCAGAACATAGCAATTTTAGGCTTTGTGTGAATTCTGGACAACATGAAATGCTCTAAAACCAAGTAGTAAGTGTCTGCTTGTCTAGTTTGCCCTGTAAGTTACTGGGTTGGCGTGCTGGTGGTTCAGGGTTCAAAACAATGTCTTTTAGACTGTGTGAATTCTTGACAGCATGAAATGCTCTAAAAATCAGTACAAAGTAACTTGTCCATATATGTACCTTAAAGGGCTTAACATACCCTACTGGACCATGTTAGTTGGCCAACTTAATTCAGTTTCACCAAGAAACTCAAGTTGCCTGGCAAGTAGAGATGGCCTAGTAACTGGCAAGTTCAGTTAAGTAAGTTGGCCATCTCTACTTGCCAGGCAACTTGAGTTTCTTGGTGAAATTTAATTAAGTTGGCCAACTGACATATCCATATAACACGTTTCACAGCGTGTTTACTCTGAACACACATGTGAATGAATGTGTGCACCACGCTCCGGTTGGTTTGAAGGCTGCATCCATGACCACCATCCTGCCACTTTCACCTAAAAACCCATACACATGTTTGCAGCTGGATTTCCATGAATCCAGCTGCAAACATGTGTATATTCCTGCACAGAAAATGTCTCATTTGTTAGCCTTAACCCTAACCAGCCTATAGGGGGCGCTTGATTAGTTTTAGCTTCAAATTTTGGACTTTTTTTGGGGTCTAGTTAAAGGTTGAATATGGAACAATTTAATAAAAATCTATATTTAAAATAATAAATAAGACCTCCATGGAGTGTTTAAATGTATGAGAATGAAGGTAATGAAGGAAATACTGAACCTTCATTCTCATACATTTAAACACTCCGTGGAGGTCTTATTTATTATTTTAAATATAGATTTTTATTAAATTGTTCCATATTCAACCTTTAACTAGACCCCAAAAAAAGTCCAAAATTTGAAGCTAAAACTAATCAAGCGCCCCCTATAGGCTGGTTAGGGTTAAGGCTAACAAATGAGACATTTTCTGTGCAGGAATATACACATGTTTGCAGCTGGATTCATGGAAATCCAGCTGCAAACATGTGTATGGGTTTTTAGGTGAAAGTGGCAGGATGGTGGTCATGGATGCAGCCTTCAAACCAACCGGAGCGTGGTGCACACATTCATTCACATATGTGTTCAGAGTAAACACGCTGTGAAACGTGTTATATGGATATGTCAGTTGGCCAACTTAATTAAATTTCACCAAGAAACTTAAGTTGCCTGGCAAGTAGAGACTTAAGTAAGTTGGCCAACTGACATATCCATATAACACGATTAACAGCGTGTTTACTCTGAACACACATGTGAATGAATGTGTGAACGCTTGGACATGTTCTGGTGGGACATTTGAACTTGTTATTTTTAGCTTTTGTACTTAAAAACTGGTTCAGTCATAAGGTTTGGACTCTCAATTTCCACAACACATGTATTCCTCTGGGGATTGAACCCTGAACCACTCACACTCCAAGCCAAGGCCTTACAGACTGAGCTACACAGGATTGCAACTGTTTAGATTTTTAGAGCATTTCATGCTGTCAAGAATTCACAGAAAGTCTAAAAGACATTGTTTGTTTTGAACCCTGAACCACCAGCACGCCAACCCAGGAACTTACAGGGCAAACTAGACAAGCGGACACTTACTACTTGGTTTTTGAGCATTTCATGTTGTCCAGAATTCACAGAAAGCCTAAAATTGCTATGCTCTGGGTTTGAACCCTGAACCACCTGCACACCAAGCAAACGCCCCAACAGACCAAGCTACGCAAACAGATGATACTCACTTGCTTTTTTAGACCATTTCATGTGGTCCAGAAATTCACACAAAGTCTAAAAGTCATTGTTTGTCCAGGTATTGAACTGTGAACCACCTGCATACAAACCCACTGCCCTACAGACTGAGCTACCACACACAGACAACGACTCAATGTGTCCTGAAGATTTTAAATGAAAATGAATTGTGGTCTCAGTACCCCATTTGTGGTTTGCTGGTAGCATTTATTGACTTCCGAAAACTAAATTTAAAATTCAGAACTTCAACTACCCAGTTTTTAATCACTTGGGATAACCATGATAAATGACTCTTCGTTGAACCTTTGCACTTATGTTTGCTCAATAAACTCAATATTTCAGTCTCCCATGAGTACATTTATTGAAATGATCAGTAATAAACTTGGCCAGCAATAGTTCAAATTAAATACCAGCTGAAAAGATAAATGTGGACAACGTCTAAAGTTAAATTCTTGGGTTTTACAAATCTGTCTAAACCTTTATATTAAAAATCACTTATTAGGCCTTAAAATGAAACATTTGGCATCTTTGAGTATGAACATAGTTTAGAACAGAGGTATGGTCCATGATCATCTGATGGTACATTTGGATTGATGGTTGCTCTGAGGACTTGAAGGCTCTGCTGTGTGAGAGGACAGGTGGGACCACAATTCCTGGAAGTTCTTCACCCCATCTCCCAGAGTTGGTTTGACATCAAGTTCTGCTGTTTGGAGGGGATGATTATTCCACCAATAAAGCTGCACAGTTCTGACTGTAGCTGGGGTGGGAACATACACTAAGCTGCAAAAAGGTGGACAGCTGGTGGAGTCCAGTGAACCTTCTTCATCAAGGCTGTGGAAAAGATGGTAGAGTATGTGCTTGTGACTGCCATCCACAGGTCTCACCATAGTCTCTCTATGCTGCAAAGGAAGAAAGAATGAAAATGTGAGGTGAGACATTCAAGTCATTTGAAAAGAGTTTTACCCACCTTGTGAAATAGCTTGTCAAAACTATAAAACAGACCTATGTGAATATTGCTTAACACACACACACACACTATACAGTATGTATATATATATATATATATATANAAAGTTTGTCAGTTTCACTATTTGCATTTATGGAAAGTCACTTCCGCTTATCCGGAGTCGGGTCACGGAGGCAGCAGCCTAAGCAGAGAGGCCCAGACTTCCCTCTCCCCAGCCACTTAGGCCAGCTCCTCTGGGGGAATCCCAAGGTGTTCCCTGGCCAGATGAGACATAGTCCCTCCAGCGTGTCCTTTGGGTCTACTCCTGGTTGGATGTGTCCAGAAAACCTCACCAGGGAGGCATCCAGGAGGCATCCTAAATAGATGCCCGAGCCACCTCAACTGGCTCCTCTCCATGTGGAGGAGAAGCAGATCTACTCTGAGCCCCTCCCGGATGACCGAGCTTCTCACCCTATCTCTAAGGGAGAGCCCAGCCACCCTGCAGAG
Source organism: Aphyosemion australe (assembly GCA_006937985.1). Lineage (NCBI taxonomy): Eukaryota > Metazoa > Chordata > Actinopteri > Cyprinodontiformes > Nothobranchiidae > Aphyosemion > Aphyosemion australe. The sequence goes on along the minus strand of SSNS01000244.1, from coordinate 353,954 downwards.
AAAACTCAATTTGAAATATGTTGGTGGACCTAATAAGGTAACAGAATATTGAGTTGTTTAAAATGAAAGAGACAAATGATTTATCTGTTTTTGACTGCTTTTATAAAATGTCTGAAATTACCATGAAATTCAAATGAAGACTGCTAAATGATGTTTGGTTGGATAGCTCAGGCAGTAAGAGAGTTGGTTAGACAGCTGGTGTACCAAGGATCAAGTCCAACAGAGTAACTATGTTTTTATTCTAAAATGTCTGAAGTTAAAAAACTTAAGTGTCTAACGGGAAAATCAAAGATCAAATTAATGAACTTTTATAAAATATGTTTACAAGGGCTTAAAACATCTGAAGCAGCAACAGAAAGAACTCTGATAAACTCAGAGATTAGAGCAGATTACGTACAGAGGGTCTTGGAAAAAGCTTTGAACTCCTGAGTTTTTGCAACGAGCATGGAAGAGTCATTTAACATCCAAGTAATTCATAAATGAATAGTCAGAGACTTTTCAAAATCTATTTAAATGAAGTGTACATACATTGCTAGGAGTTGACTAAGCTTTGTCAGGAATCCACAACGCTGTTCAAAATCAGAGATTAACAGGTTTTTTTTTGTTAGAATGTTCTAAATCAGAACAGAGTCTGGTAGCTCAATGTATAAAATGTTGTGTTGGTGTGCAGAAGGTTCTGGGTTCAATGCCAGGAGAAACCCTTTGACACTTTTTGTGAATTGTTCACAACATCAGATGCGCTAAAATACAAACTACCAGTGCCTGCTACAATAGCTCAGTGAGTAAATAACTGCATTGTAGTTCTGAAGGTTCAGGGTTCAATCCCAGCAGAAACAGTTCCAATGTTTTAGACTTTATGTGGATTCTTCACAACATCAAATGCTCTAAAAAACATCTGGTCAGTGTGTGCTAGACTAGCTCAGTGGTTAAAGCACTGGGTGGATGTGCAGAAGGAGCATGGTTCAATCCCAGCAGAAACCATTACAAAGTTTTAGACTTTATGTGGATTCTTCACAAGATTCTCCTCAAATGTACGAAAATACCAGTTGTCAGTGTCTGCTAGATAGCTCAGTCTGTAAAGCATTAGACTGGTGAGCAGAAGGTTCAGGGTTCAATCCCAGGAATCTGCAAGATGTGTAACTCACGCTGCAGAAATGGTTAATTCAAAATGCAGACACAGTAAGGTAGATGAGTAAAGAAACAGGTAGGTAGAAATAAAGGTAGATAGATAGCTAAGTAGGAAGGTAGATGGGGAAATAAGACAGGTACATAGCTATGGTAGGTAGTAAAGAAACAGGTGGTAGATAGTTAAGTAGGTAGAAATAAAGGTAGGTAGCTAGCTAAGTAGTAAGGTAGATGAGAAAGACAGGCAGGTAGCTAAATAAATAGGAAAAAAAGGAAAAAGAAGGTAGATAGCAAGTAGGAAAACAGGTAGCAAGATAGATATGTAAGTAGGTAGGAAGACAGGTTGTAGGTACCTACTCAAGTATGGGATAAATACGTAGATAGATAAACTAGTAGAGAGATGGTGAGAAGAAAGGTGAGCAGGACATGACAGAGGCAGATAAGAGAGAGAACAGGAGAGGTGAGCAGAGAGTGGGCCCACACAGGACAGAATAGAAGAGAGTGGGCCCACAGAAAAGAGGAATGATGTAGGATAGGAGAGAAGAGTGAGCCCACACAAGAGAGACGTAGGACAGAATAGAACAGAGTGGGCCCACAGAGGAGAGGAGAGATGTAGGACAGGAGAGAAGAGTGGGCCCACACAGGATAGGATAGGAGAGGAGAGTGGGCCCACAGAAGAGAGGAGGGATGTAAGACAGGAGAGGAGAGTGGGCCCACACAGGATTGGAGAGGAGAGTGGGCCCACAGAAGAGAGGAGGGATGTAAGACAGGAGAGGAGAGTGGGCCCACACAGGATTGGAGAGAAGAGTGGGCCCACACAGGACAGAATAGAAGAGAGTGGGCCCACAGAAAAGAGGAGTGACGTAGGATAGGAGAGAAGAGTGAGCCCACACAAGAGAGACGTAGGACAGAATAGAACAGAGTGGGCCCACAGAGGAGAGGAGAGATGTAGGACAGGAGAGAAGAGTGGGCCCACACAGGATAGGATAGGAGAGGAGAGTGGGCCCACAGAAGAGAGGAGGGATGTAAGACAGGAGAGGAGAGTGGGCCCACACAGGATTGGAGAGGAGAGTGGGCCCACAGAAGAGAGGAGGGATGTAAGACAGGAGAGGAGAGTGGGCCCACACAGGATTGGAGAGGAGAGTGGGCCCACAGAAGAGAGGAGGGATGTAAGACAGGAGAGGAGAGTGGGCCCACACAGGATTGGAGAGGAGAGTGGGCCCACAGAAGAGAGGAGGGATGTAAGACAGGAGAGGAGAGTGGGCCCACACAGGATTGGAGAGGAGAGTGGGCCCACAGAAGAGAGGAGGGATGTAAGACAGGAGAGGAGAGTGGGCCCACACAGGATTGGAGAGGAGAGTGGGCCCACAGAAGAGAGGAGGGATGTAAGACAGGAGAGGAGAGTGGGCCCACACAGGATTGGAGAGGAGAGTGGGCCCACAGAAGAGAGGAGGGATGTAAGACAGGAGAGGAGAGTGGGCCCACACAGGATTGGAGAGGAGAGTGGGCCCACAGAAGAGANGGGGTGGCATAGGGTGGCACCCTAAAAGAAACCCTTGGTACCCCAGCTGCAGATTAAACATTCAGACATTAGGAACATGAACATTGCATGTCCGATTACATTGAACGCAGCACAAGAGATCTACAAGGACAGGAGGCAGCCGGAGGTAAAAACTAAACACCTGAGTCAAATTAAGAATAATAGTAGCGATGTGGATTTTCAGGTGATAAACTATTAAGGGCTAATCATGGAGGTAGCAATCTAGCTGCTAGCGGCGCTAGCCTGGAGCTAGGGAGCTAAGCCGAAGCATGAGGGATAGGGTCACATGGTATGGAAATACTACTGCATTCATCTGAATCATACACCGTCTGGAATAAATGAGCTCCATACGGAAAGTTTCGAGAGCTCCACATCCAGATCCGCGCTGCACCGTAGCCGGTGTGAATGCTCTGATTGGCCTAAATGATTTTTGTGGAAGCTGCACGGAAACCGGACCGAATCTGTTCAGAGATCAGCATTGTTCAGGCTGTGTGTGTGTTGATGAAACACGTTCTCTACTAGAGAGAAATACTCAATTCAGGCAAATTTACAACCAAGATTCAAACAAAAATCAAGAAGCTGCTTTTAATCTTCCTGCAGCTCAATATGACTTTTATCTTCTGTGATGTAGTGCACATCCAGTTTCAACAGGAATGAAGATGAAAACAAAGAAAAACAGAAAACAATTTAATGTCACTTGGCTTTTATTCACGTTTCATATCTGTTGACATTTCAGCTGCACCATCCATGAAAAATGGTCCTTTTCTCCTCATCCTCACTGATAAAAACAGGAGGTAAGACCATCACCATCAATAATAATAATAATAATAATAATAAAGCAGCATTAAAGAAACACGATGATTTCGTTCTCCCTTCATCACCAGCATCTTTTTATTAAATTGACCTGAATGTAACCATCAGTGTAATAAAACAAACACAGCTTGTGATAAATAAACACTGTCATCATCCTGCCATCAGACTCAGACGCCACACTCACAACAACAATAATAATAATGATCATAAACAGAAATTACAAACAGAAGTCTTAAAAAAGTGACTCAAGCCTTTAAAGGAAGTAAAGGATGATTGGTCTTCAGGTTAATTGCAAACACACACACACACACACACACACACACACACACACACACGTGTGGTTGTGCGTTGGTCATTTGTGTCCTATCCTGATCCGACAACACACCTGGCGTGCTACAGCCGTCCTCGTAGATCAGCCGGATCTGCTATGTGGTCCTGATATTTAAATCAAAATGTTGATTAAGACAGTTGTGTGTAAAGCAGAAACACACTATGCTGCAAAGGAAGAAAGAATGAAAATGTGAGGTGAGACATTCAAGTCATTTGAAAAGAGTTTTACCCACCTTGTGAAATAGCTTGTCAAAACTATAAAACAGACCTATGTGAATATTGCTTAACACACACACACACACTATACAGTATGTATATATATATATATATATATATATATATATATATATATATATATATATATATATATATATATATGCGTTAGTCTGTTTACTTTGTGTACACCTCCACATAAATGATAAATGACCTGCACTTGAACAGCGACTTTCAGAGGACTCCAAAGCACTTTACACCACAGTGACTTATTTATCACACTTTTACACACTGCTGGCGATGAATTACATTGTAGTTCCAGCTGCCCTTGGGCTCACTGACAGAAACTGAGAGTTGGGTATTCACATACAAACCGCTGAGTGTGAAACTTCCTCCTCCACATCCACGAGCTGTGAACAGCACCAGTGTGGTCTGGTGGTGACCTGCCTCTTGAACTCTTAGTAGAAAAAATGCAGAATGTAAAGCAGGTCTCATCCAAATTATTGCTAATTTATTAAACCCAAGTTTACATGCTCCTACAGAACTGAGTCAGTGGTTGAATTAGTGGTCTTTAAGCTCTGCAGACCTTCTGGTTTTTAAAATCAGGTGTGCAGGAGTTAGAAAGTAAAACATGCTGGATAGCAGATCTCGTGGACCAGGATTGGAGACATATTATCAGTAATTAGATGTAACTTAGCATTAATCTTGTGTGTAAAATGATGCATATGCTTCATGCTTGGTGGTTAGGCTACCTTCCATGTTACTGAGATCTGTGAGAATCCGCACGCATTTACTTTCAAGTTAAAATGAGCTAAATAGAA
>SSNS01000244.1:331612-344112 GCA_006937985.1 Aphyosemion australe | reverse complement strand
AACTCACAGGATAGGTGGCGTTAGGGAGGAGTGTTTATGCCATCTGACACACAAATGCAGCAAAGCTCATTTTGGTTCATGCACAAGTGGCTTATTGCTTCTCCTGAAAAGAAAAAGCTCATTTCTTGAGCTAATTTACAGCTGAAAGAGCTTGTGTGAGAGCAGCAGACTTAATAAACCACAGAGGATTGAATGGGAGAACTTCTATTTGAGGCTACTGTCGCTACAACAATTTTTTTAATCACAGGGAGTTAACGGAGTGTGTGTGTGTGTGTGTGTGTGTGTGTGTGCCATGTGCTGAAGCACTTTTCAAGGGAAGCAGTTTTACCACAAATCCAATTAATGTGAGTGAGCTTGCAGGCTCTTTAGTGCAGTTTCAGTTACGTGGAGGCATTTTCAGCAGAGAGCAGTGAGGCTGCTATTGTAGGACGTTTATTTGTCTCCTCATCAGAGAAAACTCACCGATAATACGACATACAAGAGGAAATGTAAACATCAACCATCTTACTATTATTTTCCAGCTTCCAAAATAAAGAACTGGTCTGTTTGAAATCACAACATCTCAAGAAATCATTCCTATTCCAATTTCTGCTAAATGAATCGAAACAGTGCAGGTTTGGAGGCGGATTCACTTTACCTTGTTATTATAAAAACTTTGACAATAATAAATTCTCATTAATCTGTTACTTTGTGAGTCACACTGTACTAAAACAGCTATTTAATGCTGTCAAAACCGTTTTTTCACAATTAAAAGCAATAATTCTGATTATGCGGTAAGCCAGAGGTGCTGTAAAAAATATTTGCCCCCTGACACCTTACATTTCTTCTGATTTTGCTTCTTTGTCCAACAAATTTTAATATCAGACAAAGATAACCTGCGTAAGTACAACATGTAGTTTTCAGATGGTGATTTTATTTATAAAGAAATGAAGCTATCCAAACCAGCCTGGATGGTGAGTCCATGAATGTTAAGTGACAGTGTGACGTAGATCTGTCAGGTTTTTTAAATCCTAGAGTTTCAGCGTCTATTTTCTATCAGAAGCTAATGCAGGAGATAGGTGTAGGAGACTGCATGTTAAACTCAGAGTGTTACACCCCAGGCCGTCTAGGGGGCCAGGGGTAACAATAAGGGGGTCAAAGATCCCGGACGAGCCCCCATTTGTTATGCCCCAGGCCATTTAGGGGCCAGGGGTAACAATCAGAGGATCCAAGATCCCGGATGAGCCCCCAATTGTTACAACCCATGCTCGACTTGGGTAGCAACAACAAACTAAGTAAAGAAAAACGTCAGCACCATGTATGACTGCTGGAAGGTCTTTCTGAAATGTTTTACACCAAATATAACGAGACACACACCTTCCTAAAATTTCCACTTCTGTCTCGTCAGTCAACGGAAGATTTTTATTTTCATTTTATTATTATAGGATTAATTAAGATGTCAGTTTTGACCGTTGAGCAGAGGTGTTTTGTATTGGAACTTGCCATTTGTGACTAAAAAAAGCAAAACTATAAGATTTTTCCATCATTACAATCACTTTGCAGTTTCCTAATTCATATGCATTTGTGCCTAAACAATAACATCACGTGTAACACGTACAAACACCTGTGTTGTTCATTTCTAGTCTCATGCATCAATGTCAAGGCTTCAGTTCAGGGTAAAGTAATAACCAGGTGTTTGTTCACAATATTAATCTCCTTCTAGTTGGGACTCTATATAGAGCAAGCTGAAAAAACCCCTCAACATTAATCATCAAATGCCTGCAGATGTGTATAATAGCATTATAATGCACTGAACCAGTAATTAGCTGGGCCTAATAACATCTATAAGCAGACTCAGAAAATTACCACTTAATTTTATTTGCTAATGAGTCGTGTTCCATCATGTTTTATCCTATAAGCATCTCCTCGAGAAAGAGAAGCTAATAAGGCGATCCACTGTGGATCATCAGAACGAGATCATTTGCATCTGCATCATTACACATTTGACGCAGCACATATGAAGTATGGCTAAAAAGCTTTTTTCATATTAGTTGTAGTTGGATCAGGCTGGAGATGCTCTTACTAACTATTCTCACTACACGGGTTAACGCCATTTATATTAGAGATGTAGTTGTTTTACAAAACGATGAGTTTAGCTCCTAACTAATATGAGCTTCTAGTGAAAATAACACTCTTGTCTAACTTGGATGCATATTTTTTAGGGGTGGGACTCAATTAAAAAAATTAATCTAATTAATTAGAGGCTTTGAAATTAATTAATCTTGATTAATCGCATTTTAATCGTTCAAGAACATTTGCCCCAAAAGCAATTTTTTAAATTAAAAATAATGAGACAGAGAATCAAACAATAGACATTGACATTATTATTGTAAACTCAAGCTCTTTTAATTTCTAAAAAAATGCTTTTAAATTGTATTTCAATTAAAAACAGGAGAAAATATATATGTATATCACTGGCAAAAATAGGACAGACCTAAAAGTACAATACTATTTGAAGTACATTATTGTCTTTAAAATAATACTAATACTAATAATAATAATAATAATAATGGGTTGATAGAATGTGTGTGCAGTTTGATTTGATTTAGCATCATTAGAGACAGAAATGAAGGCAAAAACACACGAAGAGGGATTTCTGATCACTCATGTGATTGTAGTTTTGGTTGTGTTTGGAGCACATAAAAAAAGTATTTTTTTCCAATTAATTAATGTGTTAAATTCCCATCCATAATATTTTTTAATCTCAGTGTAGTAAAATCCTTCAGAAAATCCAACAAGCATCACTTCAACCACCAGTTTCTTAAAAATCTAAATCCTGCTGAGAGTGATCTATTTTTAAAAGGTGGCAAATTGCTCTAAATTCTGTGAGAGCCAGCATGGGGATTTCAGGTAGTGATAAAAGTCTGTCCCCCCACCCCACCACACACACACACACACACACACACACACACACACACACACACACACACACACACACACACACACACACACACACACACTAAAGAAGAAAATGAACTGCGGCCTGTGATCTGCTGCACTGAGAACAAGGAGTAATAAGGGAACCCAAGTGACACGACGTCTGTAATGAGATGCAGTGCACAGTGGTGGAGAGCAGGATTTATTGTCTGTGGAAAATGATAATGGGAGAGAGGGTGAAGATGGCAACAGCAGCATCACTTTCATGATGGATGTAAAAACTAACCTGAAGGGGCCAGGGGAAGCTAAATAAAGCCTTACGGAGAAATAAACACTGAGTATAAAAGAAAAAACACTCAGGAGTGAGGGCTGGAGCAGGAGAGAAAAGTGCCTGAAGCTAAAGTTCTGTTTTAGGTTTGTGTGAGAAGAATCAGTATCAGTTCAAAGTTTTTGGACACATATAAACAACTTCTCCAGAAAGAGTGTGCTTGGGAATTTCCTACTGCAACAGCTGTCGAATGTTTGAAATCCTAAACACAAAAGGATCGGATTATAAACCTTTGTGCTGCATCAGTGCATCGAATTGTTCTGATTAGTAGAAAACAACAGTGCTGCTAGGTTTAGACTGCAGGTAAAGTGGGAGGTAGGAAGAAAAATATTACAGAAATGTGTTTTTCTGATTAAAGCTGGGAAAATTAAATGAAATTCAGAGTGCTGCAGTAAAATAATAAAACCTCATGGGGTTTCTAACTCATATCTATTACACTGTATGCAAATGTTGCAGGAAAAATCACAGCTATTTATTTGTTGGTACTGTTAAAAAGTCATTTCTAATTCAATAATGCAAAATATGCAACAGTATCCACATGAAATCCTAGACAATGTTGTATTTACACAACACAACAGCTGTAGGGTGTTATGGAAATAGCTTCAGATAGTAATGTGCTACTAATATTCACACATAACAATCATTTCTTTTATTTTGTTAAAGGCCAAGTTCACTAAAAAACAGTTTTTTACTTGTTATTTTTTAAATGTGATCACTCTGAGTTTAACATGCAGGCTAAGCATGAAAATAGTCTTCTACCCCTACTCCCTGCATTAGCTGCTGATAGAAAATACATAGCTGCAAACTTGGAGGGTGTCAAAAAGGTGACAACTAATGTCACCCCCCCCCCCCCCCCCCCCCAAATAAAAAATCAAGGTCCTTGTATGCAGATATGCAGGGAAATGCAGCTTTATCTCAGCTGTTTGCTTGAATACTTTACTAAACCACTACTAAGGGCAAAATGTTACAACTCTGCTTAAAATAAATGAATAAGGCTATAGCATGCTGGTGGCCATTTCTCACCAGAAAAAAGTTATTATGTTGTTAATATTAGGTTTTAACGGTGTTAAAGACTGGCAAAGGGTTATGTTAAACCACGAACTCGACTCAAAAAAAAAACACGACGTGTCTCGTAAAACATCTATAACGGCTGAAAGGAGGTCAATCTGCTAAAGTCCTCGACAGAAACCCGTGTTATTTAGTGGTGATTTTGTTAGATTTGACGAACTTTAAGCTCAAAACGACTGCGAAGATGCTGAAGCAACAGTCACCACTCAATGTGTGTGAGCGTCTGTCTCCACAGCTGTGATTGGTCAAATGACGACAGGTGACACGCTAAAACAAAGATCTTTTATGAACAAGACGAATCCCCCTCCTCTCCCTGACTGATTCTCATAGTGACTGCTGAAACCCGACAGGTGACCCCTCCCCCCAACAAAAACTCTTCGGATCTATACGATTCACGTGAACGCTGTATTTGGCTTCAAAAATGGCGATTTTCGCCGAAATGCGACAAGTTTGCAGGTATGAAAATAGACGGTAAAATGATCGGATTACAAAAATATGGAAGAAATACGGTCTCACCAGAATATTCTGTCACACTGAAAATTAGCATTATGGACTCACTAATCTTTGCTCACGACAAGGGGGTGGGGGGTGTTGTTAATTTAGTGTCTAGGAGAGAGCAGGGCACATCTCAGCTAGTTGAAGCTAACCGTTAGCATTAGCAACTCCACCACACAGCAGAACTCCTCCAGGCTTGTGTTATTTGTGGAGATGTAACATCAACGTTGCAGAGCTGTTAGCCAATCAGAGACGAGATGTCTAATATCAGGAAAAAAGACTCCAGACTCTGCTCTTTTGCTGCTCCCCTCTCCTCCAGCTAACTTCTACTTCCTGAAACAGGGGCGCCAGAGCTTTTTCCCCCCACAGAGATTGACTCACAAGACATTCATTTATACTAAGAGATCACTGCAAATGTGCTGAAAAAATGAGTGGTTTTTAAAAGTTTAGTAAAATGCAGCATGTCAACTCTCAGTTCTGTGACACACAGTAGGGTCCCAAAGCCAAATTTAGAAACAACTGTGCTGGAGAATCAGACGTGTAAAAGCAGATGTTTTGATGTTAATATCTTACAGTCATCTCTGTGTGAGACAGAAATGTGAGAGACACTAAAAAGCTGGATTTGTGAGTCCTTGCCAGTCTGACATAGAGCCTGTGGTAAGTGATGCTTCTAACCGTGTGACTGTGGTACTCTAAAAACACCGTGTAACAAAACCAACTAGATTCCAGCACTGTCAGTATGTTTTCTGCCTCATCCTGCTGCCACTGACTGAATCAACTTTAATTCAATGTTTTTATTATTATGACGTTCAGGTGAAAATAAATAATGATTTTCCTAAAAGCACATTAGTCTCACCACTGTGGGATTAATCCAGTGAGACTTCATTCACAAAAGGAAGTTATTCTCTCTTTAGCTGAGCTGTGTGATGCCTCAGTTTACAGTAACTAAAGAATGTGGAAGTGATGTCACACAGAGACCCGACATCTCATGGAAACTTGAGCCTTTTCCTTTTCTTCCTCTGTCTTTTAGTCACTGGCTTATCACTGGCATCAGTAACAGGACACCTCTACCTTTCCCCCGTCAGCAGAGAAGAAGCCCCTCTGCTCTCCCCCACCAACCCAACACTTTATCTTCGGTCCATCTTCACGCTCTGTGAGGCCACGGTGTTTGATCTTATTTGGTGCACAGGAAAAAACTGGTCCCTGAGTGAAAAGTTCATTATCTGGAAATGTCAACAGACAGAAAAACAGGTCTGTGTTCAGCTTGATGACAATGTGGTTATTATCCTGTTAGCTATGAAAGTGTTTCCTAAGCCCACGAGCAGGAAGAATTAAGAGGATCTTGTAATCCTTTAATCCTTTAATTAAAGTCAATATTAGATAGAAATGAGGGGGAAAAGGCCTTTGCAAGGTTTTTAAGACAACATAGTTAAAAGAATATTTGTGCACGTGGAGAATTTGGTTAAAAATTCAAACAACCAGCAGCAGCTCAATAATCTGACCTCATGCCGGACTTTGCACCTTCTTTGCTAATCCAATGTCACACTATTGACCAGCATTGGTGTTTTCCTGTTGTGAAACGTGAAAAAGGATAAACATTTGCACAAAAGGAAATCCACAAACCTCTCTTGCAAACAGTGCATTCAAATGCAAGCTCACGATTACAGGAAATCAAACACACACTCCGGCATGTCACACATTGAGAAGATCCTGAAAAGTTAGGTGTTGTGATGCAAACAAGCCCAAAGTAACCTGCCACGGTCATACGGGGGATTATCTATAGTAAATTAATCTGACAAAGACATTTACTGTGTGCTAAACCTCAGTTATGATGCCAATTTGCTTTACTTTTTCTAAAAAAAATTTTAAAACCATGCAGTGTTAATTTTGTTGACGAAATATTTTCATGACGAATGAATTTTTGCGGACTACAACAAAACGAAAACTCAAAAATAAACGCTAAATAAAGACTAAATTATGACGAATATTGATCGACATTTTCGTTGACTAATAAGAGACGACAACGAAAGTTGACAGAAACAAAAAATCCAATCAGAAAATAGAAAAGACGGGACAACGGAAAAAAGAACCAATCAGCAAATGGAACAGGCGGGACTTGATGAGAAAAGAACCAATCAGAATCCGGATCTGGCCGCATTTGAACAAGCTAACTGGACATCTATGCCGGTAACAGTTTGTAACAGTTTATGTCTAAAAGGAGAAAATGTCCACAGCTGGGAGGAAAAGCGTTAGATGTGACGATCTGGGGTTTCCCCTGGTTTTAAAAGTGTTACGGTGTTAGCGGCTAGCTAGGTAGCAGCGAGCAGGAGGAGGGAGTGGACCAGCGAATGTTGTGTTGTTGCTGCGGACGATGTTATCAGCGGTCGGTGTTCTAGCGGTGTTTTAGTGAGGAAAAAACATTCGGACGATCTAGAAAAACGTTCAGGCAGCTCACCTTGGTAAATTATTGTCAGGGAAAACTAATAAATACACCTGAAAACAATTCTAGTTTACCTCCTCACATTATTAGAGTAACACATTTTATTGTTTTGATAGTATGATGTCATTTCCTGTCATTTTTACAAATATTAAAGCAAATTATACAGATTTGTTTACTTTATTAATACAGAGGCACAGTTTCAAACTGGTATTTTCTATTGATTTTTGTTATTAAAACAATAACTAGAGTTTTACTGATCAAAGTGTGAAATGGGAACTTTCAAGTAGGTGTAGTTAACTAAAATAAGACTAAAATTAAAACAAATTGGATGACTGCAACCATGTGCAAACAAATGTGATGTAGGCAGCAGAAAACATGGTGAGTAAACAGATGAAAGCAGGATGGAGGATGAGGACGATGTTTTAGCCGTACTCGTATTTCTGTCTCTTCAAAAGCGACGCTGACCGAGCTCTGCTTTCACCAGAGTTACAAAATGTGTCGGTTCAGCGATGAAACATCACAGAAGGTAAAACCAGAGGCAACAAACCTGCATTCATAGCGTCACTGTGATGGAAAAAGGCCCAAAAATTGGTGTCTAACAGAATGTCTCCATCACTACAATCAGAGCTGGAGCAGCTGAATAACAAAAATACTTGGAAATAGCGGTCGATTGGGCCTTATTCCATGTTTATGCTTGTTTTTTTGTATAGCATGTCTACATCAAAGCAAGGATAGCTGAAATTGGCATTGAAAAGCCTCTCGTCCTCGGTTTGAACACTGGTAACACAAAAAAAGTCTTCTCCTCATGCAACGCTGAGAAAAGTTACCCAAAATCAAATTTCACTAAAAAGAGAAAAAAGTCAGCTGAGCCGAGGCAGGGATTAGCCGGTGGTATATCTGTGCTCATGTCCTCCTTTTCAAAGCCCAACACCAACGTCCTTCACAGCCACAGAGGGAGTCGGCGTCATACAGAACCAACATCTCTGGATTTTTTTTTTGTGTTCAATCACACTTTAAGGCATGCTGAACGACCAACAGCTCGATGCTGAAGCAGCGGCGCTGCTGCAGTCTGCAGGATTTGTCAGAAAATCCTTTTGTACTGAAAACGGATGCAGCCACAGGGTGGGAGGTCTGATGGCTTCAAATAAAACCTGTCCCACTCAGATTTATGAAGGGGTCTGTGGTGAGGCGCTTCTCAGATGAGCAAACGCCATCTCTCATTTTTGGTGCTTCTTGATATGACTAATATCTTACTGGTCCCATTAGTGTCACATGGAGGGATGGGAACTGTGGGCAGAGCTGGCTAGCACCGAGCCGAGCTGAGCTGCTGGTAACACAAGTCACACTGGTGCTTCTTTTTAAAGCCTCGTTCTCTCTTTACCGCGCTGAATTACTGTAAATCCACTCTTCACCGTCTCCTCTGGGACGAGAGGCAGAGAGATAAGAGAAGACGAGGAAGAAAGATGTGAGAGAGAGGTGGGAAAATGCAGGGAGGAGGATGGGGTGAAGAAGAGGAGAAAACGGCGAGGGAGACGAGGATGTGAAGAAGGTCACCAGATGAGAGGTGGAAGGACTTAAAAGAGGGAGGGAGACAAATAGAGGGGAAGAGCGTAAAGACGTCCTTGACTGAAACAAACTCGTGAGGAGGAGGAATTATTCCGACAAATGTCAACATTAGAGGAAATCTGCTGTCAGGATTTAGAAAACCTAAAATAATGATTTACCGCTGCGTGTAACCTGTATAAAAGCATCAGTAAGTTTATATTAAAAAGGGTAACTAATAAGAGTGAGGACACACTGACAAAGGATCAGAAACTCAGAACAGCAAGATGAACAGAGAGAAGAGATTGCTGTGATATTCATTTTTCTTGTGTTTTATAAACTCTTCGACTCCAACGACTCTTTTACAACAAAACGATGACAAGAAACATCTGAGACCTGTTGTGTCTCCTCAACTGACACTTAGGTATGTTTTTAAGCAGAAATCAGGAGTTTTTTATCTGACAGCACCATCTAGAGGCTGAAAAAGACATCACAACTTGAGTTGTTCTACCATATTTCCATATTTACGGTTGAAAACAAAAACAAAACATCAGGAAAAAGGAACACGAGAAACTAGAGAAGTACCAGGGCCTCAAAGAAGAACTTAAGAAAGCCTGGAGCGTGAAGACATCGGTGGTGGCCGTGGTCATCGGGGCAGTGACCCCCAAACTGGAGGAGTGGCTAAAGCAGAAACATCAGACATCTCAGTCCAGAAAAGTGCAGCTCTAGGAACAGATACTGAAGAACCCTCAAGCTCCCAGGCCTCTGGTAGAGGACCCGAGCTTGGAAGGAGGGTGAGATGGGAATTTTATATACAAATATATACATATAAATATATGTATATATAAATACTTATATATATATGTATAGTTTTTTAAGACGTACTTGTCCACGAGAAAATTCGCCAATACTGCATCTGTCTAGATGCATCCTGAAATGCTCGTGCATGCTCTGTGATTGACAGAAAATGGTCTGCAAACACTCATTAAGTGGATGGTTGATGCTGAGCGGCTCTACGGGACGGGCATAGCGAAAAAAAAAAAGCAAGTATTGCCTTCATTATAGCACAGTTCAGGGTAAGGCTATCAATTTTAAGGATTTCTAAAAATTAGGGGTAGGACTCGAGTAATGAATTAATCTTGATTAATCGCATTTTAATCGTTCAAGAAAATTTGCCCCTAAAGCAATTTTTTTTATTAAAAATAATGAGGTGGAGGGTTAAGGGTTAGGGTCATGAAGAGGGATTTAACTGTGAAGAGGAAGAAGTAGGCTGGAGCACTCAGGTCCAAGTAAAAATACTTAATTGGTGCAAATAAATTAACTAACGTTTTGACATTCGACGTAATGTATATCCTATTAGAAGATGGAGAAAGAAAATGATATGTCAAGAATTAAAGATGTTGGTTATTAAGGAATAATTAAAGAAAGGAAGCAAAACTAACTTTCTAACGTTTAGAAAGAGTGGGAGCCTAACTTAGGGGTGTTAATGTATGTAAAGTAGATGTAAATGCTGCGTAAACACTATTTAAAGAGATGGGTGGCCTCATTAGAAGAGGTAAGCTAATTAGAAAAACAGCCATGAAAGGTCAGTGTGTGTGTTTGAGTTTGTTTTAGATAAAAGGACAAAGAAGACGAAGCAATCAGAGCAAAGATCAGAGCAGAAAACACTGCAGGACAGACGTAGCCTGGCAAGCCATCCTATATAAACTCTGCAAAGCAAGAATTTGGTCTAGTTCACTAGGCTAGGACAGACGTAAAGGCTGATGAAGAATGCTGCTAAAATCCTCACAAGATCTCTCTCTCTCTCACACACACACACACACACACACACGGGTGAGCTAACACTTAAAAGCAAGAGCAGACTCACGTGCACACATGCATGAGTCTCAGCCCAACCTGACAGATTAAAAAAAACCAGCTGATCCTTCACAGGCTTTACATGTCAGGCCAGGCTGTGTGTGTGTGTGTGTGTGTGTGTGTGTGTGTGTGTGTGTGTGTGTGTGTGTGTGTGTGTGTGTGCATGTGTGTGTGTCACCAGAAAAAGAGGATCACTGGTACAACTCAAAGGTGTAGCTTACTCAGTAAATCATAAAACTAACAGAAGGAAATAAAAACATTTTCCAGAAGAACGCAGCGGTTTATGATGCTCAGTCTAACTTCCACCTGAAACACGACGAGGCTCCGACTGCAACAAGTTTACACTCGAGGACTGGAAGATTTCCTAAATTCAGCAGGAGTGATGCTGTAATTGGCAACGTGGCGAAAAGGCAAGCTGAAACAAAACAACAAACGCTGCTCATAAAACTCTGAGCTGAGCTTTTCAGGAATAATGTCACACAAAACAGGTCATTAAATATTTACATGCTGCAGTTCTATTAAAGCTGGTGGAACATTTCACAAAGAGCTGCATGCAGTCTTAAATTCACACACACACACACACACGCACACACATGCATGCACACACGCAAGCACACACATGCATGCATGCACACATGCATGCATGCACGCGCACGTACACACACGCAAACACACACATGCATGTGCATGCACACACGCACATGCACGCACACATGCATGCACGCACACACACACACATGCACACACGCACGCACGCACACACACATGCATGTTCACGCATGCATGCACACGCACACACACATGCACACACACACATGCAAGCGCGCACACACACGCACACACACACAAACACATGCACACACACACACACATGCACACACACACACACACATGCACACACACACCAACAGCCATTTGCTGATTAGTTTAGACTCAAAGTGAGCTTATCTGTGAGGTCCATGGATTAGTAGCATAGATAGTACTAGTATAAAAGTATAGCTTAATACTTCAGACGTGTTTTAATACAGAGAGAAGGACGGAGGGAGAGAAAACGGTCTGCAAGCACTCATTAAGCGTTTTCGTTTGACAAAGTGCTTTCTACTGTTTCTCACTCCCACATTAACACACACAAGGCACTGGGCTGCAGTCAAGAACAACCAGGGGTTGGTGTCTTGCTAAAGGGCACAGAATAAAGCAACAAGGACTAATCATTAATAACAATAATTATGCAAAACTGCTCTAAAAGCAGCCTTTCATTGATTGATTCACCAATATAGTGAGTTCCGGTTCTAAAACACTGTAGTTATAATTTTGCCTTTAAAACTCTTTAATAAACGTTTGCATATTAAAACGTTTTACAAGTCACTGCAGCAGCCTCCACTGCAGAACTCCCTGCTGCCTTGGAACACCGTCAGCTCCGTTCTGCTCTGATGAAACAAATCCGAGACACCGTCCTTCACTGTTTCTGTGTAAAACAGAACTGCTTGTAAAAAGTCGCTAAATCATGAGGTAAACAATGAAAAAGTCTGAGAAAAACAACAAAACTAGCTGCTGACACTAATCATAAAAACTCTGAAGGTGCAGCAGCAGCTCTGCCATAACCATGCAGAAATTTTACTTTTACTCGCAGCAAAATACGTTGTCACAATGAGGAGGTGGAACGCGTCCGGAAATGTGGATGTGTGCACTTTTAACCCAGAATATTGGAAAAATCTTTAAAATGCTTACAGGCAGGAATTTAGAACACTGTGTTTATATACAAATAAAGTTTTTGTCAGCAAATCTTCTACAAAATCCAGGAAAACAAGCTAAACAGTGGGACGGAGTTCGGAGCGAGTGGCTCCAACTCGGTGG
>SSNS01000244.1:204608-331590 GCA_006937985.1 Aphyosemion australe | reverse complement strand
GGGGAATGAGATCCACAGAAGTCGTTTGTATAAAAATAATAAATTTGATAAAGAAGCAAACAAAAGAAAAGCATTTGTGATACTCCTAAACTTTAAAACTACTCTCTAGAGAAGAGTGAGTCATGCAAAGTGAAATATATGAAGATGTTGCTAGTAGGAAGGTATGAGTCACTCCTTCCCCTCACAATCATTATTCCTCCACCCTTCATGACTTCTATAATTGATGAACCTGTAAGCGGTATACCTGAGAACAATAATCTTCTATATTCACAGATATTACAGGAGTCAGGCGCTCAGACTCAAGGCTAAAGATGCTGCTGGTTGGTCCCAGGTGGACAAGGACACTTATGAGTCATGCTTGGGGTCATGTGAGGTGTTTTGGTCCTCATGAGAGTAAAACCGTCTCTAGAGGATGTTCATCATGCCTGGAGACTTGGTTGTGGTTGAGTCAGATGGAAGCAAGGAGGGAGAGGCGGAGCAGGTGTGGGAGCTGCTATGTCAGGTGGAGGACATGTTGCCAGATAAGAAGGGGTTGCACGTCTTCCTTTATGTGTGCAAAAATGCAGGAGAAGGAACGGAGATCAGCAGCTGAGAGCAAGACTGGAGGCAGAGACAAATGTGGGAAAGACCGAGAAAACAGAACACAGCAGATCGAAGTCGGGAGATGAGCCAGAAGTTACACCGAGCGTAACCGAAGACTAAAGAACGGGAATGAAGCCTGAGGACAGAAATCACTGCAAAAACAGATTTCTAAGAAAGTTTTTTAAAAGCCAAATTTTTATTTATCTTATTTTTAGTCTAAAAAGAAAATATATTATGTTCTAGAAAAATAGCTTTACTTAAAATAAGGTAAATATTCTTAAATAGGATCCAATTTTTCTTGTTTTGAGTTAAAAAAAAAAAATACCAATGGGGTAAGAATGCATAACTAGAATTCTTAAAACTAACAAATAAATCAAAATTTAGATTGTTTTGCTAGTTTTAAGAATTCTAGCCAAGCAACTTTGCTTACCCCAATGGCAGATTATTTTACTCAAAACAAGGAAATCTGGATCATATTTTAGAATATTGACCTCATTTTAAAGGTATTTTCTTGACTTAAATGGTGGATCATCTAAACCACTGGTCTGTGTCAATCATTCTGGTGAAGCTTTACGCAAGGCCGTCATACGTGCTCTTGTTTGTGCAGAGCAATACGCCTTTATCCATTCATTCCACCTCTCCGTTCTCTCCGGGTTCTTTTGAAAATGGCTGAGAGTCGCAAGACAAAAACTGTCTTCGAAGTCTATGATAAGAGAAAGGCCTCTGAAGTGAGAAATAAGACCAGAGTTTTTGTAGGAGACTCTTTTCAACGATGGCGTGCGTTTTTCGAAAGGTGGCGAGGGCGGTTCTTTCCTGAAATTCAGAAACCTCGTATGCACTGTAGCCTCAGCAGGTCTACCACTGGCCCAAACAGTTTATGTCTTACCAGTCACAGTGCTTTACATTTATTGGACTGGCTTAACACCAGAGCTGCGATGGAGAAAAACTACAAAGATGGCGGAGGCTTAGGAATGATGCTCATTTGGCATCAACTTTGGATGATTTAGACTTTGGCTTTTCTTTGAGACAAGAGCAGATAGAGGTACTTAAGTCATTTATTTAGAAAAAATATGTATCTGCTTCTGCTTTGATGATGTATGGCGGACTGCCCCGTTGACGGACATCCGTAGAGGTAAGTACGTCATGTTGTTCGTTGCTCTGATTGGTCCTAGCACCAACTGGGTGAGGAGACATTTTGAAAGACAATCGTAGATTCCGCTCCATGACTGGATTGTTTCAACGGCTCGTGGCCAGACGCTATATATTTACATATATAGGGTAGCTTGCCAGGCGATGTGAGTTTATATATGAAAAAGCAGCATTTCAACTATAGACACATGTGGGTGCAGACCAAGACCTGGCTTTGCTTCCAAAATAATTGCAAATGGGAGTGGATGTGTTGTTCCAGAGCTCAGAAATCGTCTTAATTCTGCACACATCATCTCCAAACACTGGCACATTCACAAATGGCAAATTCACAAAAAAATTATAATTGAGATCCAGTTTTCTATTTCTTTTATTTAACCGACATAAAAAAATTGCAATTAAAAATAAACTATGACAAATACGAATCTTGGCTCTAAACTCTGAGTTTGTTATTAGATCATCAGTTTATAAAAGTAAGGTTATCGTCGTCGCATTGTAAGTTTTATGCAAGAATCTAAAGGACGTCTTCTCCACCTGTTTTATTATATCTGAACAAACCGTCAGTCGGCCTCTGAGAGCTGCTGCTCCTCCACCGGCACAAACTGCTAATCTCCATCTCTGGCTCGCAGTCATGACGCCACGCAAGGTCAGGCGTGCTGTTGCCGCTCTCGTCCCAGGATGTCGGCCAGCACCAGAAAAGCTCATTTCGGATTCACATAATCAGAACTAAATCTCTCCGTCCCTCACAGTGGAACTGCTCCAGACTACTCAGACTGTGTAAACTCCACACAAACAAACAAACGCCAAAGGAGTCTGAGCTTAAAGGTCACCAGATTTCTGTGAAGGATCACAGATTTTTAAAATCCGTAATAATTACTGCGGTAAAGCGGAAAGTCAGGAGACTTTTTTTCTTTACGGACTCTTTTAATGAGACCCACGGAGCAGCTGGAAGTCTGAATGAGTTTGATGAGCCCTGTTTCTCCACACAGAACGATGTTGACAGAGTTTAAATGGGACGAAACTTTGCACCAGATGCTCGAAGCAGTCACTTCTTCAAAGGGAGTCGCTGAAGAATTAAGTTTAGCTGAAGTCAGCACCTACAGACATGTATCTGGAGGCGCATAAAGGAACTTAGCACCAAAATGTGCAATATGTTAATTTGTTAGGCTGCTGTTAATACAAGAGAAGCTACGTCCTCTGACAGCACCGGCTTCCTCGCACAATAATGTCTTATTCTATACTACACTTAAGAAGTGTATATGTGTCCATATAGAGAGACTCTTTAAAAATGTACAATTATTGACATTTTTTTTATTTCATCTTCAAAACAATGTTTGCTTTTATGATGTCCTACTAATCCAAAAGGTTCAAAGGAACTTATAAATACACATCTTTCAAAATAAAATGAGCAGTGTTAATTCAACACTAAAAGAGTCCATTTCAACACTGAGCCAGAGAACATATGGTCCCGCCCTGTACAGTGTAAAAGTCACACTGATCTCAGTGTTAAATATTCAGTCAATTTTACACTCATTAGAGTTAAATTCAGTTATAGAGTAAACCTTCGTCAACTCTCACAATTGTTAAAATACTTTGACTCTATAAGATAAGTAGCACTCTGACTCAAAGTGTTATTTTAAGTGTTATTCTAACACTAGCTGTTGTAATGAAATTTTAACTCTCAACAGTGTTAATATTGTAGCGGCTGTCGTACCAGGAAGCTAACAGCTAGCAGACACACTGAAAAATACTGGCTAATTCTGGCCTAATGCTGCGTTCGATTTACCTCGGAAGTCGGAACTAGGAACGACATCACACCCGAGTTAACAGCGTTCTGGTGACCGTAGTCGGAGAAGTCGGAATTCCAATATGGCGGCGCCCTCAAAAACTGCTGTTTTTGGTAGCTCTCAACAAACACAGACGACTAATAAACAACATTTTTAGTTTGTTCAAGCGCTACATGTAACATCGATTTTAAACACACTCCAGCTCCGGTGGCCTAGTGGTAAAGTGTCCGCCCCGGGACTGGGAGATCGGGGTTCGAATCCCAGTCGGGTCATACCAAAGACTTTGAAAAAATGGAACCCATTGCCTCCTCGCTTGACACTCAGCACTAAGGGGTTGGATTGGGGGGTTAAACCACCAAATAGTTCCTGAGCGCGGCCACAGCTGCAGCTCACCGCTCCCCACCATGGGGATGGGTCAAATGCAGAGATGTAATTTCACCAGTGTGTGATGATGACTTGGTACTTTAACTTTAACTCATATGTGTGTCTTGTAAAATTAACACATTTCAACCAAAACTTACTGTTGTTGATACAGAGAGCTGCCATCTTGGATCTCGAGGTTGGAGTTCTGAAAAACCTCAGAGTTTTCGATTGGGAGGTCCGACTCTGCGGGGCGTTTTATTTGATTTTTCCTATACTCGGAAGTTGGGATTTCCGAGTTCCGAGGACAAATTGAACGCGCTATTACTCACCACATGACTTCAGACAGTCAATGAGAGCGCAACACAAGGAGTCGAGTCCAGGGCATTTAGTGTAAACCACCACTTATTTTATAAAACAGTGGAACGGCACAGCGGTCCCATTCCTGTGACTAACCTCCTCACTTATGGCGCCAACCTGACACAACAAATAACACCACATTTGCAACAGGAAACAAATGAAAGTGAAGCAGTAATTAAGAACAACAAACCCCACCCCAAAATAAACATGCATAAACACCCCAAAATAAAACAAACTAACCAAAAACATGACTACCCACAATGCACCTCGCCCATTGCAGCTCCCAAAGTGGGAGGGGTCATAACTTTTTACACTGTTTTGGGGGATTTTTTCATCAACACTGGATTATAGAGTACTAGTAACTCCAAGAAAGTGAATTTTCTTAAACACTTGACAGGTTACACTATAAAGAGTCATTTAAAAAAAAAATCAGTTTTAACTCTGAATATTAACACTGCAGGACAAAGGGAGGTATTTTACACTCACTTTCATTTCACTGACTCTGATAGAGTTCCCATACTCTGACACTGCTTATGTAACACTTGGGATTTTACCGTCTACATCAATAAATGCAAAATTAAACAAAGTTCTTTACTTTTTATTATATGTGGGTGTTTTTAGATTAAAAAACGTTTTTTTGTGTGTGTGAGCTGCTAATTATGATCAATTCTACAATATGAGGGTTTTTTTCTCCAGGGTTTCAACTCTAAACAAATATTTAACCGAGTTTAACTAGGGCCTTTAAACCTCCATCACATCCCATCATGATCTTTCTCTTGGCACCTCTGACACGACCTACTGGTATCTGATGAGTTGCATTGGCCCACATGAACTCTATAAACATAAAGACTGACTATCCTTGAAGTCCTTAGCTTGATTTTTTATGAGAGCCAACAAGCACCTGTGGCAGCTCAGGGAACAGACTGCTTTATGTCTTTGACATCACTTTTATAGCTGTCACGCAGGCGTTTATGAAGACCGCTGAATGATATGTTTATCAGCAATCTGTGTGGGAGGTCTCCTCCCTGTAACGTAAAGGTCACTATAGAAATGTGGGAAGCTTAACAGAAAAATCATCTCTTTATCAGCAGCAAGCTGTCTGAAAAACCCATCAAGGATAGAACATCTATGAATAATTCAAACTGAATTAATTTACCTGCTTTGTTCAGAACCACCTAAACACAACAAGTTTAATGAAATGTGTCTACATTGGTCAGATCTCGTAGACTCTTGAAGCTCTTGAGTTTTTGATATCAGTCTGCGATGAATAAGTCAACAAGTATGAATATTTTAAAGCATGATCGGTCCACATGAGCTGACCTTTAGCCTTCACTCAGATCAATAAACCCCCCTAAGACCACAGCGAACAGATATCCTGGTTTTTATGTTCAATCCAGTCATCCAGCGATCAGAACGTAGCTTCTGTCAAATCCCTCCACTCTCCCAGCCTCACACGCTCCCATCATCATGATTTTGTGTTTTCAATCATTAGGGGTGGGACTCAATTTAAAAAATTAATCTAATTAATTAGAGGCTTTGTAATTAATTAATCTTGATTAATCGCATTTTAATCAATCAAGAAAAATTTCCCCGAAAGCAATTTTTTAAAATAAAAAAAATGAGAATCAAACAATAGTCATTGACATTATTATTGATTGATTGATTATTAAAAATGCTTTTAAATTGAATTTCAATTCAAAACAGGAGAAAAAAATATGTGTGTATCACTGGCAAAAATAGGACAGACCTAAAAGTACAATACTATTTTAAGTACATTTTGATAATGGTGTTGACTTTAAAATAATAATAATAATAATAATAATAATAATAATAATAATAATAATAATAATAATAATAATGTGCAATTTGATTTGATTTAGCATCATTAGAGACAGAAATGAAGGCAAAAACACATGAAGAGGGATTTCTGATCACTCATTTGATTGTAGTTCTAGTTGTGTTTGGAGCACATAAAAAAGGTTTACATGGTCTTGTAGCCAAGGTTCTGAGCTTTCTTTAGAGGTGCAGCTTGACTAGATTTATATTTAGGGCATGGATTTTGCTGCTAAACTTCAACATCCCCCAATTGGGGGACCCTCAGGCTTAAAGGATTAAATGCGTTAATTTTTAAACGCGTTATTTTTTTCTAATTAATTAATCATAATTAACGCATTAAATTCCCACCCTTTCATACCTTTGTTGTTGCATCTTCATCGTCTTAAACGTTGGCTAAAGTGATAAACTTTCTGAAAGTAAAACAAACTAATAAAAAATACTTGCTTCCATTTCCTCACAATTAAGGAAAATAAAAGTGGGGTTGCGTGACGATCTGACCCAGAAACCTAAAAATGTGGTTACTGAATAACCCACGTGTGGAAAAGAGCTAATTTAGCACTTTGTCTCTTCTGGGTACCGTTAAAAGGAACAGCACTATAATGAATCTGTATCAACAAGGAAAGGAAGATTGTTTTAAACTTTTGCTCCACAGATAATTTTAATTTTCCAACCTGCCTTTAGATGAAACTAAAAAACACGTGTTTGTTGCACTGCGCTTTACATGTAAATAGTAACTCTTTGTCATAGCAATACGTTTCATTTCTGATTGTGATATTTCCCGTTTAGCAGCCTAACATCTTTCTGTCTCCGTTCTGTGTCCTTTGTGACACAACGCCATGTTTCCTGGTGCATGTCTGCCCCGTGGGGATCAACGCACCGAATCAGGATGTATTTCATACTTGTGCGACACGTTTTCTATCCCCCTCAGCTCATGGTGTGTATTTGCTGCATTTATATGAAACTCAACACAAAAACAGTAAATAAATGCAACAAGAGCACTGGTTGTATTCGTTTTCTCGCATATATCTCTGTTTACTTTTAAAACTCAGAAATACGATCCTTTAACAACTTTAGCGCCCTTTCTTACTAACCTTCGTCTACCTTCAGGTTCATAAACAAGTGGTATAATCTTCCACTTTAACTCGCTGAGGTGAAACAACCTGCACTGACGCTTCTGTTGAGGATGATTGACTGGATGCTGACATCTTCTGCTCTTTCTGCTCCGACAGACACCGCGATGGATGTCCTTGCAACGTAGCAGACATCAATCACACTCAGCCGCTCAAGATTAAAGCGCACTGATAACGTTTTTGTCATAATCAATCCTCATGAAAATGTGACTATTCACGGTAACCGGCCAGAGTTTACACGCCACCAGCTGAAGACAGGCGAGCTCATACGAGACATTATTAGGATTCATTCTACAAGTCAACATCCTGGAGAAGTTTAAACAATAAAGAACAAAGCAGACAGCACCAGTGTGATGCTGGACCAGACTGTGGCGGTACCAGCCAACGGAGCGAGTCAGATCTGCCCCTGCTGAGGGTGGAGGGACGAGGGGTCCGTGAGAGCCAGAGACAGAGATTAAGTGATGGATAACTATAGTGGCACATGAGAGAGCAGGAAAAACTGCGAGTATAAAAGACATCAATAGAAATGAGAGCTCTTAGAGGGTGAGTGCATCCTCCACTACAATCACCCACTGGATGGATTTTACAAGTTTGAGAAAAACAGAATAAAATCAGCACCAAACTATAATTTAGATGCTTCCTGTTCTCTTAAGTGCTCAAACACAGATTGATATATTTTTTTAAATATTTGTTTTCAAACTAAAGAAATAAACAATCAGAAACATCTACGCCAGCTTCTGTGGAGACCAAACTGAGAGAAGACAAATTTAAAGACCAACTCCAATGAAAATCGTGTTTTTTCTGTTTCTAACATGTTCTTGAGGCATTTTTCTTATGCTACAGGACATATCTAAAGAAATTTAAGCTCAAAATTGCATTTTTGAGTATTTCTGCATTCAAATCGCTGTGCATCAGTAGCAGACGAAAAAATGCAGCCTAAAACTGACTGTGATGTCACAAACCCAGTGGGCGGAGCACAAACTCCTAATTCAACCATCGGCCTGTATTTATGGAGCTGATGTAATGCTAGCAGCCAGTGCTGCATGCTAGCACAGAGAGCTCTCAACAGCCGGGAAAAAAGGGGCGGGAGGGGGACTCCGTGCCAACGGCTCCGCCCACAACTCATAGGTGAATTTTTAATGAGCTTCTGCCACTATGTAGAAACTAAGTACTAGAAAACAGCACAGGTTTTGTGATTTTTGGCTAAAACAGCATAGTCATAGTATAAAGACCACTGAGAACTATTTAACACAGCTAAAAAGATGATCGGAGTGGGACTTTAAGGAAAGCAGTAAACTGAAAAGACGGCCGGAGATGGATTCTACAGGAGATCAGAACTAGAGGCGGTTGATGCCAGATGGTAAAATAATATCCTCACAGAAATAATTCACAGCACTTTTATTACCTGTGTGACCCTTCCCTTATTTCTGAGGGTGGAAATATAAACCAAGGATAAGGATTTAAAGATTTTATTTGAAATGCAAAACCAGAGTAACCAGAACTCTGCATAATAAACTGGTTATAAATAATTCATACCTATACTGAACAGAGGACGTGAAAATAAGCTGTTTTCTGTAACTTTTGTTGTATTTACTGAATTTCCACATCTCTTACACTTTTGATAAAACCCTGTTCCACAAATCCCACCCATTAAAGGCATAGTATACAACTTTTTCATATTTTTAACTCATGTTCTTGAGCCAGTATGTGCTAAAATGACCCTTTACAGAGTAATGAGACGTCACTCAGACCCCCAAAGCCCTCTGTGGCCAGAATACCGCATTTGCAACTTCAGAGTGGTGGTCCAGTTTGTTGGACTTGGGAAAAAAAGGAGCTGACATGCCTGGTGCTGCAGTCTGCTTCCAGCATGTTTCCTGCATGTTTTAGATCATGAACACAGCTGATTTGTTTGATTTAGTGATGAACCGCTCCTGTAGACACTAATGAAGGCTGAGGAGACGTTTCAGCAGCTAGATTAAATCAGCTGTCCGGAGTTTTCCCCTTTCAGGAATTATGTATGATTTTTCAGAAATCCATAAAAGTGATTTTCTTATCATGTAGTGTGATATAATGTAAGCGATACGTTTTTTTTTAAACCCACCCCCTGCCCCGTAAAGCTCAGTGCAATATGAACTGAGCGCCGGTCAGAACTAATCAATAGCGTTAGACTACCGCTTACGTGCTCCAGAGTTAAGGAACCACCTCAGCTGATGCAGAGTTGATGAACAAGTAAGTCTTTAAAATATAAATATATGAAAACACAACATGACATGAGAATAATACTTGTAAAACAACATGTTTTAGCTGTTTGTCGGCTACAGAAGCTCATTCATAAATAAGAAACGTGCAGTCGCCATCTTAAAAAACCGAATCGAACGACTCTTGGTGTGATACGCTTGTCAGCCACTAGATGGTGCCATAAGATAAAAGAAATACTCCAGACAGCTGCTTTAAGGCCGCTTTAAAGACAAACGCACAGCGAGGAGATAAGTTTCACTTTCGATTTTAATCACATTGATTTAATACCGGACACTAGGGGGTGCTAAAAACAAGCAAAACTTCCAAGTGTTCCTTTAAACAATCTTCGTCCTGTACGTTGGGTCGTTTCTGAGCATTTATGTGGGACTCGAAGGCCTGAAGATGGATGATTGTCTTGCTGAGGTGGGAAATGTGAAACATGAGCAGTGTTAACACCTTGACCTGTCACTGGTCATAATTTTATGGCTAATTAGTATACATACACTTTCTCTGTGTTTGTGAGCACAACAGGTGTTGGCATCTTTATTGCGAAACTGGCACCAATAGCAGATGCTAGTAAAGAGAAGTCCTGCTTTTTCATTGAGCTTTTAAAAAGAAATTAAGAACGTGAAGCAGCTGCACATGATCCACACGAGCTTTTAACAACACGTCCTGAGTTACCTAAACACCAAAGTAGCTAAATGTGCCCATGAGCAGAGGAGGGAAGGTTATAAACAACAAAACCTAGATTGGTTTTTAGATCTGAATCACGTGCTCTGTAGTGCGTCTTCTCAAAATCTCAAATGTGGGATTTGTTGCACGGACGAGTTTGGAGCTCACTAACGTGACGTTTTAACCCGACTGAAGCAATGATACGATTATCTTAACAGGACACTGAGAGGTTTCATCACAGGAACACAAAGAAACCTGATTTTAGGAAAAACCGACTTGATACGATTCAGAAAAAGACTCTAATCTCACTTCCTCTTTCTATCTGACAAGGTAAAACAGAACAGTGAGTTCAGGACAAGTCAAACAGAAACAGAGTTATTCACAAGTTCAAAGTCTCAACATCAGTTCAACTCCCGCCGATAACGCGTCTAATTCAGCAGCGCTACGAAAATAAGCTGACAAGTTGTCACATAAATCGAGTGAGCTTTACTTCCAGACGAGGAGGAGGAAAACCAGAGGGGGTAGAGATCTTTAAATAAAAGTGCATCATGGGGAAAGTCAAAGGCATCCGGCCTGTCAGTGAATGGGTGAAGGTAAAGAGCTGATCGTGGGCTGAGCAAAAGCTCACAGGACAAAGAGTAAAGGAGGGTAAAGATGGGAGGGGGGGTGTCTAGTCTTACTTATTATCCTCCTGATTCGTTACAAGGCAAGAGAGCGATTAGATCATCCTGATGATAAAAAAGGACACGTGGGTTTATCTGTGTGGATTTAAAAACTATGACAACAGTGACGTTCCAAGTATGGCTCATCAACCACTACAGTATGAGGATAGAGCTCCAGGCGTTTTTATTAGGTTAGGGCTGCACGATATTAGGAAAACCTGCGATATGCGATAACAGTGATTAATATTGCGATATCGATATTACTTGCGATAAATGAACAAATACTTAAATCTGTAGTTTTTATTTATATACTTTAGACACACCACTCCATCCTCTGTCATTAGTATTAATACACTAACAAAATGAAATCAGGCAAGTTTACATTACAAAATTAGCATGATCTGTTTCAATATTTTTGTAAACAATCATTAAAATATGTTGGAGCGATTTAAAACAATAGGACATTTACAGAGCTAAACGAATATGTTTACTCCCGTAGAACTTAACGACTACTTCCGTTATTTCCTTGTACGCTTTGATGGTTTCTCATGAGGAGTTCCACCCATGGGCATCTGCTGGGCTGTTGTGCTCTTACTTGTCTTAACGTCAGCGACGTTGGGTTTGCTAACGCTAGCTCTCTAGAGCCCTGTATATAGATCTTTATGGTTGTGTTGGAGGTGACAACAGAGATTTGTCGCGTTTCTCCTCGTGGTTGCCACAAGTGTTTGGCATGTCTTGCAAAGTACTTGTGTTTGTTGAACACAAGTACTTTGCAATAATAGTCATGCTGTTTGCATTGAGTTCTTTCTCACTAACATTTTCCACACACGTCTTACCCTCAGTCATTGTGACGCTCTCTAAGCTAACTCAGGTGTTTGCTAGCCATCCAAATGAAGTGCCGTCCACCTAGGGGGCGGGCTTCTAACCTATAAGAACCCAACCGATTGGCCAAATGGGTGAAGGGCTCTATTTGATTTGTCAAAAACTTCATGCTTTCGTTTGATTGACAAAATGCATTATGTGTAGCAAAAATCTGAGATGACCATTATTTCGCAATATTTTTCTGTTCTTTGCGATATGCCTATTGCGCATGCTGATTTTGCAATGGCGATACATTTGCGATATGTTGTGCAGCCCTATAGTAGGGCATACATGATTATCTGCATTCTGTGACCAAAACCTCCCATTAGAACGCTGTTGTCTGAGAAAAGCAGAGCTCACACATATAGAGTCTTGTTGGTGGCAGCGGTGATCATGGGATTTATGGGTTCACAAAACTAACTGCTGAGCTTTCAAAACCGACTTCAGTCGCCCGAGCTTGTCTTGCTCACATAAATCTGTTAGCATCTCCTGTGGTGGCTGTTGCAGAAAAAGGGCCTTTTTGTATTGCCGTTAATGGATTTCTGTTAATTGCAATAATTTTGCTTTCCACTAAAACAGACCTCCTAAACCAAAAGAGCCAACATTCACACTGGTGCCATATTGAGAAAATATTAACAGGTCAGCTCCCCGAGATTAGCAATTACTCCTGAAGAATCAACAGCATTCAGCGTTTTATAGTTTTCCATTTTCTTTTCAGAGCAAACCAATTATTTCCTTTACTTGTCTCCAAATCATTTCCTCTTTCTCTGCCTTTTCAGAGCTTCCTATTATCATCGATCTCCATCCGTGCCCTCTGTGAGAGAATCTGCAGCCCAGGTTTCATGCAGCAGCCACCTTAATTATCGAGATGATGTGAAATAATGATGCAATATTTTATCTGAAAATTACTTTATTTGGGGGGAAAGTACACTGTAAGAAAGTGCATGTTTAAGGTTTTCTGCCTGGCTGATAAACAGCAAATAATTAAATTTGGGGTGCATTTATATTCCTCAGAGAGCAAGGAAAAATCTATTCCGTAAAAGTCCAAATCAACTGCTGCACTTAAGTGTCAGAAACTAGGGAAGAAGAGGCAGCCGTTCTGATTTCAGAGGCCTTGTTGAGATGTTTCAGAGTGCAGCTTTTATTATCTTGTTTTGTGTCAGCAGTCAGACCGCTGTAAAAATTAATTTTACCACAATTTACTCTCTAAGGTGGAAAGTACACCATGAATCCTTCATTCTGAGCTAATTTAATAATATTTGCTCATTTTTATTGACAGCGTGTCCTGCAGTGGGTTAAACAAAACGAATGTCAAGAAGCAGCTACAGCGTTCATTAGTGAGAGCAGGTGTGCACGGTCCCAGCTTCAGGGTGCTGCGATCAATGCAAGACCGTTAATGTGATGAGGTCAATGAGCATGGGCACAAAACCACAGAAGTGGTGAAAACCAAAAGTGCGAAAAAGAAAAATTAGCCCAAACTAATTACACATTAGAGGAGAGAGCTGCTGTGCATCCGGTCTGCAGGGATCGTTTCAGATTCAGATAAATCAGGGGCCGTCACAGAACCTCTGAGGAGAAAAACTCTTGACTGGATCGTTTTTTTACAAAAAAAAAGCCAACTTCCACCTTAATTGATTGGCCTAATCAGTCCGTTTAATCTAGAACTTTGTGTAATCATCTTAGTTTAATCATCATCTGAGAATCAATTCTAAAGCTGAACAAGGTCGGCCCCACGGCAGCTCCAAACGGGTAGCGCCATCAGTTTTCCACCCAAATATCAGGTAATGTTGAAGTTAGCCATTATTCAGCATGATCGGCTTCACTGGTGATCACTGCAACTTTCAGATTTCATATTCATCCATGAATGCACCATTGTCAAGAGGTAATTTAATATACCGCCACTATTCATTCTGCAAAAAAGGGCTTTGAGAATAGTGAAGAACAAAAGATTCAGAGATCCATCAAATCCTCTTTTTGTCCGCTGCAAGGCGGTAAAATGTTATTGTAGATTATAATATTCTTCAGGTTTTGTGAAAAGCTAACAGTAAATTATTACCGGAAAACATCCAAGAAAGGTTTGACCAAAAAAAGTCACTAAAATCTGAAAGCAACAGACCCGAAACCCGGCTCAGTGACAGGAATTCATTAGAAAAACGCACTTAACAAAGAAAAAGAGTCAAAACGTTTTCCACCTTATTTTCATGCTAAAATGTCACTAATAAAATCAGTTGATGCACAAAACGTCTGAAGTCGTTTTTGAACTCTGAATTTAACTAACTGTTAAATCTTAACTTTGTGCACTGCTCAGTGTTAAAGTCAGACACCTAAATAAAGTTAATTTAGAGTATTTTTATGCAGATATTATTAGAGCTGCCAGAGGATGTGCCTGACTTTATTATCGGCTTTACTAAGGACAAATATTATCGGCCGATGCCAATGTATTAAAAACGGTAAATATCGTCCGACCGATATATTGGTCTACCCCTACACACAATGTGTTAAAGGTTGAATATGGAACAATTTCATAAAAAGCTATATATTTTTTAAACACCTCCATGGGGCGTTTAGAGGTGTGCAGCATGAATGTACAGTATTTCCTTTAAAAGCTATATTTTGATTAAAAAAATAATCAAATATTTATTTTGACACTGGGTTTATGTTTACATCTACCAGCCATTAGAGGGCACTGTTGCAGGTTTCCAAATACAGTAAACAGTCCGCTCGGCACAGCGAGGCTGGCGCTGTGGAAAATGGCGGACTCGGCAAGTCAAGCTGCTTCTGAGCCCAGAAGACGTTGTTATCCTTTCTCAGAAGAGGAGTGACCATAAAAGATCTAAAACCAGAGTGAGTTTAGGTCGTTACTGGACACGGTGCTGGCTGCTCACTTCATGTATCGGCAGCAAACCTGGCATCCCGACTAGGGGTGGGAATTGATGAGATTTTATCAAAATCAATGGCATTGTCAATTCTGTCTATCAATCCAATTCCTTATCAATTCCCGCGTATTGTAAGTTGCCCTGTTGTCATCCTTTCTCGTAAAGTACAACCAAAAAGTTTGTGCTGCTTAGGCGCCATGTTTCCTGCTAAGTAAATGCGTAAGCTGCGCAACGTGCGTAGTGACGTCATTTGCACCGCCTGGAATTGATAAGAGAATCGTTTGCAAAAATGGTGAACGATTGCTAGGAATTGAAACAGGGGGAACCGGTTCTCAACAAGAACTGGTTTTCGATTCCCGACGGCTGAAAACCTTGTTCTATTGCTGCAACTACAACCTCCACACACTAGATGTCGCTGTGGTGTTCGTGCTCCATATTCAACCTTTAATCCTCACAAACAGTAAAAGATATTCTGAGATGACATTTTTACTTCAAGAATCAACATTTTCAGGTTATTTAAAAATGTATTATTCACTTCTCTTTATGTATTCAAGTTGTTCTTTGAGATGAATCAGAAAAAGCCTAAATCTAAATCTGCACGTCACAACTGCACAGCAATGAGAAATCAGTGTTGAACTTAAAACCAGAAACCCTCAGACTTTGACTCTCTCTCTCTTTCATTCCTTTACTTTGACCTCCATCCCAGCTTCCTCTCTGCAACCGCATTACCACGTCACATTCTCTCCACTTTACTAGTTTTATGTCATCGTTACCGTGCTCGTTTTCATCTCGTCGGTGGACATTTTAAAACCTCTGCAACAACACAGGATATAAAATTACCTTCGCGTGCCTTTTGTTAAATATTTTATCACGAGCACACAGACGTTACGCCGCACTTTCCTGCAGGAGAGGAGAGTGTTTCGATCTGGAAGCACGATAAAAAATAAACACGTGGCAAGCCTTTATCACAACTCTGCAACTTAATCATGTTAGTGACCGTCATCCCTGTTATCCTGTAATAGTTTGTGTCAAAAAGAGTTGGTCACAGAGCAAAGCTGCAACGCCAGAGAGCCCCAGCCAGAAAGCACATCAACTACTTGATGGAGCTTTAACTGAGATGTATTGCAGAAGCTGTTATGTAACAGTGTAAGATTTCCAAATTGGCCATTATGAATATTACCACAATTAGCTTCTGAAATGTGCTGTTCTGATTAAAAGAGCAGGTGCAAACACAAACTCATTTTCCAAACGCTGAGTAAAATGTGCATTGATGCTGCTGCCGAATCAGACTTGGATTGCATGAAAAACTCTGAAAAGCACAAGTTTTTGTGTGCATCTTTGAAACGTGTGCTATGGAGAGAAGCTGCTGGATGTTCTCAGGAGCCGACACGTCAACAGAAACGAGACAGAAAAAAAGAGCATGGACACTTGGCAGAGAAATGTAGAGATACAAATCAGAAGCATTAATGGCAGAGCGCCACCATTATGCCGCAGGCTGGCAGTTAAGTTAAGCTACAGCGCTAACCCACTGACCCACATATCGCAAAGCCAGCACTCGTTTGCAACTGGGAGTACAAGTTTGGTGCCGGGCTGCCACAGGTAAGCTGAGCAGCTGCTCCTCACAGGACCATTTATGAGTCAGACGAGCTCCACTTCAGCGGAAAAGAAGGAAATGTAAGAGCAGGAGGAAGCACACTGGTTAGAAGGATGAGATTTTCTTTACACTAGTGTTTGTTCATTGTGTTCCTCATCATTCACCCTCTCCTTTTCCATCTATCCTCCCTGTTCCACGTCGCTTCCTGCCCTCTCTGCCTACAGAACAATTCGTGATGCTATAATGACTGGTTCTGTCATGTGGTCAGCTGATGTGTCTGAGGCTAAAAATTGTTTCCGCTAGAAAATCACATTACAGTGGCTGGATGAGACGCTTTGCAGCATTGCACATTATCTGAAATGAAAGCCGGTGTCGGTTTGTCTTGATTCGTGTGGCGTGTGCTGGAGAAGAAAAGATGAAAAATCAAAGCGCTAATTGCTAATTGGTCCAATTATGGAGTCAGGAGGAGAGGAGGAAGAGAAATATTCCCACATATATTAAGGCAGAGAGCTTTAAGATGACAAAATAAATCAGTTAAACATGTAATTATGTAATGTAGCCTCAGTTAAAGGAAATGTAGTCAATCTGGACAACGGGGATCAGCTCTGCTTAGACGGAGAAATGCTTTGAAGTCAGAAGAAAGGAAGGATGAATAATTTATATCACATTTACAGCAAAACTCACTTTAGCCTCACTCAGCATTTATTTGAATTAGACCACATTAAACGTGCTTATCTGCCTCGGACTGCTTCAAGTGAACTCACTAAAACCAGCCTGAGCCCGAGGTGCTGCTGCCGCTCTGTCTCGCTGATCTGAGGTGGAGCAAAGTGATGCTAATGGTGCAACAGGGGCCTGAGCCAGAGCGATGAGAAAAACAAACAGTGTCATAAGCAGACGGCGCGTCTGTAAATCTGCTGCTAATACCCCGCAGTCGCGTCGTTTCCCCGTCCACAAAAATACCGTTCAGCCGGCCCTTAAAGCAGGAAGGCCTGTTGGGTAAAGTCATCGCTGAAGAACACAGGTGGTTTCTACATGGCTGGGTTCACACACACACAGGGAGGATGCTCAGGTCTAGTTCACTAACACACACGAACAGAACGGTGATGAATGAGAAACCGTATCTGTGACCTTTCACACACACTCACATCCTCTACAGCAGACAGAAATTATGACCTCATTCTCACTATTTGAGTCATCAACAAGGCAGACGAGATGATTCGATCTAAAAGCCGTAATGACTGTAATCTGACCGCTCTATAATAAGCAGCGGACGCTTAGCACAAGTTTGACTAAAATCTTGAGGTATTTGGTGTGTCTACTTAATAATGGTGCCATTAAATTTTAATGAGGAAGCTTTTCAGTTGCTTTCCTTCTGCAGCTAAACATCCACAGCCCTCTCTGATCCCAGCAGAGCAGTTTGTTTTCTCCTGTAAGCTGTCTCTGAAGCTCAGCTGTTGACTTCTCCTCCGGAGCGAGCTCCTCTCTGAGTGCCGGCTCGATTTATAAAGAAACATAATACACACTGCTACGTCGGGAGAGCGGGGAAGGTGGTCAATTACTGGGATGCATTTCTCTGGTCCAAAAGTAGAAAAAGAGAACAGCAGGAGCTGTCAGACGGGGAAGGATAAAAACCTTTTCAGAATTTGTCTCAAGGAAGGCACTCGCCATTAATTTGTAATTAAAATAAACTATGAAAACAAGGATAGATCTGGTATTTAAAGGGATACTATGCAGTTTTGGCTTGCTTTTAGCACCCCCTAGTGTTCGTTAGTGAAACCAAAGGTGAAACTTATCTCCTCGCTGTGCGTTCGTCTCTTTAAGGGCCGGGATATACTTGCTGTTTAACCTCACGTTGGCAAAGGCAGCAGGCTGCGTCTTTGTTCACAGACTTGCTGTGAACTCAACGCAGGAGCGGTTCATCACTAAACCAAACACATCAGCTGCTGATCTAAAACATACAGGAAACATGCTGGAAGCAGACTGCAACGCCAGACATGTCAGCTCCACTTTACTAAGTCCAACACAGACCGGACCGGCACTCTGAAGTTGCAAGTGCGGTATTCTGGCCACAGAGGGCGGTGGGGTCTGAGTGACATTTCATTAACCCTGTAAAGGGTCATTGTAGCACATACTGGCTCAACAACATGATTTAAAAACATGAAAAAGTTGCATAGAATGTCTTTAAAGTAGAATTTCATCACTTCTTGTCACAAACATGTGACTTCCTCCTCATTGTTTGCTGGTATTGAACTGTGTGTTTGCAAACATGTATCTGTTTGAATTGATTTGTGGAGGTAGCTAACATGTCCCAGTGAGCACACATTATTTAGAAGAACAAAGTACAACAGATCAAAAGGTAAGAAGATCAATCTGATTGTGTTCTTACGTTAAACTGATTGATTTTGTTTGTTTGACTTTAATCATCCTCCCTAATGGATTTTTTTTTATTTTCATTGCAGCTTTTATGTCCAGCTCTCATTTACAAAGCCCTTCTTAACTATCAGAAATAAACACCCTGCATTTAGCGGCGCATATTTTAATAGTCAACCCTCATTTTGCAGCGTGAAGTTTGGATGCTTGTAGCTGGGAGAGCTTTGAAAAGATCCTCCCTGATGGCTCATCACACACATTCACTATGAAATCCTGTTGCTGCCTCCATAAATGGAAAAACTGATGAGATGATGTGTTCTCGGCATCTAAACTATGTAGTTTAAAGTTATAGAGAGAAAAGATGATTTGCTTTCATCCTGATCCAGTTTGCCGGCTGCAATCTTTAGGCAAAAATATCCAATTTGTAGCCGAGATGAGACTTGTGACCTCTTTTCATGGGGAGTAAACAGGCTCTTGGTGCCACGCTGTCCCCGACAGGAAATTTCTCAGCAAATTTTCAAAAAGACATTTAAGATGACTGGCTGAGGAGGAATCAGACGCAACAGACACCAAAGAATAGTAGGTTTCTTCACTCTCTGATCGAGTAAAAGAACAAAAACGACAGTGTTTTGATATCAAATAAAACTCGTGGGGTTCTGCAAACTAAGAGGGCGGGAGGCATCCAGTCAGATCTTAGGCTGTTTCCATAACACACACTTTTCCTTCTCAGCAGGTGTGAGACCATCTGTATTTGTTCATGATGTTTGTCTAACCAAATGTAAAAAAACAGAAACAAACCCTGTTTAGACTAGGATGAGAGAGGGGGAACCCCGCTACTTCTACAACATATAAAAGCCACATTTGGAGTCTTGGGAATTTAAAACTTTTGTCTTTGATGATTGAGATAAGTTAAAATAAATCTCATCCTCATACAAGAATTATAACAGGTATTAACCCTTAACATTCCTGCAATGTCTGCCCAAGAGGCTTTAAAAAGCATCCCCGAATTTGAATTAAAGCTGTTCCTGAACCACTTGGAGGCATGGTTGAGGTTGAGGTGTCTTTTGAAAGCAAACACGCAGAGGTTTCCCCCACAACAGTCACAATTTGTGTAAGTGATACTGTCATAGAGCAATATGAGCTTTAAAGAACTAAAAATATAAATTTTATGGCTGCCTATTCACTTTTTAAAAATATATGCTTTAAAAATGACATTAGCAATGAGATATAGGCTGTTTCTCAGTATGCGTACTTGTCTGTACTTGTGTACTCCCGTCCTTGTGAAACGTCATCAACGATGGTCCAAGTACTGTTCCAATCCTAAGTACATATAATGGCAAGTTTGCTCAAAGTTCCCGGATATGTTCTTGCTCCGCCCATTGTATCGAGGATGCACTGATCATTTTACAGTGGGAAATGCTGGTATTTTATCAGTTTTGATGAAAAGTGGACCAAATATAACACAAATAATACATTTTCCTTGTTATTTTGTTATTTAAGGAAATAACTAGACTTTTATTTTTATGTCACATTGTTTTTTTAACTGTAGCAACAAGCAGTGCTTGTTCCCGTGACGCATAGGAGTACGCTTGTTCCAAATGCCGTCCTCTCGTACTCGGTAGAACGGACTTTCTGGTGTCCTAGCCAAAAACACACTTGTCAAGTACACAAGAATGTACTAGCGTCCTTGAGTATTGAGAAACGGCCCTAGTTAGGGCTGGGCGATATGGCAAAAATTTCATATCCCGATATAGCTCATTTTATATCCTGATAACGATATACATAACGATATAGCATTGTTTCTTTTAATTAAATTCATAGTTAATATAAAATTGCAAGTGTTTGCACCAACTCACCAAACCCACGTTTCTCGACCGTGTAGATTGGAACCATGTCTTTGCAGATGTGCTTGGCAACTGCAGTAGTGATCTCCTTCCATCTGCAGGAGCTGTGGTTATATGGTGCACCACGGCTAAACGCCTGTTGCAGCGTCTGTGTCTGGAGTTTGTTATGAGCGCTTACGCTACCACTCGACGCTGCTTTTACGGCTTTTGCTTGTTGACTCTCTCTGTATTCTTTATCGTGGTTCTTGCGCAGCTGATAAAATACATTTGTAGTGTTGGAGTCTGTTGTTGGCACCGGGAACCGGCAAACTTTACAAACTGCTTTCTGGTCCGCGTCGGCTTTCCTACACCCAAACCACATCCATACAACAGAAGTTTCCCCTCTTTTAGGTACAAACTCCTCCGTTTGGGTTGGCAGGTCATCCTGTTGAAAATTACCCTGGTCTGAACCGCGTCCGCTACCGTCCTCCTCCATGTTTGTTTATGCATGGCTAGCGTGGCGCGCTGCGCGTCCATGGACATGCCGTAAGGCATCATGACGTAAAATACTGCCGTAAAACGCCGTATCGTGGTGTAAACGATAGAGCTTCATATTAAACGATAGACATTTTCTATCGTACAAACGAAACATTTCGTCATATCGCACAGCCCTAGCCCTAGTTTTAGTTAGTTTTGTTAACGCTCATTACAGTTTCAGTT
Source organism: Aphyosemion australe (assembly GCA_006937985.1). NCBI lineage: Eukaryota > Metazoa > Chordata > Actinopteri > Cyprinodontiformes > Nothobranchiidae > Aphyosemion > Aphyosemion australe. Next base: position 310,573 of record SSNS01000244.1, on the reverse strand, counting down.
AGTTTCAGTTTTTTTTTTAATTCGTTTTACTCAAGGACCCTAGTACGTACTAGGGTCCTTGAGTATTGAGAAATGGCCAAGGACTGGAAAACACTATGTGTCTATATCCTGAAGTATTACCTTGTCCCACACCAACCTTTACAGTAATAAACCTAAAAATGAGTATTTGGCACATGTTTTTATAAGATAAGGTCCAGGCGTGTCAAAAGTGTGCCAAAAGTGTGCCATTTGGAGACCATTGCCCCATACATAGGAAAAAAGTCTGTTATGTTATGTTAGATTCTCACCATAAGACTTGTTGTGGACTATTTTACTGGAGTACTTTTATTGGACCCTTTTGCGTTGAAAAAGATCATTATTGATCAAGATAGCTGCATTCTGTAAATCATATAAAGCATCAAATGAAAGATTATAATAATTTTGCATTTGCGAGTGGTTTGACAAAAGTGTTTACTGTGTCTACAGCTATGGTTGTGTGTTTGATTGACCATTGGAATCTCAAGATTCTTAGCTTTCCAATGATGTATAACTTCTATATGTTTACATAAACACTGTTGCGGTAGTACTCGGAGTAGAACAGGAAGTTGATCAAAGTTAAGGTCTAATGAAATCTAGAAAAAAAGCTGATGATTATCCTCAAATTACACAGCAAATTAAAAATGTTAACTTTGGGGTGTTGGTCCAATTTAACACTAAGAATAGTAAATTTAACACTAAAAAGAGTTATATAGTTGATATGTAACACTGACTCTTAACACTGGAGTTGACAATTTAACACTGGTGTTAGAGTTAATATAGTAACTCTTAACACCAGCGTTAAATTGTCAACTCCAGAAGAGTTGGTTTTTGACACTAAATTAGAGTTAAAGTACCAACTCTCCAAAAAGAGTTAAACTAACTCTTACTGGTGTGGACCCATATAGACACTTTAAAAGTGTTGAAATCAACTCTGACAGTTGAGCATGCTGAATTTGCTGTGTAACCTTTACTTGATCTGTTGCCAAAGGAAGTGTGTAAACACGCAATCCATCAGTTTACAGGATTGCAAAACAAATCAAAGATTTTCTGCAACATCTGACGTGTGACGACATGTCACAATCACCAAGTTCCCAATTCTTCCAACAACTGTAACTTAAGGTTCTTCTGTGGTCACAACTGTTAAAACGAAACTTTCAAACTCAAACAAATCCTATGCTGGATCTGTTCATGTAGAAGTTGGATGTGATTACTTACGATCTAAGCCGTTGATGTACTTCATGGTGATTTCACAATGTCCCCAGACAGCACTGACGATGGGATGCAGCTTCTTTCCTTTTAGGCCTCGAAAAGCCACTCCTAGATACTGTCCATCCACCATAAAGCTTAGCGTTCCTTCGTCCATGTCTAGAATCACTAGAAGAGAGTCTGGTAGGGTGAACGACTCCTCCGGCTCTAAAAAACAAGGATATGAAGGCAGCGAACTGTGGGAGCGGTTCTTACTGTCATGATAGAGTCTGTTCCGGCCCAGATCCCAGCCCCAGGACTCACAGTCTGAACCCACTAGTGCTGTGTACCCAACAGAATGTAAGGGAGCTTCAGAGGTCGCCACGCCAACCACAGCGTGGGTTCCTCGCTGTCGGGAAGGCCAGTGGATCCTCCAAACATGAAGACCCCGCGTGTATCCAACCCGCCCTCTGATGCAGTCCGTGCTCTGAGCAACCGGGTGCCGGTGAAATGTCAACTTATCATCCTCTTTGATGAAAATGTTAAGAGAGCGGTCATCTGAGTTCCACGCGTGTCTGTGCTGGGTCTCTAGTCCAGCACATGGCATGTCCAGTAAGAGGTCCAACCTTGGAGGCTTGAAGAAGTCTGGACCCCTCAGCTCCAGGTGTTGCCGACGGTGGGCCGTGGGTCGGTATGACGGGGAGCCGCCGCTTTCCCCGCGTCCGTCCACCGATTTTATGCTGCCAGAGATCTTCTGACCCATGGCTGAGATGGAAGGACCGATGGAAGGAAGGGGGAGGAAGGGACGAAGGTGTAGGTGGATGCTGCGAAGCGGGGAGCCTGGCGTTACCTCATCAATGCAGTAAAGGGGAGGGGAGAGTTCCAAACCGGGGAGTGATGGAAGGAGATGGAGGAGGAGGTTATGATGAATGAATCTGATCTGGTTTCATGCCACAGGTGTCGTTATAAAAAGCTGCTGCAACTCCTGTAAGAGGGATAAAAAAAAAAGTAGTTTAGTCTTCAGCAAACCAGGTAAACAACAACAACTAGCCCATAACGAGCATTCTTTGTTTTCAAGATTTGCTATTCTATTTTTAGCTAAATAAACAAAGATCAGGGTGAAGACACAGCACGCACACATCCTCGTACTTATATCTTAGTGAGGACCGTCCATTGACTTCCATTCATTTCTTTTCTTCATTCTAGTGACTGTATTATTTATGCCTAACCCTAACCAGTGTAACTCTGACCTCAACAAAAACCTCATTCACACCAGACCTCTAAACCCAACAGGTAAGCGTTTAAAAAAAGTGAGGACCACAAAAACGTCCTCACTTTGAAAAATGTCCTCACTCTGTTGGTTAAAAACTAGTTTTGGTCCTCAGTACGTAGTAAGTACGAGAACACACACACACACACACACACACACACACTACACTGCATCTTCCCTGCTCGTGTGCCAATTTAAATCCATGCACTTACCCCTTCAAACATCCCCCAGTTGTGCTACGTTGCCCACATCTGAATCCAGCAAACTCTCATTTAGCTAATCTAATTTTAATGAGCATTGCCTGAGCCAGCAGAAACATCAACAACAGAAATAAAACAAAAACATGCTGTAATCATTTATCTCTGGCCCGTTGTGTTTAAGAGTTCATAAAATCGGCCGGACTCACACCAGTCCTCCTCAAGCTACATTAAGGAATCTTCATTTTTAACTCACTTTCTATCTTTGGGTCCTTTCAGAGCAACATCTTCCAGGGTGGGTGTTGCAGTTTATCGTTTTATTCATTTTTATGTGATTTTACTTTCAGTTTCTGGTTATGTGGTTACAAACCTGAAACTAGTTCAAACTGATGCTTGCAGGTTTAATGCAAATGAACACTGAAGATCTCTGTGCAAAGCATTCCTGTTTACAAGAACTCCACACCCCCCCAAAAAATAATAACAGTGCATTTATTTTATTATTTAATTTAGGTCGCAGCTCGTTACCAGCTACGCCATACAGCACCACGCGTGCAGCTGCTTTTCTTCCCCTCTAACGGTTTCAAATTCATTGTTTCAGCCACGAATAATTGATCTTCAACACTTCATTTAGAATTTGAAGGCAGAAGAAGAAAATGAACTCGCTCCCACCCACACACAGATCTGTGTGGTTGAACTGGCAAAGCCGTCTCTTCCAGGAATGGCAGCTGAAGCTTTCACTTCACAGGAAAATTTGGGCAGAAGTGCATGAGTGTGTGTTTATTTCACGTCATAAACCACAACGCACCTTTTTCACTTCTGCAGCTACACATCAAGAATGTCTGACGCTTTGATGCCAGCGATGCACGTTTTGACGTGTCAAACCCTCACAAAAGCAAAAGCATACGAGACAACTATAACAGGTGAAGACAGCTGTTCACAACAGGAACATTCAGGGTTTTTAAGAGAAATGCTTCATGTAGTTGCTGAGAATGTTCTTTCATCAGTTACTCAACATTTAAAACTGAGATTTAAAACAAACCTAAGTCCTAAAACAGGGTCCAGATGGTAACAAAGTCCAATAAAACGGAGTCAGCAACGAAGGACCCATAAAAATGTTTTCTTTCTTCTTTTTTATTAGTAAAATATCTAAACCCCAGACGCACGGCTTCAACGTCAACACAAATGTCTCATTCTGGTTACTTGCACTTTCACCATTCGGACTCTTTCTTCTTTCACTTTGAATAAGGTCATGACAGCTGGGAGCCATGATGAGTAATGTCTGCCGCTGCTTAGTTCACCCCCCCCCCACACACACACACAGAGCGGCCTGTGTTTGTGCTCGTCATCCCGGGTGGCAGGTGGGTAAACCGTACACACTCCATGGAAGAATTTGAAAGTCATTCCTGCCAAACTTCAATTTAACAAAAACACACTTTACCACCGAGTCAGTGTGAGTGTCCCAGCTGACCTTGTCTAGTGCGGCATGTGGCAGACAATCTGGCATTTTGCCCTGTCATCAAAGAGGACGTTGACCTCTGACCCTGTGTTGTCATGGTCATGGTTGCATAGTAACCTCACAGGAGGCTGGTGGTGGGCCAGCACATCGTCTGCTGTTAGCAGAAACATGCTTCTGCCATCTGTTGTTTACCTGACTTGCCTCCCTCCATCTTGTCATTTCTTTAAACTTGATTCTTCAGACTGCCCTCAACCCTTCAGCTGAGGCAGAGGCGATGTGAACACCAGACAAATAATTCTTATCAACTTTTATTAGTTGATTAATTTTTTTTAATCTAAAAAATGTTTGAAATCATTTTTTAAATCATTCTCAGATCATTCTTTATAACTGTTCAAATGATGATTAAACAATCTATAATGTGGGATGGAGAAACAGAAGCACTGCAAAAAGAAGCAAGAAGAAAACAAACAGAAGCCATGAAGTTGACTAAAATCCTTTTGAAAAAGTAGCAAAGCATAAGATAAGAAGGCAGATAGAGGCCAGACAGACTGGTGCACACCTGGTGTGTGGGCTGGCTTCATCTGTCTTCTCCTGCTGCACCAGTTCTAACAAGCTTCAGTCGACAGATCTGCTGAGGGATGTGTGTTTGTGTCGGGGGTGTACCACTGCATGATGGGAGGACCCCGTGTGTGTCCGTCTGTACATCATACAGACCGTGTTGTATTCAAACTTGTCCAGTAAACTCTGACTGGGCAGGCAGGCTTTGAAGTTGTGTACACACACACACACACGCACACACGCACACGCACACACACACACACACACACACACACACACACACGAAGACAGGAGCCTGCTGAGGAACCACTTATTCATCCTGCATCCTCCCTCACGACAGACCAGGATCGTCAGAGAGTTTTCCCACAGAAAACATGTCAGAGCTTCAAAGGAACATGTTTACATCTGAGTTCATAATTAGCAAAAACAAGGTTTCTCTAGATTTTTTACAGTGTGTAAAAACATCAATATTAACTGTGTGTGTGTGTGTGTGTGTGTGTGTGTGTGTGTGTGTGTGTGTGTGTGTGTGTGTGTGTGTGTGTGTGTGTGTGTGTGTGTGTGTGGCCAGATCAGCTTAACCAGCCACCTGCAGACAGCAGCAAAACAGAACGAACAGCTATTGTTTTCACTATAAAATCAACGTCATCAAGTCAAAAGCATGACATCTCTGGAACTATGCCAGTTTCTTTTTTGTCCCCCTATCCCTAGATGAGTCAATCAATACCACTCAAATCAGTCTGTTCAGCTAATTAGCCATCTTCAGTGTTAAAGGTGCATGGATTTGTTTTTCAGCTCAAAGTCAGGTTAACTGCTTCTGTCGGTATTAAATCACTCTAAAATGCTAGTTTCTTCTGCCCCTGGAGACTTTAAAAGAAGTATTAAAGCTTCATTTAACTTCAAAGGGAAATAAAATAATAATGACTCCCAGTAGCTAATGACTTCCTTTGAGACATTTCTATTTACTTAGAGTAGAAAAATTATGACATGCAAAAAGGTCCAAAACCTTTCAATAAAACTAAAAGGTGTTCAAAAATCAAACAGGTTCCTCATAAAACATGATTATGGTGGTATTTTTTCTGCAGGTATGGAGCATTTAACACCCGAGGCACACGTGTTTCTGTTATGGTTCAAGTTTACATAATTTGATGTTGAAAGCAACCTTCTCTGGGTTTTTGTTTTCCAAAACCTGGAACGTTGGTATTGACTGCTTTGTTTCTTTGGTCTTACTTTGATAAAACTAGCCATTGTCTTCCTCAAACAGCTGATGTTCAACCAATAACCACTCAACCAGAGTAGTTATCCCTGGAAGCTGCAGGCTGTTAGCTTTTTGGAGAAGTGCCTGCAGGTCCGTCTGTGTTGGTTCATACGCACAATCAATACCTCCATGCAAATGTGTCCCAGACGTGACTGCTCAGCTCAGCTGACTTAAAAAACCAGGAGTCTGTGGCAGCTGCTCGTTCTTTGTTTGAGGTGTGCCTAACACGCCACCGGGCACGCTTTATGTAAATATATTCATGATGATGTCACTAAGCAACGAGGAAAAACGCTTAAGTTTCATGAGCAAATCTATGAAAAAATAGTCTCTTTACAAAAACCTTCAGATAGAAACAAGATCATGTTTTTAATCACAGCACAGTAGCTCAGAGGGTAGAGTGGGTTGTCCAGTCGTCAGAGGGTTGTAGGATGGATCCCGGCTCCTGGCAGAGAATGCTGCTGCTGTGTCCTTGAGCAAGACACTTGGTAAATGTATATGTATTTGTATAGCGCCTTAGGGTTCTACAACCCCCCAAGGCGCTTCACAACACAATCAGTCATCCGCCCATTCACACTCTGGTGGGGATGAGCTACGATGTAGCCACAGCTGCCCTGGGGCGCACTGACGGAGGCAAAGCTCCCAGTCCCTCCAACCACCACCAGGCAGGTTAAGTGTCTTGCCCAAGGACACACAGCAGCATTCTCTGGCGGGAGCTGGGATCGAACCTGCAACCTTCCGATTACTGGACAACCCGCTCTAACTCCTGAGCTACTGCTGCACTTAACCCACAATGCCTGCTGGTGGTGGTCGGAGGGACCGGTGGCACCACCGGTAGCCTCGCCTCCGTCAGTGCACTCTAGGGCAGCTGTGGCTACACTGTAGCTCATCATCACCAGGGTGTGAATGTGTGTGTGCATGGGTGAGTGACTGATTGTGTTGTAAAGCGCCTTGGGGGGTTCTAGGTCTCTAGAAGTCACTAAATAAAATACAGGCCATTTACCATTTATTTTAGGTCAAAAACAACATTTAAAACTAAAACCTTTGCACTAGTTTGCAATTTGCTCAGTCACTGAGGCTGAACATTTTCAATGCTGAGCAGCAAACCGTCATTTATCACAAGTAAAAACTGAAAGCAGGCAAAGGCCAAACCAGTTTCATGGCCGTCATTTTAACTGAAGTGTTGCAATTTTGCTCCAGCTTGTGCTCTCCTTTGTCCTTTTCACTCAACTCCAGCTACTCACGAACTCGAGCTATTTTACTCTTTGCCACCCTGACCTGGTGGATTTTAAACAAGCGCGAACTCATCTAAGCCTCGTCTGCAGTGCTAAATTACAGGATGACGCAGGACAAATGAATCATTAAGTGGTCACTTCTTCCACTTTCCACTCCTGGGAGGACACCTCGGCACCGCGGTTCACAAAAACACAGAGTTCACATGCAACTCCAAACCCAATTTATATTATACCGCGTCTCGAGAGCAACTAATGTGCTCACGGGGTTAAACTAACTGCCATCCTCTCAACATTACTGACATTCGTTCCTACTGAGGGAATCCCTGGGCAGCTAAACAAGTCAGTGGAGATATAAACTGCACCGCCTGGATGCAAACACAATGTCCAACTACAGACGACTCCAGTCCGAAGCTTTAAACATCTCACTGCTGATGAAAAGAAGTGCTACTCTTTAAAGAAACAAAGACTTATTAGGTAGCTGTAGGAAGAAATATCTCCACACCTTCATCTCCCTTTGAAGGTTGACTTTTTCTCTCCCCCGGTTTTCCACACAGTTTCTTTCCCTATTTTCTATGATCCATTTTTCCCTGCTGTGGTCTCCCTGACTAACATACCAATAAATCCATGGGGACTGCTGCAGAGCTGACACGCTATCAACTGGTATAACCTATCACCAAATGCCCCAGCGTCTACCATGAGACAATCAATGCAAGCTCAGCATTAAGAAAAGCACGCTCTGCAAAACTCACATCTAGATTCAAAACAGCACACGTGCTCACAAACCCACTCTCATAGAAATCGTGGAAGTTTCTGCCTGTTTCTGCAAAAATATCTAACTTCTTATGTGCTCCCAAAGCACAAATCCTCCCTTTCTCTCTCCCGTCTTAATCTGAACTCCTTACAAAGTTACTCCAGTAAGCGACGACTCCCTAATGAATCATGTTTCGACTCCCACATCTTCCTCCTCTGTACGCATTATTCTGCTTTTCTCTTGAAATGAAAAGAAATTCCCTCCTAAAACTCCCAAGCTCCTATTCTTAAATACGGAGCTGAATCAGTGGCGATCAAGGAACTGAAAGAGAATTGCTGCCTAAAATATTAAATTAAGGGTATTCTCAGAAGAAATTGAAAAGATTTATGAAGACACACGCTGTCTACTCATACATTCAGACACTTCTGTGCCCCGACACCTTAAAATCCACGACGCGCTGAGAAAGCCAGTCGAAATCTGCTCATCTTGCTCAAAAATACATGGACACACATGGAGAGGCTTGGTGATGCGATCCATAAAGCTCTCAGGGGTAGAGATGGCTGATTCACAACCCCAGAAGTAATGAACGTGCATCAAAGTCCGCTTCGATATGATGCACTCTTGCTGCCTCACTTGTTTAGCACCCAAACCACTTGAATAAGTGTGATGAACCGAGTCACACTCACAAGTCAAACACAACCCAAGAACATTTTTAACTCTTGGATGAAGAAACAGCATTTGGGACATATTTTTCTGACTAGTCTCACTAGAAGGTTTTAGAAAACTCAAGGAAATGTTAACTAAAAGATAAGAAGAGGGTAAACATCCTGCATTAACAGCATTTAGTGCATTTTAATCTCAGCTGTTCTACAAGGTGACTGACATTGGTTTCCATTATGGATGTGAATCTCAACCACTAGCTATGTTTACATGGGCACAAGTAATCGGATTGAACGCCCTATCGGATCAAAAATTCGTCATGTAAACATGTCAATCGGAATACTCTGATCCGATTCGGCCTGATCCGAATGAAATTTCATTCCGATTGAGAGAGGTGGTTTTGTCCGATCGTCAATCCGATTGGCGTCCATGTACACAGCCATTCGGATCGTTGGGGTAAAATAATGCCCACTGCGCATGTGTGCAACTGCAGCGTGACCTCTTTTCGTCTCTGCGCATGCTCAGGACAGATCGAAAACATGGCGGCGGTGAACAGAAGTGATCTGTTGCCGACGCTATTTTTTACTGGAAATACTACGGGAGCTCAATATTACTGAACGTCTCGATGGCCGAACGGCTAAAAATGCAGAATTATACACTCAAGTGCATCTAAAGATGCAGGAAGCAGGAATTCACCGAAGTTAGTGAATAAGCAAATAAAATGCAAGGGGAAAGACGTGCGGACAAGATGGAGTTGGTTTACAATTTCTCTTCCGGGAATGACAACTCTGCATCGCGGCATGATCGGATCATTCCAGTTAGTGCCCATGTAAACAGAGATTTGGGATTTCCGATCAACCAAGATTTGAATCGGATTGGGGAAATTTGGCGCATGTAAACGTAGCTAGTGAGGCCGATTCGATCTCGATACGCTACCAGCGATACGCTACATTAACGATACGCTGAAACCCTCTGACGATACGATTCATCCCTGCTGACGATTCTTTAATGATTTGAAAACGATTTTCGATTCGATACATTTCATGATGCGATTTTCATGAACAACTCCTGATGAAGGTCTTCTGACCAAAAGCTTGATTAAAAAACTCTAACTGCAGATAGAAGTGTGCAGATTTTTTCCATTTTGATTGATCTATACCTTATCAGCACCTTCACACAAATGATATAAAATACCTTTTTTACAACCTTCAGAATTTTTTTAAAACCATCACGACACTGAATTGCAAGTGTTGATCAGCGACCTTTCTATTATTTACATAGACGGTTGAGCGCGCAGTGTTCAGAGATGATGCCGAACGTCCACTGAATATGACATCATCATTTTCAGACGGATACAAGATTTTTGATTATGTGCCCAGATATGCTAAAGCCCATATTTAAACGAACTAACGCAAACTTATCGCGTGAATATAGAATTTCAATCAGAATAGGACACATGATAGTCTGAAAAAATAATACCTAATTTGGAAAAAATAATACCTCTGAGACCACTTAAAACACTTTTAATGGCCTTAATTTTGACAAAAAAAATGTATAACTTTTTAATACTTTTTAAAACCCCGCAGACACCCTGTTCTAAATATTGTAATGATCCATATGTGGCTATATTAAAAGCTGTTGTAGCCTAATGTTACTGTTCCTTTAAGAGAGAAGTCCAGGCTGAGATGTGAGTTCATCTCTGCTGTTTATTGGACTTCTCTGAACCAAAAAGTCATTCTGTCTGTTGTTTAGTTCTGCACAAATGTTACAATAATAAGGAATTATCTTAAATTACCTCACACAAAGCTTTAGTTGTGCAGATCAACATGAATGCTCGGAAGAATACGCTGCTGCAGAAACCGGTCACACGGACTTCAGAAAGTTTTATTTTGACAAGACAGGAAGCTCGTACGTCGGTTAATATTGTCCCACGATGGTTTTTCTGACTGCGGCTGCGCACCACCTGGCCTCCGCTAAAAGAGAAGGATGGTGCGTTCAATGTGCCTCAAAAAACGAGGACATAGCAGGTAAACAATGAAGTAATGGATGTAACCATGTTTTTAACCGATGAGACACGTACGGGAAGATATGTTGCGATACAGCCGTCAGTTATAACCGATGCGCACTGAAGCTACCGATGCAGTCGCATCGCTAACGTCATGAACAAACCACCGGTTCAGATTGGTGAATCTCTCCATCCCTAGTTTCCATACTTACGGTTGAATTAAACTGACATTAAGTCAGTAATTAGGACATTATTATTTAAACATACTTCCAGGATTTCAATGGGCATTTTATTTATTTTTTAATAAAAATCAATGTTATCACTGTGTGCAGCTCTGCAAGGTTACATTTTTCACAGCATTCCTTAGAGCAGAATGCAAGATAAAATATAAACATGTGCAGTGATAAAATTCCTGTTGAAGCACCATGCTAAATAATACATTTGCTTTTATTTTTCAGAAGAAGATCGTGTGAAATGATTTTGGATACTTACCTTTAACACTCGTAGTGTTAGTTTGTGAGTTTTGTTCTTGGCATTTTGTTCAGGCCTCTAATGGATTCGTTGTGAAACATTTGCTTTTAGCCTGATCCTGATTTTACCATCTATTAACTATCTTTCTTCTGAATAATGTCCTTGTTTAGGGACGATTTTCTTCTTATAATGACAACTCTGAAAAGAGCTCATTGTAAAACAAGTAATATGGAATGTTGGTGTTTTAAATGTTTTTGTTTCTAAGTAGTAACTAACAAACGTGTGATGTTATTAGGAATTGTTTGTTTATGTGGAGTTAGAATATACCAAAACACACTGAAACACTTCAGTATTAAAAGAAGTGTATCAATTTTTTTATTGAGAATTTACATGCAAGTTATTACTGTATTTTTGTGTGGTGCAGTTTTTACCGCCTTCATTCTGAAGGCCAGAATACACAGCATATTCAGCATGCTCAAATTAACACTGTCAGAGTTGATTTCAACACTTTTAAAGTGTCTATATGGGTCCACACCGGTAAGAGTTAAAGGAGTCATCACCTATAACACCGTGGATATCTACGTCCTATTATAGTCTTTTAGACCATTAAAATAAATTGTATTGGAAAAATAAATTTAAAATGTGCTTTTCTGATGCATTTTCTTCTCCGTGTCTGGTTCAATGACATCAATTTGGTGAGACGAACATTTGTAGTTCTAAACGCCTTTCTTTCGTACGTGCTTTCTTGGCATCAAAAGTTGTCTTTAAAATTCACGGACGGGGCTGCACAGTGGTGCAGTGGTTAGCACTGTTGGCTTGCAGCAAGGAGGTCCTGGGTTCGCATCCCGGCCTGGGGTTTCTCTACATGGAGTTTGCATGTTCTCCCTGTGCACACATGGGTTCTCTCCGGGTTCTCTGGCTTCCCCCCACAGTCCAAAAATATGCCAGGTTGATTAGTCTCTCTACATTTTCCTTAGGTGTTGAGTGTGTGTGCATGGTTGTTTGTCCTGTGTCTCTGTGTTGTCCTGTGATGGGCTGGCAACTTGCCCAGGGTGTGCCCCACCTGCATGCCCAAAGACTGCTGGAGATAGGCACCAGCCCCCCGCAAGTATAGACAATGGATGGATGGATGAAAATTCATGGACATCATATGTGAAATCCATGGCACATACCAACAGGATTAGAAAATAGCTTTTATAGCCCCACTGACTTCCATTCATTTTTTCTTAATTCCAGGAACCCATGGTCCGAAAGTAGATGGGCATGAATTAGGCTCCCTATTCTGGTCATTGGAATGTGAGGCTGGTGATTATGTCATAGAGTAAAACGGTTCTAGTGTGCTATAAGTAAACTCATTATGGACATGTAGAGCTAATAATATGGTATAAAAATATTATTGTAAACCATGAATATAAGTTTCCCTATTGTTTGCTGGGTGACTGACACGGCTCCTTTTCGTGGGTGGGTGGGGGATCATATTCCGTATTGCTGTCAGAATCTCAGCCACTTACTGACCAGTTATCATCAAGTTTCCCCTCTCTGCCTGAAGCAGCATCTTCCCTAATGACTGTTTCATCACCAACTTCTTCTAAAAGCCATTTATTCTACATGGGATATGACCAGAGAGTGAACGTGGAAGCTAGAGTGTTGGTTGGTGGGTAATGGTGATGCTGTCCATCATCCGTGGGAAAATTTAAAGTAAATAGAGCTGTCAGAAGTTAAAAATAACCATATTTCTTTTATGATATTTCATTTTATCGCTATAACATGGAAATAAAGGACATACATACACAGGGAAAGTCAGGAAGCAACGACAATGTAAGATCTGTGTAACTAGTTATTACACTTAAAATATAAAACCAGTCAAAATGACTTCCTTGGGAGTTCTAGTGTTAACTTAACATACTGTCCAAAGTCCTGCTGAATCAACATGTTACATATTAAACTGCCTACTTAGCTTCTGTTTTTCAAGGTATGTCTTTTGTGACCAAACCATTTTACCAAATGATAGTAATATTTTATGTCACATAATAAAATAACAGTCATATAATAAAATAACAGATAATTCTGGGGTCTAATTGGCTTTATGTCAATAAACTTCATTTAAAAAAATAAATCTCGTAAAGGAAAATACAGGAAATAATGTTTTGCCATTTGTCTGTATTTTTCAGCAAAGCATCTAATGAACAGCGGGGAACAGATTTTAAAGGAGTCATCACCTATAACACTATGGATATCTTCGTCCTATTATAGTCAGTGGACAGATTCTATCAAAACAGCCATAAAGTAGATTCAATCACATTCAAGGCCGCCGCCAACATCGCTAAACAAAAAGATGGATGTAACACTGTTTACTTTACAGATACTGAGCTAAAATGTGATGCGACAGAAGCTGGGAGTCATTCACAACAAATACTTGTGCTAACATGATCTCATGATATTATGCGCCATTATGTGCACACACCCCCTTTTCCAAGATTCAACCAAAGCTGCTAGAACTCATCTCTCAATATAAGATGATCTTGGTATTAAACGCCGGCATCCCTTCAAGGAGCTCTAGGCCTTCAATTCAGAGAATGATTTCCAGGTAACAACTGTTTTCTACCTACTTTCTCCACATGGGTCCAACAGACATTGTTCTATAGGAGGGATGGGGAAAGGTCCATCCACACAACTCTGCACGCTCACACTCAAACCAGGACTCAAACAGCGTGATCCTAGAAAAGCTCTCCCGTGCTCTCAAACTGCTACCAGCAAGAAAAGGGATTTTAAAACAAGTGCCAAAACTAACTAAAAAAACAAAACAACAGGGACAGCCCAAGATGGGTAACGTCTGTATAGATCTCTGTGAATTATGAGAGCGAATGAAAACAAACAACAGAGGAGACGGGAAGAGAAAGACAGAAACAGAGTGAGAGAAACAGAGGTCACCAGCTGACAAAACAAAGGGATAAAGTCAAAACGGAGGACTGATATCTCTTTATCCCCGGACAGACCACACGTATACACACTCCAGTCCTGAGACTAAACACAATGCTGTGAGAAAAGCTGCTGCTGCTGCAGCCCGAGCGGAGCAGGCAGTCTGATTGGAGGTGTCGGTAACAAAAACATAAACTGTACGTTTAAAAATAGAAAGCAGGATCTACCTTATTATTGTATGTGAGCAGAGGAAATCCAGGGGTAGCTTATTCTACAACTCTCAACACGACTGTCCCAAACAAAAGCACACACACACACACACACACACACACACACACACACACACGGGGGGGTATCCCTGCTGGCCATCTGAGCCCCCCAAAACCATTAGGGGAATTAAAAGCTGGAAAAAATGATCAAGAAGGGCGAGAGGCAGAAAGAGGAGATACTTGGAGCGATGTAGCATCAGCTGTGGGAGAGTTTATAACATCAGATGGTTAACAGAAGCAGCAGAGCGAGGCTGAATTTCTCTAATGTAAAACAAATCATATTCACTTCTACTTCACCCTCAGGTGTCATATATCACCGTCATGAACAATAGCACCAAAATATGCGACTTTCACAGTTACGCAAGTATACTCTTTCCTGAAAGATGAACTATCTATTTCAATGGAAACGTCCCACAGCTGGTAGATAACAAACAGATCAAACTGCTTACTGTAAACCTCCGGTGACTCTCTTCATGTCCTGCCGATAGGTGCTCAGTCAGAGTCCATGTTCACTTCTAAACAGCAAACAAACAATAAACAGCTGCTGAACTCCTTCATCCAGTCACCAGCTGGGAAAAACCTCAAGAAGACGCAGGGAGGAAGAGACCAGCAGTCCGTAAGTCTGACTGAAACAGAGAACAAGCTGCCCGCCGCTTCCTCCTCCACCTCCTCTCTCCCTCGTAACCTCCCACTTTTCTCTCCCTGGAGCTTATCTGTCCTAAGGCTATCACTTCTTCCTCACCTACCCCCCGCTCACTTCAGCTCCAACTCTATTGAGTGTTTCCAAGGCAGCGCAGTCACGACGTATACAGTGGACCGCTAGTAGATCTGAACACACTTTCAGCCCCACTCTGGTTTCAGTTCCACTTTGGTCTTTCCGAGAATGAGCCACTGAGCAGCAGAGAGAGAGAGAGAAACAGAGCGAGAGAGAGAGAGAGAGGGAGCACGAGGCATGAAGGTCTGAAAGCCGATCCCCTCTGATCTCATCAAGCAAAGTTACCAACAGCAACCAGACCAGCCGGCAGCTGAGAGAAACACCCGGTTCACCTCCTCCCTTGCCTCTCTGATTTCCCCCCTTTACACAAAGGACTCACACAGAGACAACCAACCAAGCCAACCCAGCCCTCCCCCGTCTGCTAGAGGCACACACACGTGTCCACACACAAACACAAACCAACATGTGCCACATGCACTGCACGAGCAGAGCATGTGCACGCTTAAGCCATTAAGGTGATACAGGTCGGTCACGTCTCGTGTGCAGGTGAGGAGTCCAGTCCACCGAGGGCCTCACCTTGCAACCTGCGTGACTCAAAAGATCTGGAAGACACTACAGAACACCTCCAGAGACCTTATGCTGCGTTCGAGTCACCTCGGAAGTCGGAAGTCAGAATGACGTCACACCCGAATTAACAGCGTTCTGGTTACCGTGGTCGGAGAAGTCGAAATTCCAATATGGCGGCGCCCTCGAAAACTGCTGTTTTGGTAGCGCTCAACGAACAGACAACTAATAAGCACTTTTAGTTTGTTCAGCTTAGAGATGCAAGCGCTACATGTAACATTGATTTTAAACGTACTCTTATATGTTAAATAAACACATTTCAACCAAAACTTACTGTTGTCGATACGGGGAGCTGCCATCTTGGATCTTGAGGTCGGAGTTCTGAAAAACTTCAGAGTTTCCGACTGGGAGGTCCGACTTTGCGGGGCGTTTTATTAGATTTTTCCTACTCGGAAGTTGGGATTTCCGAGTTCCGAGGACAAATTGAACGCACCATAAGTTATACTCGTTAAGGAGTCTGAATTAATTCAGGACCAAAAAGGGTTCTACACAGTATTAGTTCACTGGCTTCCATACCGGCGCTGCTTAGGCCAAATCCCATCTTCTAAGCCCTTTTTATAAGACGCACCATGCCGGCAAATCAGCGTAATATTACCGCAACAGTGTGTCTCACGAACGCGCTGTGGCGGCATGACGTTACGGGAATTTTGCGGCATTCGTGCCACCACGCCTGGTAGTAATATTGCCGCAACGCCGAACTTGTGAATGCACATTATGGGTTCGACACATGGGAGGAGACAAATGACCACAATTAGCGTAACTCAATGCTATCGTTTTGATAACCTGATACATGGGAGGCGACGTGCGGCAAAAGCCAGCGACGCCTCTGTTCCAGGGTGAATAGCGAGTCTTCCGTTGTTTTGATTTGAAAAAGCGGTAGATACGAAGTCTCACAAGGTTTTGCTAGCGTTAAGGGAAGTCTTGTACATCTCTGGGGCATCCGACACAGCAAGTATTAAAATGTTACTTCATGTTTGCCCGGAGATGTACTGAGAAGCATCCTGTCCGCTCATTGGTCAGTCAATGAAACCTCCGCTGATTGGTCCTTGTCTGAGCGACAGCGATGAAAAGTTTCGCTTTTGTAAACAGAATCAGCTGAGATGATAAACTGGAGCGATGCAGCGCTCCAGGAGCTCCTCTCCGTTAGAGCTGGAGCTCAGATCACGGGACTGTGGAGGACAGACACCTTTAGGAGCGCGGCTTTGATCGCAATAAAAAGCAAGGTATGTCCAAGATACACGGAAGTCCGCATGGAGACCGCCTCCATACCCTCTTTATGCTGCCATCGCGTAATCTTTTATAAAAATGACACGATTGCACCACATCACCGCCACGGTCTGACCACTTATAAACGACCAAATGCTCCTTGATGCCACCTCGGCGTTGTGGCATTGTTTTATAAAAGAGGCTTTTTTGGCCTTTAATTTAATGTCACAAAAGGTGATGGTTGACATATTTAGCTACAAAGGGGACATCCCTTTAAGAAGATGATACATCACCATTAATTCAAGTTAAAACTGTGGGGTTTCCTGCAGTTGCACCAATAGTTAACAAACAACAGACATTCATGGGCTCTTAATCAACTTTCTCCTTAAAAAATAAACCTTCAAGCAGGGTCCTCTATAAAAACACATACAGGCATGTACACAAAGACATGAGTCAGCCTACAGACATGGAAATGATGCAGGAAGGACTCAGACAGCTCAATTCATGTACAAGCCTCCTTTTTCGCAAGACTGCTGTCGCCACAAGAGCCAAATTCCCCACAAAACCCCGTGTCCTACTGTACAATGGTCATATTATTACATCATGTCAGCTCAGGCATTCAAACGTAACATGCAGTAAGAGAGTCGCGGGACAGTAATTCACGGTTTGTCTGACTTCTCTTATCACACAACTACAATTAACAGGGAGGATGCATTTAGAAGCGGTAGTAGTCAAAGGAAACACTCTTGCCTAACTACCACATTCTTGCAGAAGCAAACATCACACACTTACAACGAAATGGGGAAAACATGTTGGGAAATGCAAGATATTAATTCCTCAATGTCATAGATAATAACTACATGCAACCATCGTTTAGGTGTCTCAGTTAGGCTTGGACAGCATATTGGGACGTGACTTTACAGCACTTTACATTCTGAATATACGAGGATTTACGTTCAGGTTGGAGTTGTTCACGTAATTGTTTGATCATTTGCTTGTTCACTGACATGTATAGTGAACTAAATAGTAAGCTAAGAATCTGAACACAAGCAGTAGTAAACAAGATGTTGTGGTCAAAGAGAGAAGATTAACAGTGTACAACAAGAGAGTATTGAGTAAAGCCAGTATCTTTAGACTCTGTTGGAGACGGAAAACATATTGCACGACAATTGCCAAATCTTCAGTTGGAATCAGAGGAAACTGCGATTTTACCAGGTCACATTTGCATATGACATCATTGCAAGAAGGTTGCCAGGGTCATGCAATGGTTGTGCAGATTTGTTTGTTGCAATTTAGTAACAAAGTGTCTTAATTATGTCTCATTTTGTTGACTTTTTGGTCACCAATTCCTCATAAAGTTATTTTAAATTTCTTACGTCTCACAACAACTTTAACACTTTTGAAAGGACATTTGTAATGAACTTTAAATTGAAAGACAACTGGTTTTGTGTTGATTACAAACAAAGAATAGGCATAGAAAATATTTTTTCCATTTTACAGTGGTTGCTTTTTGGCCATTTTTATTTAAAGAAACTGCAATTCTTAAAGCAACACTAAGCAGTTTTTAACACTTTAACCAATTGACCTTTCGCCGAACCCCGCCCCCCTTAGTTACTGTTGCTAAGTCCGACAATAAGTGGGTCAAACACTGACCAGCTCGGCAGATTGCCGCGATGGAAAGAAGTAGACAGATGTGTGTCAGCGACATTTTTTGGAGCAATTCCTCCACAATATAATCCAGATCGAGGCAAAAAGAATTACAGTATGCAGTGGAGTTGCTCCGCTGAGCGAAGCGTAGCAGGGAACAAGGAGTTGGGAGTTCGGAAGGAGGCGGCATCCGGGGACGCGTGGATCCGAGGAGCGGTGGCGGGGATGCGGTGTGACCAAAAGGAGTTAGGCTGGTTGGTTCGTGAGTAAGGTTTACTCAGGGACTGGTACATGGAACATGGACCAGGAGGAGCTCATGCATGAAGAACACACGATGACTGAGCAAGTGGGAGGTGAGTGAGCCCTTTGGATAGTCTAAAAGGCGGACCTCCGCCCAGCCGCAGGCGGGGAGCACTCATGCTTGGCTGTTGCTGGTTGAGCTTGATGAGGAGGTTCTGACAATACGCAACGGAAATACGACTACTCTAACGCTTAGGTTCACCATCTTGTTTGAAGTTGTCGGACAGTAACAGTTGCTATGATGTGTGATTGGACAATAACCGTTTTGGGGGCGGGGCCGGCGAAAGGCTAATTCCTTTAAAAGTGGGGTTCAGTGATTGTGTAGGTAGAAACTTTACCAACTTCACATGGGACAGCACTCTGCAGCCCTCTGCTAAACAGAAACACTTAACAGTTGCGTGTAGCGGGTAGGTGCCCTAGGGGGCGCTTTTTACCTGCTTAACGGGTTTTAACTATTTTCTGTGCTGGTAGCTAATATAAAGGCTAGCAGTTAGCTTTTAAAGTTCACTGACAGTCAATGAAAAACACAAGAAGAAAAGACGTTTGCTTTTTTGTTAGCATCATGGTAGAGCCTGGAAGTAAATGTCAGTGAGTTATATCTTTGGAGGTGAAGCAAAGAGCTAAAACCAAAGTGAACATCGACGTGGCCTACACTCATTTTAGGAAGCTAAAGGAGGCTATGAAATCACGGACTGATAGTGACCTGGCTTTGTTGCCACTGGACTTGTAAGTAATAATATTTTTGTCCAACAATGTGGATCTTTTTAATTCGTGGCTTATTTAGTATCAGAGTTGACTCATGGTAGTGTTAGCTCATTGTTAGCGCTAGCTACAACAGGCTGCTGCAGGGTTGTGTACGACAGTTGTAAGTCCACTTTCAACCAGTAGGACAGAGGAGCTGGAAACTGTTTAGTGTTACTTTAATGTTGTCCAAAAGTTTAAATTCTATGGTGCAAACAGCCTTTAAACTTAAACATCAAGTTGCTTTTCCTCATTGTGTGGATAAACCAAATTAGCATTTTATCTATTGAGGGCTTTAGAAGTAGGAGGTAGATGCACCATTTGAACGAACAAGGCTTTTAAAGTTAGAGACACAATTGTTTTCTCGTAAAGCAGACGGGAATGGTTTAAAGCCTCAAGGTGAACACTTAAACCTGTGTCAATAAATGCAACTGTCATTAGTTTGTGCAATTGTCTCTTTAAATGTTTCAAATATTTCAAGGAGGCACATAAGGTCAGACAATGTTATTAATTAGAAAGCTAATATCCTATCAGCAGAAAATAGTTCAGAAATGTTCATCCAGACTCACAAGCAACTTCAATCAGCCCTGGTGTCACTAGACAGTTATTTGTCTTTTTAATATTTAATTTTCTATCCTACCACTAATTTACACTTAAATGAACACAAACCCATAACCCTGGCTCCCCAAATCTGCTGGATTACAGGCTTTTACGGGTTTTAGTTCCTCCTCAGACCAGTGATCACTATAATTGATTTTGTTGTCCTGCTTTAAATTAGGGACATGTTGTATGCAAAATAGCTTGAGGAAATGCATGCCACTTGAATACTCAATCTGCTACCTTGGTTTTTAAGCGTGTCTTCAAACCGAGTTGAAAACTGTCCTCAGTTTAACTTCATTGTTTATTTTTCCGAGAAAAGCTGCAAACTGCTTTTCATCCATTCTAAAGCTTTTTGTCTCTTTGGTTTTCTTCATTCCCAGTTTAGTTTTCCTCACTGTACTGAAGCATAATGGACACCAAACTGACTTCTATCATCCTGAATAAGAAACAAAAGACACAATATGACATTAAATCTTCAAACTGAGGGCTGCGGTCCATCCCCCATCTCATCGAGTGGACCCTGCTGTAAATTGCCCCATGATTTTCTGCCTGAAGGCACATTCACACTTAAGAGACCCCATGAGGTCTGGGGAAACGTGTGTGTATGTGCAAGTGAGAGTGTGTGTGTGTTAGTTAATCTGCAGGACAATGGGGGTCCTGTCCTCACCACACACACACACACACAGGCCATTAGGGTCAGGGGCCTCACAGCTGAGCATCTTACTGGCAATAGAGACTGGATGTGTGTGTGCATGTGCATTTGTGGGTGTGGCCTTCTCACACACATGACAAACACAAAGCCACCCAACAACGCCGATGGGAGAGGGACCGGGGGAGAGAGCAGGATGGATGGGAGGCTGGAAGTGGAGAACAGGAGAGAAGAAAGAAAGGAAACGAGTGAAACAGAGTTAAAGGAAATGGATAGTCAGAGGGAGGGGGTAAGAAAAACCGGTAAGCTGTAGAATTACTGTGTACAGATGGCTGAACGGAACACAAAAAAAAACAGGAGCAAGGCCAATCTGAACAATGTAATAAAAGTGGGATGATGGAGAACAAACTGGCTTTTTGATGCCAACACAATGAGCAGCTTTTTTATGCATGGATCCAAAAAAAGATCATCAAGAACGTCTAGAATATCTAAAGCTCTTACAGCCCGGTACGCTGTTTTTCAGTCACTGTGGACGAGTCTTTCATCGTTAGAGTCGTGATTAAAAACAGTGAATGTGAGAGTGATTTGGAGGCTCTACGCTTGAGAGTGATCAAGCTTATTGAGCACTCTCATGACCAAATCCAGCTTCTGACATTCTTCAAGCAGTGTCAGAAAATCTACGACTCTGTTATGCAATGGGCTCTATGCACGGAGCTGCGTGACGTATGTCTGGAAGAATCTCAGATGGCACGCCTACTTCCGGTCCCTGCGAACGCTAGCCTGTTGTCTTTAAGTTAGAAAATTATTACAGCTAGTTCCGTTATGTTGATTTTCATTGTTTTTTAACTTTAAATTGTACGAGCACACACACGTGTGTGTTTGTGTGTGCGTGCGTGTGTGTACAAGATGACATCCAAGAGGACTAAGCGGAAACATCCATCCATCCATTGTCTTCCGCTTATCCAGAGTCGGGTCGTGGGGGGCAGCAGCCTAAGCAGAGAGGCCCAGACTTCCCTCTCCCCAGCCACTTGGGCCAGCTCCTCCGGGGGAATCCCAAGGCGTTCCCTGGCCCTGAGAGACATAAGCCCTTTTTATAAGATACACCATGCTGGCAAATCAGCGCAATATTACCACAACGTGTTTCTTATGAACGCGCCATGGCGGTATCACGTTGGGGGAATTTTGCGGCATTCGTGCCGCCAAGCTTGATAGTAATATTGCGGCTTCGCCGGTCTTATAAACGCACATTAAGCGTTGGCGCAACAGAGGGAGGTGTCATGACCATGTGATGAATTAATGCCGAGCTCCGGCCGGGAACTATAATGAAAATGAAAGTAAACACGCGCTTAAGTTTCACTTTTGTAAACAAAATCAGCTGAGATGATCATTTGGAGCGTTGCGGTGCTCCGGGAGCTTTTCTCCGTTAGATCTGCAGCTCAGATCATCTGACAGCTCACATGGATGGTGGAGGACAGACACCTGCGCAGCTTCGATCGCAATAAAAAGCAAGTTATGTCCAAGATACACGGAAGTCCGCGACAGTGCAGAGACCACCCCCATACCGCCTTTATGCCGCCATCGCGTAATCTTTTTTAAACGGACATGATTGCGCAACATTACTGCCACGGTCTGAGCTCTTATAAATGACCTAACGCTCCCTGATGCCACATCGGCGTTGCGGCAAATTGGTGGCATTGTTTTATAAAAGAGGCTAAAGTCCATCCAGCGTGTCCTGGGTCTTCCACCAGGGAGGCGTCCAGGAGGCATCCTAACTAGATGCCCGAGCCACCTCAACTGGCTCCTCTCGATGTGGAGGAGCAGCAGGTCTACTCCGAGCCCCTCCCGGATGGCCGAGCTTCTCACCCTATCTCTAAGGGACAGCCCAGACACCCTGCAGAGAAAACTCATTTCGGCCGCTTGTATCAGTGATCTCGTTCTTTCGGTCACTACCCAAAGCTGGTGACCATAGGTGAGGGTAGGAACGAAAATCGACCGGTAAATCGAGAGCTTCACCTTCTGGCTCAGCTCTCTCTTCACCACGACAGATCACGGTGATCTTATTGGGCCGAATCATAGTTTGTATTTACGAACCTCCGCCACTACGAGCTCTTGCAGTCCACCATGTTTCTCCACGCGGGACCGTCCGCGTAGTTAGAAAATTTCCTAGGTGCGCGGTGCGGAAAATTTGAGCCTGGCGGACCTCGCGGACGCGTCAAGCATAAACCAAGCTTTAGTCTGCTGCCCCCTCGACCCGACCCCGGAAAAGCGGATGAAAATGGATGGATGGATGGTATTAAGCTGATTTTGCAGATTCTAGCAGAAACTTTGGTGACATGGCTTCCCCTCTTCCTCTCATCATAGGGATTCCTCTTCTTTCTCTGCCTCCAAGAGCATTACTAAAGGGATGCTGGTACTCTGCTCCTCTCTTTCTCTCATCCACATCAACAGACACTGACCATCTGAACACAGCAGGTAGGCATCAATTCAGCCCAGCTGCACGATCAATGATGGTAAGTGGAGGCAGCAGGAGAGACAGACAGAGATCTGCTGCTTCCATTTCCCTCTCCCCATTTAAACATCCTTCCCATGTTTTTGTTTTACTCTGCGAAAGCTCATTTAATGAGACACATTGACTTTGTACAGCACTCATGGAGTTCCTCCTCTCTTTCAGGCTCTTCGGTTACACCGTCACTGCCAGGTATCATGTCTGCTCCCTGCTCCTCACAACCAACAACTCTCAGCAGTCTTGTCACAATGTTTTATTCATCCTTGCTTTTCACATTCTTGTTCAGATTTAGCAACGTCCTTAAGGCAGCACAATCAAAATTGGATTAGTTGATTGTGTTAGCTAATAAATTTTGCATAATAGAGTCAAAATAATCTTATCTGTGATATGATTGGTCTGTTTTCTGCCCTCCAGTCCCTTCCCCCAATGCTCCATCTCCACATCTCAGCTCAACTACCCATCAATCCCTTGCCATCCCCACTCCACCTCCTTTATACTCATATATTCCTCCCTTCTATTGCCTCCCTCCTGCCTCTTCTTGAACAGCTGCTGGTCTGCGTCTGGCACTGTTGACCCCTCGCTGCCACGTGCCGATTCCTCCCCTCTGTGTCCCGAAGAGACCCTAAATCATTAACATATGCACACAGATACAAACACAGATCAGGCTGTGATATATGGACGTCTGCGTCCCACAGAGAGAGAGAGGGAAGCACACAACTCCAACCCCTGATTGTAGACTCTCATTACACTGCTGTAGCTCCTGTCAATTAAATGTCTTATAAAGGCCAAATCCCTCAATTAAATGAGCCTAGACCACATGTGCAGTGAATCTCAACAGAAGACTGTCACGCCAAAGCGCTGATTACATTACAGCAACTGGGACATCAGTGCTGACATGGCAGCTGGGTTAAGGTACAAGCATGATAATTCAAAGAAGAATGGCTGTGCTTGTTAATGACAAACAGCGATGGGCGACACATTCACATTTAGCTAAAATGAGAGGGGAAACACAATTTTAGGCTGGCTGTTTTTAACGTGGCTCATCTGTACACCGTCTAAGCTCGGGCTTTGTCTGCCCAACAGCTGAGACTGCATGTATATTCAGAGGTTTCTGCCTCTGTGACTCATAAGGGAAGCCTCATTTCCAGGCGATGTTCAGGGAATGCTAACATGGAAGAATAAAAGGATTATTCTGGGTTTAGTTCATAAAAAAATGTAAGTCTACAAATCTAAATGAAATTAAACGAAACTATACAGAGACGGAGTCTGAATGCATCAGATGAAGGACGCCTCTTCTTCCAGCCTCAACAAGCAAGCAGGGATCACGTTTGCAGGAACACCAGAATCTATTGGGCACTGTATGGATGAAATGGTTTCCAGTTTTATTAGTCACTGTGGCAAAGTCTTCTTCAATTATTACTGTTTTATAATTAATTTACTGGTAAAACTCTTCAGTGAACACTCTTAAAAACTACTGTACAGTTTTGATACATGCGGCGTGAGAGTAGTGGAGGTTTTAAAGCATCATTATAAAGGGACCAGTCCCTTTATGGGGCTTACACACTAGCATCGGCTTCACATGGCCTAGTCAGGGTCATTGTGTTCACATCCGGGTAGCCCGGGAATTTCCCGTGCCGAACCGGATGCATTTTTAGCCCTCTTCCCAAGGCGGTCTGCCTCGGGCCGAAACCGGTCCAACACACCCACTGCCGACTGATTAGCTGGCTCAAATTCACGCCTACCATTTGGGGGAGCCTCCGATTAGCGTATAGAATCAGCCAGGGGCTTCCCGCATGCCACTTCATTATCATTCTGGATACTGTGGAGTTAACGAGCCTCTGACTGAAGCCGTTTTTCTCTGTCTCTCTACTGTGAGGGGCACACACACACACACACACAGTGCTGCCAGGCTGCCACACACAGCAAAGCAGGATGCATTATCAGAGGCAGAGAGTCTCCAAAAGCACAAGACTGCTCCGGACACCTTTGTTTAATAATGGTGCGTTTGATCTGTCCTCGGAACTTGGAAATCCCCCCAAAGTCGGACCTCCCAGTCGGAAACTCGGAAGTTTTTCAGAACTCCGACCTCGAGATCCAAGATGGCAGCTCTCCGTATCAACAACAGTAAGTTTTGGTTGAAATGTGTTTATTTAACAGGAAATACATATACAAGTGCGTTTAAAATCAATGTTACATGTAGCGCTTGTATCTCTAAGCTGAACAAACTAAAAGTGTTGTTTATTAGTCATCTGTGTACGTTGAGAGCTACCAAAACAGTAGTTTTCGAGGACGCCGCCATATTGGAATTCCGACATCTCCGACTACGGTAACCAGACCGTTGTTAACTCGGGTGTGACGTCATTCCTAGTTCCGACTTCCGAGGTACATTGAACGCACCATAAGAAAGACACCGATGACTTCTCCACACCCTTTTGTCCCGCCCACATGCTCGGAGATGCGCTCATGACATCACTGATATATTCGCGCCAGTTTTGGAGACCGCCCATGTGCGCAATTACGTCCGCATTCCTAAGGCAGTGTGGAACGAACGCAGTCAGGCTGGGGCAGGTGGAGCGGAGATGATGCTAGTGCCATTAGTCAGGTTTTACTTTAAATTCTATTAAAGTGTTGAGGGAAAGTCTTTCTAAGTTAGCCTCTCCATCTGCACAGCCTGATGACAAACATTAATATGACGTCTCCTCTAGATCCACTCCCTAAGTTACAACTAATGCAGAGTTGGCTAACTTTTCAGCCAGCGGTGCTCCTTCCTGCTGACCTGTTTTTCAACAGTTCTACTTATGCTGTGCTCATCAACATTCATTTCGCTGTAGTGATCAGAGGTTGAGTATGAATTTACATTATAGAACTGCTAAACTACAAAGCTATTTGGTGTAACAAGTTAGACTTTAATATCCATCAATGTCCCTGGTCTGGGACTTGGCTTGCTCTAAAATCCCTTAACAATAACAGCCCCAGGCAAATGCACATGTTTAACATTCTCATTATATTTGAAGGTCATTGTTATAACATTCAATACGCTCTCTGCTTGTAAAAAATACAACAACATGAAGGACTGAATGCTGGGTGCTGCATGTTTTCATGCTGCAAACTTCTGTGTGTTTATTCATTTTACAGCAGCTACTGATTTCCTTTTTAAAGAGGTCCTTCACTGAGAAACCACTTTTTACTGATTGTTTTTGAAAATGATCGGTCACTTTGAGTTTTTCATGCAGGCTGAACATGAAAATAGTCTCCTCCACCTATCTCCTGCATTAGCTTCTGATAGAAAATAGACGGTGAAACTCTAGGATTAGAAAAGCCTGACAGATCTACGTCACACTGTCACTTAACATTCATGGACTCACCCATCTTGACTCACGACGGGGAAGGCTGTTGTTGGTTTAGCGTCCAGGAAACAGCAGAGAACGTCTCAGCTAGTAGAAGCTAACCGTTAGCATTAGCAACTCCGCCACACGGCAGAACTCCTCCAGGCTTGTGTTATTTGTGGAGATAAAAAAAATCAGTGTTACATAACAAACTGAGTCAGTGGTAGAGTCATGTTGCTGTTAGCCAATCAGAGGAGAGATGTCCAAACATCAGGAAATAAGACTCCAAATCCTTTTGTGTCTTTTCACCTTCTCCTCCAGCTGCATTCTCCATCCTCAAACAGGCACACTGGAGCTTTTTCTCACGGAGTACAACTTAAAAGGCATTCATTCCAATACAGACCACTGCAAATATATTAAAATAATGAGTAAAGTTGACCTTTATGCAAAATGCTTTACCATAATTAACTTGAAATCAAAGTGGAGAAATGTTTATGTAATTGTTTTTATGAATTAAAGGTTTCTTGTTTCTTTATCATTTCTTTTAAAATTAAAATAAGCACATGTAAAAGTTGCTGAATTATTTGCCAGCAGTTATCATCAAAGCCTGGATCTTTAGCTTCATCTTCAGTAAGTGAGGTGCAGCTTGAGATCAGATCATTTCCTCATCTATATTTATGAATCCACTCCATCAAAACTCAGGGTTGCTCCTGCAGTTTTGCTGCTTGTGTTTAGTACAAAGTGTCCTCCAGCTAACATTGCTTCGTTTGAGCACATACTGTATCCCTACACACATAAGAGCAAAAAATAATTTAGGTGCATCTGTCATCATGAATGCACTTTTTATGCATAACAGCAACATTAAAGGTTGAGTTCAGTAAAAGAGCGTTTTTGTGGGAGGATTGTAATTACTGGAGTCTGATGCTCTGTGCATTAAATACCGTGGGAAAAGACTTCTCACAGGTAATGATATCAGCATGGTATTTAAAGAAAACTGTTGAAAATGTGACACAGTCAAACAGTAGAGCCCAAGAGCATTTCTGGATTCCACATGAATTATTATTGTTGATGAATTCTTGTATTCATCCCTTTATGAAGTCACATGTTTGATCTCTCACTCTCCGTTGGAAAACTTTAAAGAGGTCTTTCACTCATATTTTTAATGGTCTCTAGTAGGAATGAATGCCTTGTAAGTCGTTCTCTAGGGGAAAAAAGTTCTGGTGCGCATGTTTCAGCATGAAGAATTCAGCCAGGGGAGAAAGTAGCTTCAGACGGGAGGATTTGGAGTCGTTGGACCAGGGTTATTATCGTAAACGAAAACTAACGAAATAACGAAAACTAAAATTAAAACAAATTTTCGTTAACTGAAATAAAAATAGCTGGGAGGAAGTGACAGGCAGTGTTGTACATGAATGTGTTCATTAAACGATCGTTTGTGAATTGAACTTGCTTGTATTTTGCCTGACGAACGTTAAAGTGAGCGCGCTCATTCTGGCGTGTGTGAACAAGTTTATGAACAGCGTTCCCTCGTAGCTCGTGAGCTCCAAATCTCCATGGAGCTAAAGTTCCGGTAGCTAAAACCCAGCCAAGACCTTCTCGCTAAAACAAATCATAGACTTTATAAAAAGTAGACCCTGAAATTGTGGCCGCCATAGGGAATAATGGTTGGTGGGGCATCTACTCTTCAATGTCTATGCTGTGGAGGCCAGACCTCTTGGTGCGTTCAATTTACCTCGGAGAACATACAACCGCACATAACATCGATTTTAGATGCACCCTTACAAGTTTATCTAGTAAAATAAACACGTTTCCACCACAGCTACTGTTGTTACAAGAAGCTGCTATGTTGAACCTCAAAGTTCGATTCAAAAACATTCTCTGACTTATGGGGGTGTTCCAGTTCATTATTTCTACTCGGAAGTTAGAATTTCCGAGGTTTTTTGTTACTCTGCCATATCTTTGATACTTACCTGGAATGTTTGGTAGCTCACCTGTTCTAACTGAATAAATTTTTGAAAAACTATGATGATTTTCTGGGATTTTTTTTACACACAACAATTATCTATGCCTTTATTCATTCTTGTCCCTGATATGTAACTAATATTACAAAAAAGACTAAACTATAACTGAAACTAATAAAAGCTAAACTGAAACTTAAAAACAAGCTGTAAAAACGTATTAAAACTAAATAAAAATAAAAACTAATAAAGAATGCAAAACTATTAAAACCTTGAGTTGGACTGATGTTTGGACATCTCACCTCTGACTGGCTAACAGCAATGTGACTCTACCACAGACATATATACGTAGATGCCCCGTGGATAGGTGTAGGAGACTATTTTCATGTTCAGCCTGCATGACAAACTCAAATTGATGGAATATAATCTGAAATAATAATTTAAAAATGGTTTCTCAGTGAAGTTGACCTTTAAAATAGATTTTTGGACTGCAATATTGTAAGTTTAAGTGGTGATTGATTTTAGAATAACGTAAAACTGTACATATTTTATAACAATACGGCTCTGATACCGAGGCTGAAACATTCCTGTCATGTTACACGATGCTTCCTACCAGGTTTTGTCAGCATGATCAAACTCCTTAAAGCACTGCTGTGTCTTTAAGATAAGCTTTATCTTTTTATGGTGATGGTGTTTCAGACAAAATGTTATCACCAGGTTGTTAGACCGTTATCTTCTCTCTTCACATCGAGGTCCAGCAGCTCTAAAGATGCTGCAGAAGATGATACCAGCGACACGGACACAAGCCCGGCGCCGAGTCGAGAGCTGACATCAGTTAGGAGCATACCTTTGGGCCCACATGCTTACACGACCCAATTACACATACTCTGAAATCTGAGTAAAATATCAACACTCGTCACTTTTCAGCTGAATAAACTATTGTTTCATAAAATGAGTCATGGCTGTAAAACCAGAAACCAGGTCAGAGTCGTGCAGACAATCAGATATCAAAAAATAGAGACAGAGGTAATCTTTGGAGACATGGATTCATTATCTCAGCCCACACACACACACACACACACACACACACACACGCACACACACACACCAGATAAAATGGCACCAGAAAAAAACGCTGGTATTTTGTTCCTGATCTAATAAAAAAGTTGCACTTTTATATTATGGTAAATACTAGTGAAGATGATCAGATGAAACGTAAATACTACTTTTCACAAGTAAAATTTTGAAAGAAAGACTATTAAAAACTAGGGGTTGTGGTTAATCTTGATTAATCGCATTTTAATCATTCAAGAAAATTTGCCCTGAAACAGTTTTTTAAATTAAAAATAACGAGACACAATCAAACAATAGTCATTGACATTATTATTGTAATTTCTAATCTTTTCATTTCTAAAAAAAAAAAAGATTTTAAATTGTATTTCAATTCAAAACAGGAGGAAATATATATATATATATATATATATATATATATATATATATATATATATATATATATATATATATATATATATATATATATATAGGACAGACCTAAAGGTACAATACTATTTTAAGTCCATTTTGATAATGGTATTGTCTTTAAAATAATAACAATCCATGAGCATAATAATAATAATAATAATAATAATAATAATAATAATGGGTTGATAGAATGTGTGTGCAATTTGATTTGATTTAGCATCATTAGAGACAGAAATGAAGGCAAAAACACATGAAGAGGGATTTCTCTCATTTGATTGTAGTGTTAGTTGTGTTTGGAGCACATAAAAAAGGTTTACATGGTCTTGTAGCCAAGGTTCTGAGCTTTCTTTAGAGGGGCAGCTTGACTATATTGATATTTAGGGCATATATTTTGCTGCTAAACTTCAACATCCCCCATTTGGGGGACCCTCGGGCTTAAAGGATTAAATGCGTTAATTTTTTTCTAATTAATTAATCATAATTAACGCGTGAAATTCCCACCCCTATTAAAAACATTTCCAGATAATGCAGAATGATGTTTTAGCTCGATTTTACTTTTTTCTTGTCAGTGCCACTCATTTTATCCTGTTTTAATGTGAAATAATTCATACAATTTGAATAACAGTAAGAGAGAATAGGAGAGACGAGGCTCATCAGGACCGTCCAAGACAAGTCCTCTTAGACAAAAATAAACTCTTACCACACAAACATGCTGATGAGCAGTAGCTTTCCTTATTATCGGTGGTGAACAGTTCCAATGTTTCTAAGCTAGAACCATCTGCTTGATGAGCACTCTGCTGTTTTTTGGCCTCTTTCTCTGGAACAATGTTTTTGTGAAAGCATGATCTATTTCAGAGGTTCTTTGATTCGGTTCAGGCAGTTTCACACTGGATCTGGGGTGATAATGAACTTCCTCCTCTGGAAGATAGAAGCTTCTGGTTGAAGACTTTTTAATGAATATCTGAGGCTTCCTATCACTGGTGATGGAGGCCAGGAACTGGGTCAGTCTTTATAGATTAGTTTGGACTAAGATACCAAAGGAGACTTTTAGTTAATGTGCCTTATGGCTTTTCTCCATTCAATTCAATTCAATTCAGTTTATTTCTGTAGCACCAAATCACGACAAGAGTCGTCTCAATGCACGTCACAAAGTAAATATTCCAAAACAGTATAGTTCATTAAGCCAATCAGTAAAAAAGTTTCCTATATAAGGAACCCAGCAGATTGCATCGAGACACTGACACTTTTGAGCAATCCTCATACTAAGCAAGTATGTAGCGACAGTGGAGAGGAAAACTCCCTTTTAACAGGAAGAAACTTCCAGAGCAGTGGTGCCCAATCCTGGTCCTGGAAAGCTACTATCCAGCACGTTTTAGTGGTTTCTCTGCTCCAACACGCTTGATTCAGTGGTTGAATCACCTGTGCAGCAGCTCATCAGGCTCTGATTGAAATCAGGTGTGTTTAAGCGGAGTTAAAACTAAAACATGCTGGATAGTAGCTCTCCAGGACCAGGATTGAGCACCCCTGCTTCAGAGGATCCTGGCTCCATTTTAAAACTTTAGTTTCTACATCATTTTGCAAGGTAAATGATCATTTATGATCTATCATACAGCCACAAATTTAAAAAGCAATAAAAATACTGCACACATGCACATCAACTGATGTTTTCAGCTGAAAGCTCAGAAAAGTGTTAAATCTGTGTTTACGTGTCTTTTTCAACATGAGATGCTGAGGCCTGGGCCAAAGGTGAAAGGTCACTGAAATACCATTGGAGGTCATTGATAAACCAGAGATACAACATCATCAGGACAGTAGTCAGCAAACAGACACCTATTATACCTAAGGTTTAGCTGTCTAACACTTTGTGGTGCTCATTTAAAGAAAAATACTGCGTCATTAGAAGTGTCAGAACAACACAAAGCTCCCATCAAACCAAAAGGTTTCTATTTAGCAAATGTCACACTAAACAAACAGGCCCATGCACAGAGCCGTGTCATGGGGGTGACATGCTCTTGTTTTGTTGTCATACTGAGTGATAACAGCTCTGCTAAGGACCAATCACAGGCCTTTGTCTGCTCACTTTGATTTGGCTTGCATGTTGTTTTTGTCTACCTCGACACGGTAAATATATCTACATGTCCAACTAATCTGAACATATAGTGAAAATATGGTTAGTAAATAGATTTTAGACTGAACTTGAATGAATGAGTGGCCGGGGAGAGGGAAGTCTGGGCCTCTCTGCTTAGGCTACTGCCCCCGTGACCCAATTCTGGAAAAGTGGATGAAAATGGATGGATGAAAATAAATGGATGGATGGATGGACAGACGGACGGATGGAATTTTAATTCGGCACAAACAACAGTTGACTTATGTATCCAAAAGAAAGTTCCAAGAATTAACATAGAACCTTTTATTGTCTTATTCACCTGATTAGGAAGAAAATTAGGCCTAACAAAGTGTGTCTGATCTATAATTATTTTTCACTTAGTTTCCAACGTTACATTATTTAAATAAAACTCCTTTTGAAGTCCACACTGCATATTAAGGATGTGTGTTGGTAAAATTCTGGCGATACGACACGTAGGGGAGACGATACGATTTATCACGATATGCTGCGATACATTCAGCCAGATGATATTAGCGATTTTTTAGCGATTTTTTAGACTGAATTTATTGTAGGAAAATTCAATAAACAGTCCAAACTGATACGTAACATGTTTAACATGAGGTTTAACATGATTTACTTTTCAATGGTGGAAACAAAACCCATTGCTCTTTAAGTAAAATAATAATTAATAATAAGTAATTAACATCTGCATTATCAGAAGTCATTTCAAAATAAACAAAAAAGGCAGTCTCTGTAGAATCAAACACAAAAATATTTCAATTTAATATTAAGTCTTTTGTTGCATGTAAATTCTTCCAAAAATTCGATACAGCTTTTGAATATTGATATAAAATTGCAGGAAAAAAAATCACGATATATTGCCATATCGATATTTTCTTACATCCCTACTGCATACACACAGTCACAATGTAAGAATCTAAAATGATTAAGAGCCACAAACATAAGTCTATTCAAATGTGTTAAAATGAGTGTATATTATATTAAAAATGAACTGCATTAGTGTTTGTGAGTCATTCACATAAACTCCAGCTGTTCTCTGTCAGATGAAGTGAATGGGTCGAGTTGAAGAGTCTTTGGATGCTGAGCGATATCGAGCTGGATTCTGGTGAACGAACAGCACGGCCAGCAGATCCTCAGCCCACAACAACTTAACAGCTTAGAGAAGCTCCATTTCCTCCAGACAGACTGGGAGGGAGCACCAGGATGCTACAATAATCTACTTTACTCTGGGATTAGCAGCTCTCTGCAGGAGTCACTCTCTGTCTGTCCATCTTTGTCCTCACTTTCCCAACACACTTAGTCACTCTGATGGTAATTCAGTACGTGTCTCTTCATCACTTACAGTGAAATATACATTCAAACGTGAAGGAATATTAGGCTAGAGTTACATTTAATAGTCCTGGTAAAAAATTTTATTGGAAAAGCTTCATGGCTATTGGGATTTATATCCAGAAATTTATTACAACATTAAATTATGCTCAGGTTTTACTTCTTTTTTTGAGAAGGGGGTTGAATCAGGTTATTTATTTCTAAAATTGAGAAAAATAAACTTTATAATGTTAATTATTATTATTAGCCGACAAAAAAAACACAGACTATTGAGAGGGTGCTCACAGGTTTAGACTTTTTGGTAATTTGGGAACAGGTGAAACCTCCACGTGTAAATCTTCAATCTTTTGTAAAATTTTCATTGGCTTATATGAAATCTTATTTTTTAAAAAATAATAACCAAGAAAAATGAGAAAAGTAAATGCCAACAGATTTTGCTTAAAGGGAGACTAGGCAGTTTTGGCTTGCTTTTAGCACCCCCTAGTGTCCGTTTTTAGAACCAAAAGCAAAACCTCCTCGCTGTGCGTTCGTCTTAAAATAACAGCTGAAATGTCTCCTCAGCCTTCATTAGTGTCTACAGGAGGGGTTCATCGCTAAATCAAACAAATCAGCTGTATTCATGATCTAAAACATGCAGGAAACATGCTGGAAGTAGACCACAGGGCCAAGTATGTCAGCTCAATCCAACAGACCGGACCGGCAACTCGGAGTTGCAAGTGGAATATTCTGGCCACAGGGGGCAATAGCGGCTGGGTGGCCTTTCATTTACCCTGTAAAGGGTCATTTTAGCACATACTGGCTCAAGAACATGATTTAAAAATATGAAAATTTTGCAGTGTCCATTTAAAGTGAATGTGTGTATTTTCCCTGGTGATAGGGGGCAGTACATACCTAAATCCTTGCAAACAAACAATATTTTTGTGTTGAAGTAAGACCTTACCAACGGATGGCCATTAGGGTAAAAAAAAACATGGGCGTGCAACCTCCAGCAAAATGACAATCCCAACAAGTGAAGAGGTAAATGTGTAAAACAACAAAGTTTAAGAATGGCGAAAGTTTTGCAACTGTGTTTCAAATCAGTAAATGCATTTTGTCCTCACGGGCTCCAGTAGAAGGAAACATGGCATTGCCCAGAGACTTAGACCTGTACTGATATATTTTAGACCCGTTTTTTTAACAACTGGACATCATTTAATTCATTTTCAACATTTCGATGGATATTTCCAGAGATTAACAGTAAAAACTACACATTGTCTCTTTAAAAAAATAAATTTGCACTCTTTTTCTGTAAAATGTGCTCCAGGTGATGGACAATGTTTTTTACATACAAAGAGGAATTAAGATTAAAGCCATCAGTTTCCACACACACTGGTGCATTTGACCCATTCCCATGAGGAGCGGTGAGCTGCAGACACGGTCGCACATCAGGAACTATTTGGTGGTTTAACCCCCCAATCCAACCCCTTAGTGCTGAGTGTCAAGCAGGGAGGCATTGGGTCCCATTTTTTCAAGGTCTTTGGTATGACCTGACCAGGATTTGAACCCCGATCTCCCAGTCCCAGGGCGGACACTCATACCACTAGGCCACCGTAATTTAGTGAATTTAAGTCATAAATATCCATTTCACATGATAAAATGATTGATTTGTATGAAAGAGGGAGGGAGTATCTTTACTGAGAACAAATTTTAACTCTGAGTAGTCAGACTTTTCTGCTGGCTGCAGTTTGCCACTTGTGATGCAACACAGTTTCTCTCTAAAAATCTTTCCTACGGCTGTTTATCCGAGGTCACACCGTGCTGGGGAAAATTGAAATATATATGTATGTATATATTTTTTGTTTCTGACCAAGTGTTAAAAATAACAAGTATTTTCATCCTTTAAGTTCAAGAAATAAATTCGGCCAACATTTATGGCAATAGTTTGATTTTTTTGTTTTTACCTAGGAATAAGATTTCCTATTTTTCTTTATACTGTGTAATATTCACAGGTGTGGGAAATAAACAAGACAAAGTGCAACATAATGAGATAAAAGTGATAGGAGAATAGCCAAATAATGAATACTTCTTTCTGAAAACAAAGACCTTGGGGTATTATAAACCCGTCTGACTTAAAACGGTCTATACACCAGGTGATCTAATGTTGCCATGACAACAAAGGTAATACAAAAGAGGCATAAATACAGGGATGCAGGTGACAAATGACAGTAGGATGAAGACCTGCACAGAGAATGTCTCCACTGTTCGTGATAAAATAGGAGGGAAGAATATTGAGAGCTAAATATAGGAGCAGAACAATGAGCTTCTTATCAGCTCCATCGTTTCCATATCTCCTCGGCTGTTCCCATCACTCCATCGCCCTGTCATCCCTCCCTCTTTCTCTCTCCCTCTCCTTAAGCCTTGACATGATGACCAAATATTTCCCTAGGCTACTCTCCTGAATGGGGAAATATATTTCTCCTGGGATTTTTGATTATGTGATGGAGCACCATTTTCCTTTGAAAAGAAGGTATTGAAGTAATTTTGGACAATGGAAAAACCCAGCATGTCAAAATACTCCAGGTCATTGTTTCAGCTCAGGAAAATCATTACTTTCTCCATGTTAGGAAAAAGTAGGGGTGTTCCAAAAAGGGTACTTCACGATTCGATTCGATTATGGGAGCTTCGATGCTTCGATTATAATGATTGTTGGTTCGATTAGATTACTGGTGCCACGATTCTTCGATTATTGACCCTTTAAATGCTTTTTTTCATACAAGATTGATTGTCTTCTTCTTTGTCTACATTTGTAAATAAATAACCTGTCAATTAACTCAGTTCCTCTAAAACTACTCTCGGTAAGTAAATACATTTATTTTTAACATTTAACTATTTTTCAAATACAAAATCTTATTTTATGACTGTATGACTTGTGTAAATATTTGCACTTTGACCAACTTAACTTGGATCAGGGAAAGCTTTACTTGCACTAGTGTCCCCTCCATTGTCGGACACAGGACTGCAATAATCGATTATTTGGATCATCGATTAATCGGATGGGGTCTCGACTCGATTAATCGGATTAATCGGGAACATTATAAAACTGCTAGGGAAACATTTTTTCTCTCCTTCCTTTACTTTATTTAAAAACAGAACATTATTAGAAAACAGTTCAATAACATGCAAAACAACATGTTATCACCTCAACTGTCTTACAGCTTTTGAGATATTAAATAACATTTAATTTCTACTGGTAACAATGTAATGGTGGCATGTCTATAATGTACGGGTTGGCAATAATCCAGTTTAAATTATGTTCACAGATAGAAGCGTTTGTGAATTACATACTACAATGGCTTGCCATAGTTTTGGAGCGGTGTTGCGCAGACTCGTAGCAACAACGTGGCTCCTGGTAGCTGCCATGGCTCTGCCCCATAGTG
Organism: Aphyosemion australe; assembly: GCA_006937985.1. NCBI lineage: Eukaryota > Metazoa > Chordata > Actinopteri > Cyprinodontiformes > Nothobranchiidae > Aphyosemion > Aphyosemion australe. Next base: position 273,700 of record SSNS01000244.1, on the reverse strand, counting down.
CTGCAGACAGCAAAGAATAAACAGGATGGTGGGGACTTTTCTTCCGCTTGTAGAGTTTAGTCATTCTTAGTTTCATGGTCATCGTGTTTTTTTGGAACCCACAGCATGAGTCTGCTATCCGCTAGCTTTAGCATTAGCCAATCTGCCCGTAGGTGATCCCAAACTTTGGACCGTTTCTGCCTTTGTGTCTTTGCTGGTTCCTCTATTTTCCTCCATAGCACATAGATTACCACATTGTGCGCCAGTAAAAAGCATGTTCCTCACACAAAAACAAATAACTTACATTTGTGTTAGGAAAAATGAATGTTTAATCATTTACGATACTGTATCATTTAGAACTTTTCATTTATACACATATAGACTACATTTGGTTGTGAGAGAGCATTGACTGAGAAGTTGGAGCCAAAGTGAAGCAAGAGTCAAATTACAGCCCATTCCACTCCACAACCCCCTGCAGAAAAGACGGCCCTAAGATAGACGGGGGAGTGGGGAAAAGACAAAAGACGGGGGTTTGAGCTGGGATTCTCCACTCTGTTGTGAGCAGCCGATCAGAACTGTAACACAGAGTCCTTGCAGCAAGTAAAACCTTTTAAATATTAAACAACTGTGTTTTGAGTCTTATTTGGTGAAAGAACTTTGTTAGTTATTATGTAGGAAGAATTTTCCTGACATTTGGTCCTTCGAGCCGGATCTAATATCTGAATATCTCTTCGGAGGGAGTACCAGAGGCAGCGCTGTAGTCCGTGCACGGCTGCTGGGCCAACGGCCCAACAAGGAAAAACCTCCGCCTGGAATTAGGTTAAAAAGGAGGCCAGCAGACGCCTTGGTTTTCCTCCGGAGAGACTCAGTGACAGATCAGAACTGTAACACAGAGTCCTTACAGCAAGTAAAACCTTTTAAATTTAAACAACCGTGTTTTGAGTCTTATTTGGTGAAAGAACTTTGTTAGTTATTATGTAGGAAGAATTTTCCTGACAATTTGTTAAGGCTCCGGTTACATGTTTTTGTTTTTTTAGTACCGGCTTCACAACAAAGCTTTCACGTTATTTATTTTTTTAAGCATCGACGTTCATTAATCGATTCCGAATCCTCACGTGAAGCTTTGAGATGCATCGCCACATCGATGAATTGCACCCACCCCTAGTAAAAAGTAGGATGATTTTACTCTAAACCATCTACGAGTTGATCACCAGCAACAATCTTTGAGGGAAAAATCTGATTTCATTTAGCTTTTCTCTCTTGAAACATTTATTTATATGAAATATTGCTATCAAAATTCACTGGAGTAAGCCACCTGAACTAGAGTTTTGATCCAATCTGAATGAGTCAGTAAGAAGAGGAAATGAGCATCTGATAACCTATTTTTTCAGGTCCAGATCAACATTCTTGTCTCAGTTCCTCCTGAACACGCGCTGTAACGTTGACATACACACTCTCCAGTTTCACAGCCACCTCTTGTTTCTCTGACTAATTCAAGTTGACGGTCAGCTCTGTTTCAGATGCAGATAAGCAAACTGAACACCTCGTATCACAGTGCAGCCCACATCGACTTGCCATAAATTGTTCTGTCATCAGAATGCAATCACTTGTTGAAGCACCGTGATGGGAACAAAAGGAAACAGGTTCAAACAGCTGGTTCACAAACGGCTGTCTATCTTCATATCTGAAGCTGTTTCACATCCTGCATCTGTTCAGTTCTCCATCGCAGCCACTCACAGCTGCTCCTCTGGGTCCACGTTATAATCCTTAGTAGTATCTTTCTCTCTTTTCTCCATCTTTTCATCTTTCTCTTTTCACTTCGTTTCACAAAAGATAATTTCAGTAGTAAAGTAAAAAACAGAAGCATTCTTTAAGAGCTCCAGACACTCTTGTAAAAATATATTTTTTTACATATTTTAAGTGAATAACGCACTATAGCACACTGAAAGGGTTTTCCCTGAACAAGAAGGCAAAAAAAGATTTGATAATGCCTTTATTCTAATATCAATCTGAAGATATGCAACACAACCTCAAGATCAGGGCTGGGCAATGCGTCAATTGCGAGACATAAATAATAATTTGGGTCAGCTCCTCCAGGAGAATCCTAAGGCGTTCTCAGGCCAGACAAGAAACATAGTCCCTCCAGCATGTCCTGGGTCTTCCTTTAGGTCCCCTACTGGTTGGACGTGCTCGGAATACCTCACCAGGGAGGCGTCCAGGAGGCATCCTAACTAGATGCTCAAGCCACCTCAACTGGCTCCTCTTGATGCGGAGGAGCAGCAGATCTAATCCAAGCCCCTCCCGGATGACTGAGCTTCTCACCCTATCTCTAAGTGAGAGCCCAGACACCCTGCAGAGAAAATTCCTTTTGGCCGCTTGTATCAGCAATCTCGTTCTTTCTTTCGGTCACTACCCAAAGCTCTTGACCATAGGTGAGGGTTGGAATGTAGATCGACAGCCAGAGATTACGGTCTGATGAAGCCAAAAGGACCACATTATCTGCAAAAAGCAGAGAACCAATCCTCAGGCCACCAAAACGGATCCCCTCAACACCTTGGCTGTGCCTAGAAATCCTGTCCATAACAGTTATGAACAGAATCAATGACAGAGGGCCGCCTTGATGGATTCCAACTCTCACCAGGAACAAGCTCGACTTACTGCTGGCAATGCGGATCAAGCTCTTGCCCTGATCATACAGGACCCTAACAGCTCATATCAAGGGGTCTGGTACCCCATACTCTGAGAACCCCCCACGCCTTCTCCAAGTCCACAAAACACATGCAGAATAATTGGGCAAACTCCCTCGCACCCTCCAGGATCCCCCTAAGGGTATAGAGCTGGTTCAGTGTTCTACGGCCAGGACGAAAACCACGTTGGACCCTCCTCTCCAGAACCCCCAAATAGATCTTGCCAGGGAGGCTCAGGAGTGTGATTCCCCTGTAGATGGAACACACCCTGCAGTCCCCCATTTTTAAATCAGGGGACCACCACTCTGGTCTGCCAAACAGTGGAACTGCCCATTATGTCCATGCAATATTTCTGAGTTGTGTCAACCAACACAGCCCCACAACATCCAGAGCCTTACACTCACTGTGTATGACCCATCTTTGCTTGTCATCTAGAATCTTCTGGTGCTGATCTGTAACTGGCAACAGCCATGAAACTCAAGGTCGGGTCATACCAAAGACTTTGAAAAAATGGGACCCAATGCCTCCTCGCTTGACACTCAGCATTATGGGGTTGGATTGGGGGGTTAAACCACCAAATGGTTCCCGAGCATGGCTGTGTCTGCAGCTCACCGTTCCCCCAGGGGATGGGTCGAATGTGGAGGACAAATTTCACACACACCAGTGTGCGTGACAGCTAGTGGGACTTTAACTTTAACGGCAGTAAGAATGTGATTGCAGTAACCAAAGTTGACCACAGGATGTCATTCTTACATATTGCACCTTTAAAGACCATTTAAAAAACAACTATTTTATGTTTCTGAGTGGAAGAGACCTTTAAATGTGTGGACTGATTTTGCTGCTAAAGTAGGCGGTAGAAGTGCTAAAGAAATGCGTTTTCCCGCCTTCTCCACAAACACAAACATGTAACTCAGATTTAAATTGAAAGTCATTTGAAAGTACAAACATGAAGCTCAGTGTAAACGTTACTGAGGACAGTTTCTCTGCCTGACAAGCCGTGCTAGAATTGTTTCCACATTTCAATCCTCAGCTCACATAAAGCACGCATAAATAAATATGAAAGGCACATAAATAAATACGTTACTTCCACTGGGAGCTGGGCAGACACATAAATACTAATAAACACACAGCTGCTGAATAAAATTATGAGTTTGTCCGCTGCAATGACTGTCTGATATCAGCTTACAAGCAGTGATAGTTTTTACGTGACAGAGTTAATTATAAACTGTCATATCTCTGTGTCTCACACACACACACACAGACACACACACAGGCTGTATTGAGGGTGGGATTCGTTCCTCCCTGACTGGTGACACACTTCATCAAACCGTGGTCTGTTATGAGTGTTGCTGACACGTGTTTGTGTGTCTGCGAGTGTCTGCCTATGTTCGTAACCGTCTCGATGTATGCGTCGTCGTCTGCGCGGTGGCCGTGTGCCTTCGCAGCATGTGGTGGTGGTCTGGTTTCCACTCGCAGAGCTGTGAAGTGGCCCGATGAAAGCTCACACATGGTGGTGGTGAGACAGACTCCATACCCTGTCGTGATAAACAGCTGGATGACAGAACCTCTTGGTCTGCTGCAGACCTTCAGCAATGACAAAACAGCTAAATGTTGTATTTTCAGAAAAAAAATAGCTGCAGAAACAAAACACTCTTATGTTTAGTACCATTTCAATCAGTTGACAATTTAACACTAGTGTTAAGAGTCACTATATTAACTCTAACACCGGTGTTAAGTTTTCAACTCCAGAAGAGTTGGTTTTTGACTCTAAATCAGAGTTAAAGTACCAACTCTCCAAAAAGAGTTAAAGTAACTCTTACTGGTGTGGACCCATAAAGCCACTTTAAAAGGGTTGAAATCAACTCTGACAGTGTTAATTTGAGCATGCAGAGTTTACTGTGTAAGCCATTAATTTTTTAAATTCTATCAAACTTCAAAATCAGCCGGGCTTGGATTCAGAACTATCAATGTTTTCTTCACCCAATTTACCTCCAGTTTCGTCCTCTGGGCTGATCTCAGTCCAGTTCTGAATAAACCTCCACATGAACTTGGTTACCAACACTTTCATCAGAGTTGTTTTATAGCTTAGGGCATCTCCCCTCACGGTTAGCTGTTGACGATCAAATCAAATAGCCAAAAACAAACTTTATCTTTTAAACTTTATTATGCTTAACATTTCTAATAAAAAAAATACTTTTTAAACTTTTTCCAAACAATATTTTGTGACCATATCTAAAGCCAGCTCTTAATTATTCATCTTTTACTTTTAAATTAAATTTTAAGCAACAAAATCAGAATGTCATTCAGGATTTTTATGATTTTGGCTCTTGTTAAAGAGCAGCAATATTCTGATTGTTGGCAAGATAATTTTACAGCTTTCAAATAATGAAACTCAACATTACCTCTACTGTATTTAGCAAGTGGGAAGAGTTTAGTGACACCCAGTGGGCAAACTGTAGATTGCAACCAACGATATAAAGATAATTACTCTACAGTAGATTCATAACTTTGAATTGTGCATTATATATTTTAAGTGCAAAAATGTCAACTCAAACCTTCATTTTGGCCAAGAGGGTGAAACATCCAACAATTTGCACAATTGTTTTATTTTCTGTTCCTGTGAAGCACCTCATGACTTTTATCTCGACAGGCGCTATATAAAAAATCGTTTCTTCATTTCTTCTAATAAGTTTCAAATTTTAGCCACTATGAAATATAACAATCTGATTGGCCTTAATGATGCACAATTAGTCCAAACTGAAAGCAAAATAATTAATAATAGACATATTAATAAGAGTTCCCGAAAAGACTAATTTGTGTAAATGAATGCTCTGACTCAACACTAAAGTGATCTATTATGAAACACTTTGATGTCACAGACTAGGTGGTACGTGCCACCCAGCACCAAAGCTGTTCTGGAGGCTCACAGCTGCCCTTATTACCGTGCATTTATTAAACACATTGATCCAGTAATTGAGGTTAGCTAGTTTTATGTTTGGCTGTGATATCACGGTAATAAATGCTAATGTGAATGCTAGCCTACGGGATCACTTTATCTTTTGATCTCGGCTCTTGCAACACTGAGTGACCTTTGTGAATTTGCATAGCGCTGCGCACATACCCAACTGTAGCAGCGTTGACTTTGTCGTGATATTTTTTATTCAAGGGCTAAATGTGTACTTGTGTTTAAATTCACCACCCTCGCTTCTCACCTTCACAGAGACACCGCCGTCTACAGTGACTCCAGTGTGCTTCCTCTTCTCTTATCCTCCTCATATGCTGTTTAAATCGCTCACATTTCTCCCACATTCCCTTACACTTCTCTCTTCTCTTCTCACCATTCATCTTCCTCTCTTTCTCTCTCTCTCTCCGTCCTTGAAGTCTGAAATCACTCAGAATCCGAGCCTTACTCAAAATGCAAAGCTCTTTCCCTCTCACCTCTACATCCGCTTCCTTCCTCACCTTCTTTTAACCTTTCCACCCATCTCCTTCTCTTCCAAATTAAGCGATTCAGCTTTTGTACCTCCCTCTAACCTCTTCACTCTATCTGCTTCTGTTTTCTACAGTTTAGCTCTGATTGGGGTGTTTCTGTAGCTTACTTCATGCCTCTCAACCTTCCCATCAAGCTGTGCTTCCAGAAAACATGTCTTCCTACTCTTGTTTCCCCTTGACTCAAATCTGTCCATCACAGAGTCAATGAGGCACAGTGGTGTTCATCTATGTCATGACTTGGCATGACTGTAGTATGACTAGCTTCAGGGCACAACCAGTTATATAATTATCTCCTTGCAGTGTAAATATGCACGTTTGTTTAAAAGTATAATACATACTTAGTTTTGCTTAAATTAGCTTCTTCAAACTGTCAGCTTTTGATCCTTTTCTGGCCTTTTCCCCTCATTTAAACAGTGTGTGTGTGTATTTGAAGACCTACCTTCATAATTAGGGCAGACCAGCCACACATGGGTCTCCCCTGACACTTCCCCTCCTGGACCTAAATATTCATGAGCCTCTAAACGCTTTCATGAGCCCCGTAATTATGAACAGAAAAGTAGATGGAGAGAGACAAAGGGAGAAAGATGAAGAAAGTGGGAGTTGGACGAGGAAATACCCTCACAGCTGAGACAAAGCTGGCATGCTGCAACATGAAGGAGGACAAAAATACACTGCCTGGCCAAAAAAAAAAAGTCACACACTAATATTTCATTGGACCACCTTTAGCTTTGATTATGACACACACTCGCTGTGGCATTGTTTTTAAAAGCTTCTGCAATGTCACCAGATTTATTTCCATTCAGTGTTGCATTAATGTGTCACCAAGATCTTGCATTGATGATGGTAGAGTCTGACCGCTGCACAAGGCCTTCTCCAGCACATCCCAATGATTCTCAATGGGGTTAAGGTCTGGACTCCGTGGTGGCCAGCCCTTTTTATAAGACACATCATGCCGGCAAATCAGCGTAATATTGCCGCAACGGTGTGTCTGATGGACGCGCCATGGCGGCATGACGTTGCAGGAATTTAGCTGCATTCTTGCTGCCACACTTGGTAATATTGCCGCAACGCCAGACTTGTGAATGCACATTACGCCTTGGCGCAACACAGGGTGGTGTCATAGGCCCAATTCCAATACTCGCACTTGCACCCTTGCGCCCTTCAATTGCGCGTTCCCAGCCAGGGGTGCGAGTGCGTAGGGTGTCCTGATTCTCAAGTGCGGAAGTTGACCACGCCCCTTTTGCACCCTTAATCCGCACTTCACCCAAGTCTGCATCGATGCACACTTTGGGCAAGGGTATTACTAGGGCTGGGACGATAATCAATAAGTCAATTAATTGACGATAGATGAAAATGAATTTTTCCAGCCTCAATATATCACCATGTGCCTGCGTTTCTGTTTTCCTCGTCTCTCGCCTCCAAAGATGCTGGACAAGAGGGTTCAAGTGCAGTTCTGGTTGTTGACACTGGATAGCCCATTGTATTTATTGTTTTGGAGAGACAGGGTCTATTTTATTGTTTTTGGTGCAATATTTTATGTTTTATGTTTGTTTTATTTATTTATTTATAAGTTCTGGTTCTGGACATTCCAATGTCAAATAAAGGTTTAATTGTTGCATTTTAAAGGATGTACTTTTATTATGATATATTAACATTACATAAGTGGTTATTTTGGTCTTGATAATGTCGACAATAATATTGTTTATCGTCAATCATTTGTCGTCCAGCAAAATTTGTTATCGTCCCAGGCCTAGGTATTGCCCACAATCCATTGCTGCGTGGGAATTCTGAGAAGGCGGAGCAATGACTCAAGTGCCTTTTCTGAAAACTGTATTTTCAAGTGAAAGAAGTTAATTTTAAGATGATCAATGATATTTATTCATGCTCTTAATGTTTGAGACTAAGATATAAATGTGGACAGCAACGAATTTAAATTTAGTCAAATAATTGTTTGTTTGTTTGAAAGCTGTTAAAGATTTATTAAAAAGCACAAACAGCGACCAGCATCCCAGCATGCGTCGCGGTTGATGACGCAGTGCTCACTGTCCCAATTCGGCAATTATTTGCACACTTCTGTACTACGCACTCGAAGCCTTGCTGCGCACTTCCTCTAAGTGCACTTCACAGAAGGGCGTAGGGCGCAGTGCGAGTATTGGGATTGGGCCATGATCACGTGATGAATTAATGTCGAGCTCCAGCCGGAAACTATATTGAAAATGAAAGTAAACACGGGCATAAGTTTCGCTTTTTTAAACAGAACCAGCTGAGATGATAAACTGGAGCGATGCAGCGCTCCTGGAGCTTCTTTCCCTTGGAGCTGGAGCTCTATCACAACCGCTTACATCACTTGTGGGTCTCTGAGCTAAAAGCAGCTAATCTAAAGACGGTGTTATCAGGACCTGATGGTTACAAAGACAACAAACAAAAAGTGGTGTATTTCGATGAGGAGTGTGAAGAGTTCCCCTGTGGTCTGAAAACACCCTCTGTAAACACGTCAGGGTCGCGATAATGTTGATGCCGACACGCTGTCACATCGCTGAGGCTGAGTGAGAGACTATAATAGAACAGAGGCATTGATAAATCAGCACCAATAATAGAGGACAAGTCAGATAGGCTACTGTAAGACCGTCAGACTGTTATTTTTAATGTTTTAGGCATAAACAGACGTCTTGGGTTCCCCTACAGCTGAGTCTTCTTGGTTTGGCTATAAGACCCTCAATACACGGTTCATTCCATTCCCTTTCACGCCCCAGGAAAAATCTAATTCTGTATCTAATATTAGTAAGTACAGTATATATTGTGGTAGCCGGGGCTGATCTATTTCTGGAGTTGTGAGCCAGTAAGGATTTCTGTTACAAAACTCCTCTGAGAGGACTGTTCTTAAAAGATACCGCTGGTCAAAAGGTTCTTCCATTTCAGCTTTCAGTGTGACAAAATCTCACTTAACAATAAACAAGGCTTGAGTAAGTGTCTTTTCCTCACAGCCGTCTGAAGTTTATTGTACAAGCCAGAACCATAACACGCCTGCGTTACATTCCAGGATGATTCAGTCGATTTTATCCTGCTGGGGGAAAAATAAAACACCAGATAGTGTTGCAAAAGCCATGAAATGACATGCAGAGTGGAGTAGGAGTCACAGGATTAAGAGCTAGCTGTCGCAGCTCTGATCCACACAAAAACGTGGAACAGAAACACTTCAGTAACCAGGAGAAACACACACCGACACGGCATCACTTTAAAATGACAAACAAGCAAGAGTACGGAATCTCGCACATCGCCGTCATTTATATGTAAATCAGCTCGCCGCTCCTCTGCACCACGCCACCCTCTTTAGTCTCCAGAAACACAAAAGATGGAGCAAACTTCCGATCAGATCAGACAGGATGATTGTGAGCGACAGGGAGTCAAACGATGCGTGACAAGATGGAACAAGATGAGGTGAAATGGGCTAATACTCCGGGTTTACAAGGAGAGGACGCCAACTGGAACCAAGGTCTGTTTGTTACAACACTAATGATTTCATGTCCCCTGGTGTCACCCCAAGGGCTCCAACTCTGCTGCTGCCTGTCGGACTGTTTCCTCCACAAAGAGAATTTTGATCAACGACTCACTGCAGCAATTTTATCCCAAAAAAACCTGATGCATATCACAGCGGAGCATCAACATCACCTCAGTAACTGATGAGCAAGCTAAAATATGACAGCATACACCAGGAACGGTGCATTCTAGCTTATTATGATCTCTCATTGTGGCACATTTTACAGTAAAACCTGGAGTTATTTCTGTCACTGTTAGAGTGCCTGAAGGTCGCTTGTAAATCAGAAAACAACAAGATTAAACCCAAGTTATACACTAGATTTAAACCACCAGACAAGAGGGACACTCCTGACTGGAGATGTCAGTGTCGTTTAGAGTCCAGAAGTGAACGAGAGGACAGTCCTTCCTGACTGACATTGCTGTGTTGACGCGTGTGTCCCTGTGCGAGTCCATGCAGGCCTTTTTGAAAGCTCAGCAGTCATCGCTGCTTTATAAAAAGCTGCTGAATGCAAATCTATTCCCACTCCACCTGACAAATGCTGTAAAATGCATGCATTTACACAGATCCTCCAGTCTGGATGGAAATGACAAATATGGGCACAAACTAAAAAAACAGATAAAATGCTAACATCATCATACCAACGGCTACCTTTACTCTTACCAGCCATTTTATTAGGTACAACTTGCAGTAATCAGACAGAATCACCTTAATTCTTCACATCAAAGAGGTGTTGTAAACATTTCAGAGTTTCTGGTCCACATTGACATGATAGCATCACTCAGTTGCTGCAGGTGTATTTGCTGTACATCCACGATGTAAATCTCCCTTCTACCAGTTTTATTTATAGAGCACTTAATAACAACAAGGCTGGCACTAAAGTTCTTTACAGCAAGCAATATGGGTGGCAAAGAGTAAACAAGAAAATATTAAAGGTGTCCTAGAATGCAATTAATCAACAATCTAAAACAGCTTTGAGCCTCCAAAAAGCAGAAGAAATGTTCTTTTGGCTTTCATCTGTCCCAGGAGCCCTGATACAGGCCATTCTAAACCCCCTTACTCAGGCCTTCAGTGAAAAGAGCTGTTGACCCCTCCCACTCGGCCAGGACATGCTGATTGGTTGGTTTCCCCAGAAGGCCTCAGACACATGCAGGTTTGAGGAGGCGTGGCTCCACCTTATGATGTGTTAAGGAAGGTTTTCTCAGAACAGGAGGTTTTCTCTCGCCTTTTTCAACTTTCTAATTTACATAAAAAGTAGGTCACACACGGCTTTGACTTTTTGGTATGCTGCTGTTGACCACCCAAGCTGTCTTAGTCAACAACAACAAGGAAAATGTTGGTTTACATTCTAGGTCCCCTTTAAAAGACATAAAAACCATGATGGAAGATCAAGAACAGAATCAGGTTGTCGATTTAAACTAGAATCAAAAGCCAGTGAGTAGATCTGAGTCTTTAGCCTCTTTTATAAAACAATGCCGCCAATTTGCTGCAACGCCGAGCCGGCATCTGGGAGCCTAAGGTTGTTTATAAGAGCTCAGACCATGTGGCGCAATCGTGTCCTTTTTATAAAAGATTATGGCGGCATAAAGGACTGTAACTGTATTAACCCTTTCAGACGTAAACCTTAAAACGGCCATCTGGACTTTTCCTTCCTATTTTAGCTGTAAAAAGGGCAAACTCTGTTAAATAATAAATCGATTTTTGGACTTATGGATCGATTCAATTTGATTCTTGAAATTTGTATAAGAACCGATTCAGAATCGATTTTATCAACACAGCACTAGCCCAGAGTACATCTGGGTCTACGCAGTTCTTTCTCCCAAACAGAAGGACTTCTGTTTTAGTTTAGATGGAGGAAAGTTGAGTTCATCCAGGTCTTGAGTGCCTGCCCCTAATCGGAAGGTTGCAGGTTCAAGCCCCTGCTTGGGTAGGACACTTAACCCACATTGTCTGCTGGAGGTGGTTGGAGGAACTGGTGGCGCCTCCGTATGACAGCTTTGCTTCTGTCAGTGAGCCGCAGGGCAGCTGTGGCTACATTGTAGCTCATCACCACCAGGGTGTGTGTGAATGGGTGAATGACTGTGTTGTAAAGCACCTTGGGGGATTCTAGGACTCTAAAAGGTGCTATATCAAATACAGGCCATTTGATGTCATTTAGACAGCCTAATGAAGGTTTCAGTGTCTCATTTATTTTTACTTTCATAGGAAAGTAAATCTGAATATTAGCAGCAAAGCTGTGAACATCAACAATCCTAATGGCAGCAGATGCGATGCAGTCGTACGTATCTATATGAACTGAGGAAGCCATTTCTGTCACATTTGACTTAAACCACTGTAAAGCAGTTCCTCTAATACCTAAAAATCAACAGACCCGTTTTCTGTTATCAGAGCAGAATTTGTCTCTCAGTTTTTATTTAACATATTTCAGAAATCATCCTCTACTGGTAACTGCTTGGACAGGCATACATTTACCCAGTCATGATTTAAAACACGACTCTCAGCAACATAAACCCCACACACCGTTTTTTTCTGCAGCGCGATCTATTTTTCACCTTCATTAAATCTGTGACTTCAACAGGTTCACAGTCTGCTTGCTGTTGAGCTCTGCTGTGGCACAGAAATGGAGGAGAAGGTAAAAATAGTTAAAAACCAATGAGAGCTGATGGGAGCGGCCCTTTGGAAAACGATGCCCGTCTTGTTACCAAACCTTCTTCAGTATCACCTCATGAACTGCACGGGGACGCCTTTGGTCCAGAGAAGATATATGTCTAACGGGGAGGTTGTTAAAATCTTAGTGAAATGTCAAAAGCTATTGATTTATTGATGAGCAGAAAGACAGAGTCAACTCCAGAGCCATTGTTGCTGCTGTGACTGACCTAAAAAATGTCTCCCAACACTTCATCGCTCTATTAAAATTAATGCTCAGACATCAGTGACACAAAACTTTCACTATCTCATCTGGGCATTTTTTATTACGTCATAAATAATGGAAGACACTCATTTTAAGAGCAGTGACAAGGTGTGATAAGATATAGCAGAGAGAACGTACCTTCACCTGTTCTCACACTGACTGCAGATCATTAGAAACGTTTATGCAGCAAGCAGGAAATTTTAAAAAGTAACGGACAATAAAGAAAACAATCTGTCCAGAGTTTTCCCCTTTCAGGAATTCTGTATGATTTTCTTCTCATGTAGTGTGTTCTATGATTGTCTTCTCATGTAGTGTGATATAATGTATGCAATACGTCTTTTTTTTGCTAAGCCCGCTTCCTGCCCCGTAGAGCTCCGTGCAATAGGAAACCGAGCGCCGGTCAGAACTAACCAATAGCGTTAGGGCCAGAATATACTTGCTGTTTAGCGACGTGTATGCGTGTTTATAATGGCTGCCACGCGTAGCTTGCGTTGATTTGAAGCGTCATTTGTGCGCGTCCCCCGACATTAACACGACGCGATGCTACGCGCCCAAACGCAGTAATATACGAGTAACCGGTAGGTGGAGTTGACAAAACGAGCGAGACACACTCACCATGGTGACCCTGTCTCTGGTTTAGAGATCTTTCACACCATCTATGATACCACTGCTGTCTTTTTTCTGCCGTAATCTCAAAATGACCAGTTACTAATCTCTTCTATTGACGCCATGTTTGTTTTGGTTGTCTCGGCTCTCTATCCAGTCCGAGTACTCTCGTTTGCCCCCTAGTGGAACACTCCAGTACTACATGCAGTCCAGCGCTGCGTAGCAGCAAGTAAATGAACAAAGACGTAGCCTGCTGCCTGCGCCAACGCGAGGTTAAACAGCAAGTATATTCCAGCCCTTAGACCACCGCTTACGTGCTCCAGCGTTTGAGGAAGTACCTCGTCTGATGCAGAGTTGAGGAACTTATCACAGACAAGTAAGTCTTTAAAATATAAATATTAGAACATGACATGAGAATAATAATTGTAAAACAACGTGTTTTAGCTCTGTTTGTCGGCTACAGAAGCACATTCATAAACAACAAACGTGCAGTCGCCATCTTAAAAAAACGAAGGACTCTTGGTGTGATACGCCTGTCAGCCACCAGATGGTGCCATCAGATAAAAGAAATACTCATGACAGCCGCTTTAAATACATTTGCAGTGGTCTCTGGTAGGAATGAATGCATTGCATGCCGTACTCAGCAAAAAAAGCCCAGAATTTCTTGGATCAGCACCGACAAGTCGCAGCAGACAGCAGGATTTGGAGTCTTATTTCCTGATATTTGGATACCTCGCCTCGGATTGGATAACAGCAACGCGACTCTACCACTGACTTGCAATGTTGATGTTTTATCTCCACAAATAACACAAGCCCGGAGGAGTTATGTGTGGTGGTGTTGCTAATGCTAACGTTTAGCTTTTACTAGTCGGGATGTTGTCTGCTGATTCCTGAATGTTAAAACAACAACAGCCTTCCCTGTCGTGAGTCAAGATCGGTGAATCCATGAACGTTAAGATCTGTCATGATTTTTAAATCCCAGCGTTTCACATTTTCTATCAGACTCTAATGCAGGAGATAGGTGTAGGAGAATATTTTCATGTTCAGCCTGCATGAAAAACTCAGAGTGACCGATTATAATCAGAAATAATCATTAAAACATGTTTTTTCAGTGAATTACACCTTTAAGCATTTGTTAAAGCTGGATATTGTAGACAATAACTATTTCACATCTTTACTGTTTTTAGTTGGATTGTTTGTCCAAGAAAATTGCTTTAGGATGCCTCGAGGGACTCTAAAAGAGGATCTGACTGGAAAAATGTTTCCAAATATAAATGCCACACTTGCAAACCTCTTTGTTAAAGAAGTAAAAGGGATGAGCTCACAGCCTGTCTGTGAAACACATTTTAAGGCAAATGTCCTAAAAAAAAGTGGGGTTCAGCTAATAAAAAGTAGTTCAGGCCCGACCCTCATTGAAAAATTAAACCTTCAAATTAAAGCACATCAGATTTTACAAGCTTGTAATAAAAAATGTGTAAGTGTTCTTAAATGTCCAGATTAAACGGATTTATAACATACATTTATGACATCACACTTGGAGAAAACAGTATTTTTAACCGATGGTACGTCTGAGTATGTTAGGTAAAGTATGTCTTCTATAAATAAATAAAATGTGTGTACGAGGGGCAAGAATTAATAATGTGAAGAGGTTATCATCAGAACGTGTTTGGGAAAAGATGTAAACTGGTTAAGACGACAGAAATGTTGGAGCTGGACACCAGAAAGATTGACAAGAGGGAGAAGAAGATGTGTGATTAGAAAACAGAAAGCTACCAAAAAAAGATGCTGAGACAAGATGCTGGTGAGAGACTTGACCTCCCGGAGACAGATAAATGACCTCCTGTCACCACGACAATGCCCCCTCCTGCTTCTCCATCTTTCCCTCCACACGCCAGCTCCCTCCCTCGTCTGGACAGGACATCTATCAAGCAAGCAGACTCCTGACCACCACTTTGCCTGTTGTGTTAGCACACAAAATGAAGAGAAACTGTGCTAGCCGTGTCTTTCTCCTCACACCATCACCCTGTTGAGTATGCAGATCCTTCTCCTTCCTCCCTTTAATCCCCCCCAGCATCTCTCCAGCTCCCCTTTCCTCCACTGCCTGTTTTACACTACATCGCCATTTACTCCTATCCCCCCAGCTCTCACCATCTGCTCTTCATCTTTCATGTCCTTGACACCTTACCCATCTTTGCCTAGTAAATGTCAGGGAGTAGCCAGACAAAGAACTCATTATTTTTGTTGTATGGCAAGAAATAAAAATCCAGATATATGACCTATAAGACAATGACATGAGCAAAAAAATAAGCAAACACCAAAAGTAGACAGACAACACCTTTAATTTAATTAAAACAGCTGCTAGTTAACAGATTGTCCATGGCGATGAACGTAAACAGACGATCAGCAGTCCATACTTATTCCATCTGCCCCTTGAAGTGTCAAATTATCAATAAATTATGCACAATCCGATACAGCAATCAGCTGCAGCCCAGCTCAGAAATGGTTCTCAAAGGCAGTGCCTTCGCCAGCCAGAGCACATGATCACGTCCAGGTAAAAGACTTACTGAATGGAAAAGCTGCATGGGTGGTAAGCTTGGTACTAGACACAAGACCTGCAAAATAGTCATATTCTTCTAGTTCGAGCATTTCTTTTTCAAGACAATTTTGGCAAAAAGCAACGCATCTATCCAGCATCCGCTACGAGGTTTTAGACAATGAGTAACTTTCACTTTTAGATCAAGTTTAGACTAAAAGTCTATGAACAGTTTAAATGTCATTTACGTTTGTTTTTTACTAAATATATGCATCCTGGGCCCAATGTGGTGACAGTTAACCCACAAACTGTTGAGTCTTTGTAAGGAAATACAAAAATAAGTCAGTGGATGTTAGACTAAGTAAATTAGTTTAATTAGCCTGAAGTTAATTGCTTATGCATGAATGAGTCCAGCAGTCAAGTGGGATCAGCCACTGCTGCAAAGTTAGTTTTCTGTGGAGTTGTTTCGCAGTTTGAGCAGGACTGCATTAAAGGAACAATATGTAAGAATTCTGCAGTAAAATAATCACAAAACAGTCTAATGTCTCAATAATGTTGGAAGGAAGGTTACATTGAAACAGATTTCATTCTCAGCCGCCTGGGGGGCTGTCAGGTATTCTCCTTTGACAAAAACAAAAGACAGACATCGTTACTGTTTACAATCAGTGAGTTCCTGAGGTTGCCAAGTCTGCACCAAGCTAACACTGCAGCGCCGACATTTGTAATGCCACACCGGCAGGCAAAAAGCTCCAGAGTTGTTTAACAAACCGAAGCCAGTGAACAGGAGCGACCCAGAAGTTATTTCTTGTACCTCTAAGGAGTTACGGCATCTTTTTGTTTTACGCTAATATCAGGTTAAGCAGGCTAGAAGCTAATGTTGAGCAAACATGCTAACAGTGAATTAGAAGCAAATAGTCGACTCTAAAAATACCTCAAGCTACTAGTGTTGTCAAAAGAACCGGTACTTCGGTACCAACCCGGTACTACAAAAATGTAAACGTCACGGTAACACGATTTCGTAGGTACCGGTAGTACCGAGGACCCGTCTAAACCTGGTCCTTGATGCGCATGATTCGCGCATTTACTGGGCGTGTGCAGTCGCTTCTAAAACAACACCGCAGAACGCAGTCATGGCGAGCGTTGGACCAGCTGATTTGGTAAATAAAGTTAATTCACGGAGAACCCCAGCCCCGCTCTCACGGAAAACCCCGGCCAGCTCTCACGGAAAACCCCGGCCAGCTCTCACGGAAAACCCCACCCCGCTGAGACCGGAGAGACGCTTCGCTCCAGCAGCACCTCCCGTTCTCATTCTTTCTTGTATTTTTAATTTCAAAACTTGACAGGATGTCCCACAGACCCCTGAATCCCTCTGTCAGCGCTTGTCATCAGGAACGTCCTGACACGACGCTCACCTCCGCTGATCAGTGACGTAGGAGGCAGATTTAATGCGACATGACCGTTCAGACTAGTCGCTTTACAAAAATTCGCATATGTGTCAGAATCAGTAGCCTACTACATAGCGTGCGGTGTGAATACACCATCGTCTTTATTAACTATTTAAATCTCCTATATGTTTAATTAGGGTAACAAACAAACAAACAGGATGACATAAAGGCGTTGACTGCTCACAGACCGGAGTTTTTCTTTTTTTAATGATTGTAATGTGTTTCCAAAAGATGAACAACAATGTAGCTCAGTCAGTGTTTATGTCCTGAAAATCAGTTTGTCAAAACAGCTGTTCTAACTAGAGGTTCCTGTCTGGAGAACTAGCAGGTTTACAAAAATATATGAACAAAAACACATTTTGATTAAATAAAAGTGCATTAAAAACATGTTATGATAGTAGTACAATAGTAATTCAATTAATTTTTCTTATATACAGCACTGATTCACAAAAGATGTCATCTCAAGGCACTTTACAGGAAAATTAATGTTTTTATTGGTAAATTTAGTCTAAATTAAATTTTTGAGAACCGTGGATTTTCACTGGTACCGGTACCGAATACTGAAATTTTGGTACCGTGACAACACTACAAGCTACTTTTTAATTACCAACTCAATATTACAGTAAAATGTATGTGTGAAGTGAATAATGTAAGCTAACAGCAAGATGGAAAACAATCACGCTTCCTCTAATGATGACAAAATATCACCAAAATAAGTGTAGTAAGCGCTCCCTACCATAAACACTGGTGAGTGCTAACACCAGATATGACAATGTATTTATCTACTTATCAACTTACTGTGTATGACTCATCTTTGCTTGTCATCTAGAATCTTCTGGCGCTGATCCATAACTGGCAACAGCCATTAAACTCATGGAACAGCAGTGAGAAAGTAACTTTTTGCTGGTAAAATGTCCTGCAGTAACCAAATTTGACCACAAGATGTCATTCTTACTTCATTCATGCATATTGCACCTTTAATGATAACAGATCAAATGAATGACATTTTTGTGTTCAATGTGGCTTTTTTATTTCGCATTATGTCATATTTTAGCATTTTTCCCATGAGTGACATTGCAAAGTAACAGAAAGCTCGACATTTAGAAAATGAAGGAATTAATGTAAATAAAACATATTGCTCATTTAAAAGAGAAACTTGAGTAATTAAAGGCTGACGTAAACACACACGTCGTGCACGTGAATACGCGCACGTTCAGGTAACGCTGCACTGTGAACAACAGCCACATATTTATAAGCTGTGAAAACTTTAGGAGGAAAAAAAGCTCCACTGCCAAACAGAAATAAGTATTTTACAGGTGTGAAATACGAACACCCAGGTGTAATAAATGCACTTCATGAAGAAACGCAAACATCTAAAGCTGAGAGGTGAAAATCCTGCGAGCTGTTTTCATCCTATGTAAACACACTGAAGCACTTACCGAACACAAACTCAACTCGTCTTTAAACGACACTTTTCTCAGCGCATTCCCTTTGGAAACCAGACGAGCCAGTTCTTCTCTTCTTCTTCGCCCTTTGCGACAACGTTTTTCCTCCGCTGTTACAGATGTTTCAGAGCTTAAACGGCGGCTTCTTTGTTGTACTTCACGGCTGCTCGAAACATCCAGGCAACCAGGGAGCCGACGCTGAGTGTCCGTTTACTCTGCAAAGCGAGCGCTGATTGGCCGCTTCCATCACTACGCAACACTTTGCTCTTACGCTATTGGTCCAGGCTTTTATGATGCGTTTGAGTGCTACTTGTTAATTCATGCTTCTGCAGTGCCAGTTTCTGGAAACGTGAAATAACTAGGACAATATAAATACATACAAATGTATTCTTTGTCCTAGAATAAAATAACAATAATTATACGGAATATATAAAAATGTGACACGATGTGTAAACATTTTTTTACTTTTTAGTTTGTTTTCTTTTCAAATAAAATTGATTCCTCTTTATAAATGTTTTATGTTCCTGTTAATAATATTTTCCTATATCCTGTTGGATTACATTTTGCTGATAGTTGATTTTAGAGTAAAATATCAATCTATTTCTTTCACCAGAGCTGACACAGATCCATGTATCACTTACAACTAGAGTTCAGTCAATTCTAAAGTGTCGGTTTTAGTACATTTTCCACTCAGCATGTAAGCAGACACTCCACCGTTACCTGGTGCTTGTCCTGCATTTTTTAGCCGCTTTGAGATCAGTTTTCACTGTTTATCTCAGGCCACTTGGAGGTCCAAACTGCAAAATGCACCTTTAACTGATCCAAAGTGCATGCAAAATATGTTTCATATTATATAATCTACTGTTGTTTTAAAACTTCCAAAGGTTTTCAAAATTTGAGCTCATTAAGTCAGCATTCTTCCAAAACAGCCCTCTTTTGCACTTTGTCGTATACCCCCAACCCACCAATTTACTCCAATGGAATGTGATTTTTGAAATTCCGGTAACCTTGAAAGCATCATCATCCCTTCGCTTTGCATGTTCTTTAGTGGCCCTGCCTATTAGATTTTCATCTGTTTCTGTATTACTAAGCAAATCAACGAGCTGTTAAATCAGTGAAGATGTTTATTTGCAAGCATCAGCAAACATGTCTGCTGTGTTATCTGCAATTCAAGTTGGTCTAAGTGAGTGAAACAGAGAAGAGCTGATTGATTTACACAGAAATGTTGCTGTCATTGTGCCCTGAGCATCATGGAATCAATACACACACACACACACACACACACACATATATATATATATATATACCCCTTATTCCCCTGGGTGTGTAAGTTAAGGGTTTCTAGGGCAGCCCATGACCCTTTCAGGGGAGCCGGGCTCCCCTTAGCTCCCCCATAGTTCAAACCCTGGTTTTGCAAACTAAATATTCAGAATTGTTGAAGACTTGTTCATGAATTCCATTTTCCTCAAATATTTTTCTATTGTTTGGGAGGGTGAAATACTGAATGAGTGGAACAAGACAAACTGGTGCAGAAAAAAGTAAAAGCAGGCTGGCCTCAAGAAATACTTATGCAAGGAATTTATGCTTATATTCAGAAAACCAACATGAAATGTATCAGTTCCTTTTTGAGTTTTACTTCTTGTGAGTATAAATTACCTTTGAGCAACAGATGATCTCATGCAGATGTTTGACTTGTTTGAGCTCAAACAAAAAGGCTTCAAACTGATTTAATAAAATCTGGGATTTGGCTCCACCTGCTGGTAGTGGTTAGTAATTACAAGCACTTTGCTGCCTTTATTATCAACATTCTTTTTAATAATATATTTTCAGGAAAGTTTATATTATATATTGTTAAATTCTAAATTAGTAGGTTGATCCACATAATTTTCTATAGATTTTATTTAAATTATATTGGTCATTTTTAGCATGAAAGATCAGAGTAAAGTTATTTTGTATTTTTAGGTTTTAGAATGCCAAAAAGAGAATTTTTTTTTATGAAATAACTACAAAAAACTATGAGAAAAAAAACACATAAAATACACCATCATTTTAATTGTAAATAATTTTTATTGGCTTTTGAGTTAAAAAACAAAACAAAACAGAAAAAACAACACAAAACACATAAATGA
The DNA here is from genome assembly GCA_006937985.1 of Aphyosemion australe. Taxonomy (NCBI): domain Eukaryota; kingdom Metazoa; phylum Chordata; class Actinopteri; order Cyprinodontiformes; family Nothobranchiidae; genus Aphyosemion; species Aphyosemion australe. Next base: position 252,938 of record SSNS01000244.1, on the reverse strand, counting down.
CTGAGCGGACCAAACAATCTGAGTATGATCGTTTTCAGCTGCATCTTATCCAAGGGTGAAGACACTGACGGAGCTGAGAGGTAACTCGTCAAGGGAGATTTTCGTCCAGTTGTCTGTTCATGTCAAAAATTACAACAGCAACCAAGATGATGACAGATATAGGAGATTTTAGTGTTTTACAGCAACATGGACACAAGCAGCTGCTTTGTTAAATTTGAACGACTCATAACAGGTTATTATAACATGTCTGAAATAATACTGCAGCACATAAGGGATGAGGGTTTAGGACCAGCATCATAAATGAATGCATTAGATTTCCAATGATGATTTTAGAGGAAAAAAATCTCTCTTTTCCACATGCGTGTTTGTAAAGTAGCACTATAATACAGAAAAAAGCTAAGACACCATTTATTCTTTTCAGATCTGGATCTCACACTTTAAAAACCTCATTCCTAAGTTTTTACCACCCAAAGTAAACCCTTTTTCTCCATAGTGTTGAAAAATGACAAGATTTTGAACTCTCCCACGGAAACACCTCAAACGTACTCGTGAAACAATCTGCAAGGAACCCAAACCACAATCTGAAAGAAAGATGTAAACATCCCAAATGACACAAACAGCCCGAACTTCGAGAAATGGAACACTTTTTTTGTGAACGTGACTGAACAACCAACCAAAGCTGCGGCTCAAACGCTCACGTTCGAGCGCTTGATCTGCAGCATTTGGTAGCTTTTGCATGACGGCTCTAACACAGGGGAACAAAAACAAAACAGTCAAACAATATTAATATTCATGTCAAACAGTCGATGTCGAAACAGGTTCAATTGCACAAAAATGAAAACAATCTTTTGCAAAGGCAAACTACAGCATGATCAGAAGTAGGGCTCAGGGGGGGGGGCACAGATATGCATATACACTATTATTTACAAACAACTGAGAACTCTAATCTGTACATACATCTGCTATAAGAACTGTTGCGCAAAATACCAATTTGAGATACAGTAATACTTTTTTTTTCTTTTACAATGTACAAGTTTAATCTGTCCACACAATAAAAAGCTAAGCACAAGCCCCAAAAGGCCACAAAAGTGCATGTTATCAGGTCAGTTGGAAGCCACTGGTAAGGAAGGACTGGTACGAGTCGAAGCTCCCAGTTTCACACCGGAGCCTCTAAACACTCCAAACTGCAGCGAACTGCAAGATTAATAGTGAGTGGATGGAAATCCGGAGTAGATATTTATTATACATGCAGGCACACGACTGCAGATGCACAAACACACACATTCTGGAACACAAATAGATCAAACGACTTGTTAAAACACACAAATACACACATGCACGCACACACACGCGAGGTGAGGAAACGGTCAATATCCTCTCACTTCAACATTTTCTCCAAACGGTCACATTTTATTCAAGTAGTAACCCTCTAACACAAGACCCTCCGTACCTTTTGGACTGCGTCTCACGCCCTCACAGGTAGATCTAAGTCCTCAGCAGCGGCAGCAGGTGGAGCAGAGGCTGAGCTTAAATGAAGTTTTAACAAGTCAACGATGAAGGCCAAACCGTGTCACCACTAGGTGCTTTTAGAAGAATGAAACGCTGACCCGGGGTCAGTTTTTTATCCTAGTGTCCAGTGTGATCCACCAGGCAGCTGTAGTGTTCAGAGGAGAATGCATGAAGCGTAACTTTCTGCAGGTGTCATGAAGGGTGGATCAGGTGACCTAAAACCCACACAGACCTCTTTGTTTCAAATTCCTCTTCCTTCCAACTTTCATCCTAATAAGAAGTTCCAGGTTTCTGACCCATCAAAGCCTGTTGTTAGTTTAGTTACTTTCATACATTCACTCCCACCAAACACCACGATAAATGCTGCTTTTTTCATATTCTTCGGTCAAAAAGATGAATTAAAGCCAATTCAGCAGCCAAACTGCTTTATGCGTCACCTCTGAATCATTCTGCCTCTCCTGTGAGCTCTGCTCCAGCAGCCAAACCTGCTAAAACTACACCAGATGATGCTGATTTTGCACCAAAAAACAAAAAACAACAACTGTGCGTCTTCATCTGTTCCTGGTCCACTCGTGTATCTTCAGATTTCCTTTGGTCTTCATTTTGACGTCACACCCACTGTTCCAAGCGCATCGTTCTCAGTTCTTCACTTACCGACTCCCTCCTGGAACTGGAAGGAGACTAACGGCCGAGCAGGTAGACCACCACCTCGTAGGTGCACATCATGATAGCAGTGTTAGGGATCTGTCTGACCAGGTGGGTGGTTAGGCCGCGGTACAGCGCCCCGTATCCCTCCTCTCTGGGTACCGTCAGCAGAGTTTGAAAGAAGGAGCGGTACTTGCTGCCTTCCTCTCGTAGCCGTGTGCGAATCACTTCTGCAAGAGGAGAATAAAGACGGAGATTTAGTTTAAAAACTGGGGGAGCAGTAGCTCAGGAGGTAAAGCAGGTTGTCCAGTAATCGGAGGGTTGTAGGATTGATCCCGGCTCCCCGCAGAGAATGCTGCTGTTGTGTCCTTGGGCAATGCACTTAACCCACATTGTCGGTGGTACCGGTGGCACCAGTGTTCAGCAGCCTTGCCTCTGTCAGTGTGCCCCAGGCAAGCTGTGGCTACAATGTAGCTCATAACCACCAGGGTGTGAATGTGTGTGTGCATGACTGATTGTGTTATAAAGCGCCTTGGGGGGTTCTAGGACTCTAGAAGGCACTATGGTCATTTACCATTTATAACATCTCTCTGGAGCAGCATCTTAAAGCATATCTCTATCTAAATATGCTGAGTATCAAAATCTATTTGATCCTAAACTAAACAACAAAACGCATCGACTGTATGTGTCGAGGTTTCAGTGTTATAAAGCTGCACATTAAGCTGTACATGTAGGTGTAGGATTACAGCTCTATTTGCAGCATGAGAGGAACCCGATACTCTGCAGGAACAATAAGAAAGCTGTCTCACAAAAAATGCAACGTGTCTTGACACAGTAGTGTACTCAGTAATCTGCTCGCTTAGAGCTAAATATCTGATTATTTTACTCTATTACTTTTTTCCCCTTAAAAGAAATATTTTCAAGTTGAGTACGTTAGGATTGAAGCTAAGGTTAGCTTGTCCAAATGGACCCAGGTGCAAAGAGGATTGCTGCCATCTTAAAACAGCAATTTTAACATCTAGTTTGTTGGTCTGAATCAGTGGCGGTTCGTCTATAGGGGGCGCTAAGGCGACGCCCTCCTTGACTTCTAAAAATATCTAAAAACTACAATATATATTCATATATTTACTATAAATGTGTCAGTTTTGCTAAATTGTGTGCACCTATATGCAATCTGAATGATTTAGTCATCATTTTTATCGGCTGTCTCTCATTAAACTGTGAATTTCCTCCAACAGACTCACTAGTTTCACTCCTGGGGCACTGGGAAAAGCACCCCTGAAGTGAAGCAAAACAGCCAATCACATTTGGTTGCTAGGGAGAAGTGGAGAACTTTAGGCCAATCAGAATCCCTGAATTTAATGTCTCTGGGGCAACTGTTGATTTGGAGAAGGGGAATAATGATTGTTTTGGAATTGTAGTCATTGTAAAACTTATTTATAATGGACATAAAGCCTCATCAAGATTTTTTTTCACTGGTCAGAATAGGGCTGCACGATTCCGGATAAAATGAGAATCACGATTTTTTTTGCTTAGAATTGAGATCACGATTCTCTCACGATTTTTTTCCAATTTAAATATTTATTGCACATCAACTATGTAACAGCTGACACTGAACATAAAAACCACAAATGTCTCCTCTTCTTCTACATACACAACCTTTAAATTATTTTAACAATAATAACAATTTTGAACAAAATTCTGCATGCTCTCGTTTTTTCTGCATCGTGTGGTATACATCACATGGTATAATGGTGCGTTCGATTTACCTCGGAAGTCGGAACTCGGAACTAGGAATGACGTCACACCCGAGTTAACAGCGTTCTGGTTTCCGTAGTCGGAGAAGTTGGAATTCCAATTATTCAGTTTAACTTTTTTATTTTTATTTTATTTTTTACTTTTTTATCAGGTCAAATAGGTAAAAAACAAACACGAATGATGGACTGTTGGTGCGTTCGATTTGTCTATTTATTTTACAAGACACACATATAAGAGTGCGTTTGAAATAAAAGTTACATGTAGCGCTTGCATCTCTAATTTGAACAAACTAACAGTGTTGTTTATTAGTCATATGTGTTCGTTGAGAGCTACCTAAACAGCAGTTTTCGAGGGCGCTGCCATCTTGGATTTTGAGGTCGGAGTTCTGAAAAATTTCCGAGTTTCCTACTGGGAGTTCCGACTTTGCGGGGCGTTTTATTTGATTTTTCCTACTCGGAAGTCGGGATTTCCGAGTTCCGAGGACAAATCGAACGCACCATAAGGCTCAGTCGTTGTCATTTGTTGAGGGAGAAAGAGGGAGCGCTTGTTTTCATGCAAATTATGTCCTGGATCAAAATGCAGTACAATTGTCATCTTCCTTTTTTTTTTTTTTTTTTTAAATCGTTGTCATTTGGAAATGAGATCGCATACAAGTATGAATTGAGATCACGATTTTTAACGATTAATTGTTCAGCCCTAGGTCAGAATATAAAAAAGTTTGGCAACCACTCTCCTATATGATGCAATCAGTATCTCTCCAAACTGAGCTAGCTCAGGTAGCCATCAACAACATCTACCTACTAACATGAAAACACAAAAACCAGAAAACTGCCTAACCAATCAGCTGATGAAGTATGGAAATTTTAATTAGACTAAATAGTCGGTTTTACTCTCATAAGATTTGTTGGGGAAAAAAATTATCCTTTGATTGAAATGAAGGTGAATGGGACTGAAGCTTACCATGAGGATAGGCAATAGAGGTGGCACAGGTCTTGGAAGTGGCTGCTGCTAGCATCATGCCCACAAAGTCCGAGGCGTCTTTAACGGACTCGTCCTCCTCGTCCATGCTGCTGTGGACTTTAGACTCCTGCAGCTTTCGCTTGATACTTTCATAAATCACAAAGTGGATAACGGTCTCGGAGATGCCGGCGTACGAGGCCGACATCCCTCTGTAGAAACCTCGTAGACCATCCATCTGGTACACCCGCCGCACACACTCAAACGCACTCATGCGCCGCTCCCCTCGATTTCTAGGATCAGAGAGGGCCGTTTTAATCCAGCTCAAACAGTAATAGCATTTAGAAGAAGAAGGGAGCAAAGCACACATTCAAAAGCTGAGGCTCCTTACCTGGAGTCCAGCTGCAGGCGGGTCTTGATCAGCCAGATAGGGTTGGTGGCCGTGATGGCGGTGAACCCTGAGAAATTCAGAGGAAGTCAAAGGTTCAGACAGAAGTCTGGAGACTCGTAAAAAACACAAATCAGCTACAACTAAAATTCTATACAGCGCAAAGACAGAGAGAAAGCTTTTCACAAAACAAGATAAACTGGCTTTGTCTTTTTGGACTCTGCAGGCTGAATCCAGCTCTTCTAAAATATTCTACAGAATAATAAAGACAGAAGCTGTAAATGACACATAAATCTATGTTGGGAGGGAAAAAAATCACCGTGAATTAAAGACAAAAATCAAACTTTTTCACGTGGAAAATTACTGAGATAAAACACCTTTTAGTTAAATGTCCCAATTAACAACATTTCTTCATATTTTATATAAATGTTTAATTGATTTTCATCCTTTTAGGATTTTTTTTCTAGGATTTATTTATTTTATTGCTAATTAAAACAACAGAAGTTAAAAAATAGTCATCACCACTCATCGAGCCTGAGGGTTAACTCTGAACCTGCTCCAAACTATGTGGTAAATAATAAAAAAACAACAGTATTTCACTAGTTAAGACATTACTGACAAGCTGTTAGAAGTATTTAAAAGCAGCGCATTTCTGATAAGATTTCAGTGCAGCAAAATTTTGTTACTTACTGGAAGTCTAATTTAAAATTAAGATCTGCCAATAAAAAGGCCCCAAGTGGCAAAAACTGGTAGAGAAGGATGTGCTGCACAGATCGTGTTTAATAATCATTATAACTCAGACTAATATGGAGTTTGCTGATACAAAGCTAATTAACAATCATTAAAAACAAGAGGCTAAGTGTCTTAAAAAGTCTGATAAAGTGAGAAATAACTCAAAGCCATCTGCAGGAGACTCCTAACGCCAGAGCGAGTCTAACAGACACATCTAGTGTATCAGTGCAACAGAAGGCTAGGTGAAGGCAACGGCAAGAAGAAGAGAGGATTACACAGGTCTGATGGAGAGAAGAGCAGAAGAACAAAATAAAGAGGAAGAAGAAAAGAGAGGGAAGGAGAATGAAGTAGCGTCTATGGCGTTTACTCACGAGGGAGGGGCAAAGCTCCTCCAGCGCCTCCCCGCTGCAGCTAGAAGCCTGCAGATTTTGGGGGAATCAGATGGCGGGGGTCTCCCACCCAATCACGCAGGGGTGAAAGCTTTACAGTAAAGCCCTAAAATAGACACAGGCTTTTCTGTACCACAGTCACACACAAGCAGCAGTCACATCTACCCCAAACCCCACCACCCCACCCATCACACCCCCAAAGAAAAGGAAGAAGAGATGGGCGGTGGAGGGGCTGAGCCCCCTCCACCCATCTTTCTTTAAAGTGAAACCCCACCCCAATCAACCCATGTTTCTATTTACACTTTCATTGTTTTTTTCCCAATTCATCAAAATGGAATAAAGGAAAATAAATAAATGAAACTAAAACCAACTAATTCTGAAGCTCTGAGCAGAAAAGGAATCAAAAAGTCTGTCAATCGACTTAATTCAAGGAGATAACTGGAAAAGGTTCACATAAAGCGCGGCAGGTGGAAATGCTAACCTTGCCGTGGTGGGAAAATGAAAAAAGGAATGACTGATGATTTAAAAAATGATGAAACGATGGAGGTGGGACAAGGATTACTACTGACCAGTCTAACCAGACAAGACCTCATCAAACAGCAAGGTGTCAAATTCTAATGGTTTATGTCACTCTGGTCAGTGTCGGAGTTACTGAGACAATTAGGAGAACGGTTTGATCATTTATGCTAGCCGAGTGAACTAGACCACATTCTTGCCTTGCGAAGTTTGGTCTAGGCACGCTTCATTGGGACCCTCGCAGCCCGATCCACTGCTGTGGCTGTCCAAACACAGCTCGCTATAGTTTTGGTTGGGCCAATCACAGAGCGGGAGTAGCTGATGACGTCAGAGCTGCGACCACGAACACAAACAACATGGTGGCAGCGCAGGAACCACGTTCGTTTGAAACGGCTTTGTCATCAACATTGGATTATTTAGACTCCAACATGCGTAAGTCCATAGATATCATATATATTGCTAGATGCCTTAACTGGGAGTCGACAGCGTCCCTACAGGGCGGCCATCTTACCTCGGACAGCTTACGTTCCGTTCTCAATGGTAGCAGATGGAAGTTGAGTGAACAACTTAAATAAAAACACTCTTAACTCGATGAAATATTAACGGATTTACAAATGGTTTACATTATTACAAGCCTTATAACACATAGGCTTGATAGGACATACTTTAACATTTTTAAATTAACGGGCCAAATCCGTCATGTTTCACAGCCACATCTCTGGCGTTTATAACAAATCAAACCGTTTGAAATTCGGTTGAAAACTGAGCAAGTTAGAGTTATTTAAATAGTACATGCACCATTGACACCAATGTTACGAAAGGGGCCAGATGTCCGAAGTAAGATGGCCGCCGCGTAGGGACGTTTGTCCAATTGACGAACAGCGCGGGTAAGGCATCTAGTGATATATATGATATCTATGCGTAAATCTGTCAGATATACTTATCGGCTTATTTTTATCAAACTAAGTAGTGCAATGTCCCAGTACACCTGATATTCACCGTAGATCCCGCCTCACGACTGAGCTGTCAATGGGTCGTGGCCAGTGTAGGAGTTACTGAGACAATTAGAAGAACGGTTTGATCATTTATGAAAGCAGCTTTAAAAAAGATTTAGATTTTATTTCATATAGAATATTAATAAAAATCCAACAGATTAGCCTAAAATACACTTTAAACACACAGGTGTATGTTTTCCAAATCTAATCCTCTACAGCTAAAGTCATCAAGTTAGCTAAATTATAAAAAGAGAATCAGAAAGTAAATCTATCAACACATAATCCGTTCGGTTACCAAATCAAAATCCCTTCTTCAGCTGAAGCTCGGTAAAAAGCAGAGAACATGCTGCTGCATGCGCTGCGTTTGATCCTTCTATAAGCACATGATATTTGTTCTGCACCTCCAGTGGGGTTTGACCTACATTCAGAGACGGAAGCACGTTTCAGAAAAGAAGTCTGACTGAAGTGGTGAGTGGGAGCAGCCGCTTCCCTCCAAATCACAAAGAAGTCAGCGTTTCAAAGCCAGGAGGCCGGGAGGGGAAGTCCTCCGAAGACTTCATTTATAAAACTGGAAACTATTATCCTGCATCGGGATTTAATTTAGCTGTTCCGTCACAGCGAAGTGAGGTTCTGGCACTGAACGCTGCGAGCTCATTTTTGTAAATCTCTCACTTGGCTGTTGGTCAGATTGACGTAAATGTGCTTTAGAAAGACAGAAATTAGTTTATGTGGAGTGTTAAACTGTGGTTCGGAATGTACAACCCATAGTGGGTTCAAGATGCTTTAAAAATAGAACAATCCAACACTTACGTTGCATGTTTGTTGTGCTAAAGGACAAGTTCATTGACAAACTTGTTATTTTTAAAATATGACCGGTCACTCTGAGCTTAACATGTAGGCTAAATGTGAAAATAGTCTTCTATTCTATTTCCTGCATTAGTTGTTGATGGAAAAAATACGGGAAAGCTCTCAGATTAGAAATGCCAGTCAGATCTATGTCATACTGTAAGTTAGCATTCGTGGAATCGACCATCTTGGTTTAAGACGGGGAAGGCTGTTGTTGATTTAGCGTCCAGGAGAAAGCTGAGCATGTCTCGACTAGTAGAAGCTAACCGTTAGCATTAGCAACTCCACAACACAACAGAACTCCTTCAGGCTTGTGTTATTTGTGGCGATAAAACGTCAACATTACAGAGTAAATGGGGTCAGTGGTAGAGCGGTGTTGCTGTTAGCCAATCAGAGTCAAGATGACCAAATATCAGAAAATAAGACTCCATATCCTGCCGCCTTCAGCTCACCTTTGATCTAGCCAACTTCTAGCGGTGCGTTCCAGATGTCCTCGGAATTTCCGACCAGGAAATGATGTAACGAGCTCGTTTTGCGTTCCAGATTCCAACTCGGGGGGGAAAATGGACGCCGCCAGTAAAGCTGTGTGTGTTGTTGCTCTGTTTGAGTACTGAGCATTGTTTTGTTAGCTGTTATCTACTAGTTTAAAAATCAATCGGCAGTTGCCGCATAAAACCAGAAAAAAACATTTAAAAAGATCAAACGTCAAAACGTAAACACCAGGAACAGTTAAAAGACCATAAACACCGGCCAATTTTGTCAGCAATGCTGACGTTTTCAGCAACATAACTATTGATAACAAGAATAAACAACAACTTGGTGCTGTTAAATAGCAAAAAGAAAGAAAGCAGAACATATAAATGATGGAAAAAATAAAGACGACAACAGCTTTTGGTAGACCTGGGCGCGGCCATCTTTAAAATGGTGACCTCAGGGTCCTCTGAAACGTACGAGCTCGCAGTTCGGAATTCCGAGTTCATTGCGTCAGTTCCGGTTAACTTATTTCGGAAAAACGAGTTCCGAGGACAACTGGAATGCACCATAGTTCCTGAAACAGGAGCACCAGAGCTTTTATCCCCACAATGATCGACTAATTTATCCTAGAGACCACTGCAAATGTGTTGAAAAAACGAGTGAACTTGGTCTTTAATAACTTCTGTTCTATGCCTTCACTTAAAACGATAGCGTGTTTTCTAAATGGTGGCGCTAATCTGGAACTTTAAATATATGAATGGAAGAAACTGACTAATGTGCCGTAAAAATAAATGACAAAAGCAATAATGGTGACAATAGATGATAGGAAACAAAATAAAAACACACTGAGTGCAGAAATCAGTGGTAATGACAAGGTTAGCATTTCATTTGTGTTGACGAAAACCTAAATGAAATCCACACACGTGTGTTTTACTTTACCTTTACTGTGCTGAGGTAACCAGCTAAGCAGGGGGGAGGTGTGTGTCAAGAAGGCTAGGCAGTAACAAAACCTTATGGTAAAGGCCTAAACTATCACCATAAGAAATTACTGTATCATTACAATTTAATAACCATTATGAGATGTCAATTTAAAAAAAAATCACCATGGTTTTTATCATACCAGTGTAAAGAAATATGGTGCTACCTGCCGCGTCCGCCCGAGTGCCGGGGGCCCCGGTTGACCTTTGGGGGCCGTGTTTTCTTCTCTGTACACACAGAGCAAAGAAGGGACCCCAGACCACACTGTTTAAGTTACAACTGGGATGGTAAACTATTTACAGAGTCCTCTGGAGAGGCCTCAAAATAAAAAAAATAATAATAAAAAGGGGCAGGAAAAAAAATGGAGGACATGAGGGGCTGGAGAGGATGAAAGCACAACCTAAACTTTAAGGACCAAAAGGGTTTTTATTTGGTTTCATAACAGCTGAAGCATTTAGAGCATCAACTTCAGCTGGCGTTGCATCCTACGTGGATTATCAGATGTTTAAAGAGCTAATGAGGGTATAGAAGTAACGTGTACTTGTCCTTTTATGAAGGTATTCATGAATAATCTGGGATTATGTGAAAGCAGAAAGCAAAGCGGTTCCAACATGGATTGTTTCATAAGTATAAATATGTTTGATCCTTGAGTCTTAAATTGTGCTTTCTGATAAAAAACTGATGTTTGTATTTATTATTCCTACATGGGAATCAGCTAGAAAATGCTTACTTATGGCAAACATTATTATATAGATTTAGCATGCTTTATGGAGGGGGGAGGGGGTAACGTCAAATTGTAAAAATAAATAAATACATGAATGAGTAAGTGATGAAAATTTAATGGAATTAAATGAAGTCTTTCAACATGTTTCTGAATAAAACCCATCAGTGAGATGCACTGCCCGGGCCGACTGACAGACGGTCAAACAGGCAGATAAAACGGTGACACGAGGAGGAGGGGAGAGGGAGCCGTCTTTACCTGCCATCCCAGCAGACACCATGTGCACCTGGGTCGAGTCTGGCTCCAGCACGCCATTCAGCTTCTCCTTGGCTGTAGAATAGGCTGCAAAGTAGATCGCCCTGTGCAAAAAAACAAAAATAAAATAAAATAAAAACACGCGACAAAGACAAACAGGATATTACTGAATGAAGCAAAACAAAACTTAACGGATACATTAAGACCAAAAGTTGGACTGTGGGTAAATAAAAATATACTTTAATTTTTAAAAAGAACATTATTTTTCAGCTGATGACAGCAAATACAAAAAAATTAGGGGTGGGACTCGATGAAAAAAATTAATCTAATTAATTAGAGGCTTTGTGATTAATTAATCTTGATTAATCGCATTTTAATCGTTAAAGAAAATTTGCCCCGAAAGCAATTTTTTAAAATTAAAAATAACGAGACAGAGAATCAAACAATAGTCATTGACATTATTAATGTAAACACAACTTTTTTTAATTTATAATAAAATGCTTTTAAATTGTATTTCAATTCAAAACAGGAGAAAAAAAATATATGTATCACTGGCAAAAATAGGACAAACCTAAAAGTAAATACTATTTTAAGTACATTTTGATAATGGAATAGTCTATAATAATAATAATAATAATAATAATAATAATAATAATAATAATAATGTGCAATTTGATTTGATTTAGCATCATTAGAGACAGAAATGAAGGCAAAAACACATGAAGAGGGATTTCTGATCACTCATGTGATTGTAGTTCTAGTTGTGTTTGGAGCACATAAAAAAGGTTTACATGGTCTTGCAGCCAAGGTTCTGAGCTTTCTTTAGATGTGCTGCTTGACTATATTGATATTTAGGGCATGTATTTTGCTGCTAAACTTCAGCATCCCCCAATGGGGGGACCCTCTGGCTTAAAGGGTTAAATGCGTTAATTTTTTTAACGTGTTTTATTTTTTTAGTAATTAATCATAATTAACGTGTTAAATTCCCACCCCTAAAAAAATATGTTTCAACGGCATAAAATGACCTACAAATGAGGACAGATAAGAGCTAAAATCAGCAAATGTCATGGAAAAGGAGGCCACTGAAATTAGGTTTCTGTGCGTGCGTGCATGTATCTCATGTTCCTAATTAAAGATTTATCTTCCCTGACCTTAGCTGCTTTTCTCCCCATAAATATCACAGGATTTAGTCAACATTTCTGCAGACTGGAATTAATTCCCAACGATTTCCACTTCCTGTTGTAATTCTGAATAGAAATGCGTGCACAGCACAAACAGCAGAAGCATGATTTGACTACATTTGTGTGTGTGTGCATGACTGACGCTGGTGCAGCAAGATGTCCGCCTCATTTCTGTGCGTTGCTAATGAACGTCAGCAGGATGCCCAGGGGATCGTGCTCTCATTAGCATCAGAGGATGTTTTTATTTAGCTTTCAAGCATTACAGCACCGTTTCCTAATAAGAACGGTGAAGAATGCCGACCTTTGACCCGTAGTTTCCACTGCCAGTGCATCCAGTATTACAGCTCGTAATTCATTACTTTATAATGCATTCGCTGCACATTTAGATCGCTGTTTAATGTCTAATCTGGATTCTTAAACTATTCTAGATGATAAAGTAGCACCAATTAGCAAATTAGCATTTCTGAGAGTAGTTACTCAGAAAAGGATAGAAAAGTTGGATTATTGCAATTTCTGCAGATATTGTTGTGCAATAATAAATATGCAATATGTTGTGCAGCCCAAATGTACAGCTCCAGTAAAGTGATGGTCACAAAACCTGTGTTTAACTGTTTTGGACAATTTAGGAGAGCAAGTTCAAGATAATTTTGGGTTATATGTTTAAAACTTTACATAACCAGCAGGAACGTTGCAAGCAAGGTCACTAGGTTCACTGGTTATGAAGCAATATTTACCTACAGCACATTTCAACAGCTGTACAATTAGACCAGCGGACCAAAATACACACACGTGTCAAAGGCCATCTTTCATCTCTCCAAGTCTGGGTCAAAGACACTAAAGGCAGCCAGTCAGAGGACTGGGTAGTTCTCACTGGAAGGTTAACAACATGGGAGGGATCAATCAAACTGTAAAGAGGTTGTTTTGCTCAAAACAAAAGTGACGGTATGGACAGGAGAAGCCAGAAACTGAGTCATAAAAATAAACCGTTGGCAGACACAACAGAAAGAGCCAAACGCATGAGTGGAATCCTGTATTATAAACAAAATAAACCAATAATATGAAGGTGAAGAGTCATGTGACACAGCAGAAGGTTGGAAAACCTCCACAGGTCAGAGGTGAAACAACTGCCTGAATGAAAACAAAAGTCACATGACCAGTGAGCAGCTGGACGACACCTGCTGCTTCATTCAGACCGATTAACCGAGTCTTAGTTACGTAACTTTGTCCAGATAAGCTGGAAATCAGTAAAGGGTTTTTTCATTACCACTCAGATTTGAAGCACAAGCGTCTGTTGCACCATCACGAGCCCAACAATCATTTCTGTTTGCAGCCTGCCTGAGTAAAGTACGCTCAGACGGCGAGACGCCAAGACGTTCCCACTTTCCACCAACGACGCGTTTCCAGGTTTGACGAAACGAGCTCGATGAATGACGCAGGGTCCTTCTTTCTCTCCGATAACGGTGCTGATTAAAATTGGTCCAAGCTTTCTAAACCCGTTTTGTGTCAACACTGAAAGATTGTGGTGATCTATTGTGTTTGGTTATGATATGAAACATTTGCAACAGATCTGTGTTCTTTAGCCTTTTACTCAAGACCGAGGCTGAGTTGGTTCACAAAGAAAAAAACTAGAACATTTGGAACAATATGGCCGCCTGTTTATCCTCAATTAGTAGATGACGATGGGAATGTGATTGTTATATGACAAATTCATGAATTTTAGATTTTGGAAACAAAATTTTCCACCTCCACACATTGAATAAATAGTTTTATTAGGACTGTATAACAACTTTATTCCCAACCAAACACAATAACCCTAGCTAGGTCAGAGTCCGTAGTTCATTATGTTCTTTCTAAAAGAGCTCTCCAGCGAGGAAAAGACGACCAATAATAACTCTGGTCTTTGCTCTTGCTCTTTCGCGTTCTCCTTTTCTTTTCCTATATTCCTCTGATAAGGGATTTCTAGCTTTCTTTGGTGAATCTGCCACAGCTAAACCGCGAGTCTACGTATTACAACTATGGCATAAAAGGGATAAAAAAAATGCGCGTTCGAAACTCGCATTATGTCCGCCAAAACGCTCATTCAAGACGCACGTTTTGGCAGACATAATGCTCGCTTTTAGAACACGCGAGGTTTTGCCCCCTTTGGCGTCAAAATGCGCATTCTGGACGCGCATTTTGGCGGACATAACGTGCGTTTAGAACGTGCACTGTTTTTATCCCTTTGGCTTGCCATATACTGCCGTAAAACGACACCCAGTCAGTACTTCCGGCGCTACCCGAAGCTCAAAAACTGTATAGTGCAGTAAACAGACGTGGGACCCCCCAAGACTATCACAGGTATGAAATTGAAGATAATAGATAATACTATGACACAAAAACTTTACAAAAAAGCATAATTTTAAGGTGTAAAAGTTGCGGAATGTTGCTTTAACACTTAAAATGTCCAAAAAAATGTTTTTTTCTTTAAACGTTTGAATTTTGTACGTGTTTATCAAGTCCAACCTTTAATAAATCAGTCACTGATGGCACAGGGCTCTGTTGTAGGTCTTTTATTTTTACAACTAAAAATGCTTTGCGCTGGTTGGGCGGTACTTGGTAGGGATGCACTGATCCAATCTTAAAATCTGTATCGGTACAGATATAGAAGAAAATTCTAGATCGGGTATCGGAGACTATGGGCCCGATCCATAAGAATTGACCTTTCGCAGAGCCCCGCCCCCCTTAGTTACTGTTGCCAACTCCGACAATAAGTGGATCAAATACTGCAGCTCCGCAGATTTCCGCGATGGAAAGAAGTAGACAGATGCGTGTCAGCGACATTTTTTGGAACAATTCCTCCTCAATATCATCCAGATCGAGGCAAAAGGGTTACAGTATGCAGTGGAGGGATATATTAGTGTCGGCTCCGCTGAGCGAAGCATAGCAGGGAACAAGGAGTTTGGAGTTTGGGAGAAGGTCCGGCGTCCGGGGATGCGTGGATCCGAGGAGCGGTGGCGGCGATGCGGTGTCCCTGTGAGCTGTCAGATGTCAGATGATCTGAGCTGCAGGCAGCTCTAACGGAGAAAAGCTCCCGGGGCTCTGCATCGCTATCATCTCAGCTGAGTCTGTTTATAAAATGTAACTTTTTTTGCCCGTGTTTACTTTTATTTTTAGCTCCCGGCCGGAGCTCGGCATTAATTCATCACGGTCAAGTTTATTTATTTATAAAGCACGCTTATCGTTGCTCACGCAACCCAAAGTGCTGTACATACACATTCATAATGAACATGCCAACACAATAAATAAACTAAAAACATAAAACAGCAAGATAAAAGAAGAAAAATAAAAACACACATAAAACAGTTTAATAAAAGATCACGTGATCATGACACCACCCGTTGTTGCGCCAAGGCTTAATGTGCGTGTATAAGACACACGGTTGAGGTAATATTACGCTGATTTGCCGGCACGGTGTGTCCTATCTAAAAGGGTCTTGGATAGTCTGGGGGGCGGACCTCCGCCCAGCCGCGGGCGGGGGGAGCACTCATGCTTGGCTGCTGCTGGTTGAGCTCGATGAGGAGGTTCTGAAGGGAAATGAAGGAGACACGACTATTATCGAGGCTAATGCTTAGTAGTAAATTAGGCTTAGCTTCATCATTTTATTTGGAGTTGTCGGATAGTAACGGTTGCTATGATATGTGATTGGACAATAGCCGTTCTGGGGGCGGGGCCGGCGAAAGGCTAATTGATCTATTCAGTATATTTCTATGTGCTGTGAGTGACGGCGTCATGCGCTACAGTCCCACGCTGTGCAGAAGCTCACGTTGATTTCAAAATGGAGCGAGCAAAAGGATTTGGAACTTTTGGGCCCCTGTACAAAAGGATGATCCCAGGTTTTTTCATATAGTAACAAATAGTTCATTATGTAACACAGTTTAATACTGTTTTTCCATATTGGTATCGGATCGATATCGACCGATACTAAAACTTCTGATTTCGGTATCGAATGTGAAAAAAGTGGATCGGTGCATCCCTAGTACTTGGCTGAAAAAATATTTCACAGGGCGTACATCACTGAACCACTGCACTAGAAAGTAGGTGTAGTCCTTCTAGGAATGCCCACAGAACACCATGACAACTTGTAGCTTACAAATACATCATTAGAGCTCTAATGAATACAAGAAAACCCATAAAACACTCAAAAGATAATCATTTACATACCTGGAAGGTGCCACACCTACAAGATTTGGACCCAGTCCTCTGAACAGTGAACGGGGTCCTTCTCTTTCTAAAATTAACCTGCAGAAAGAGAAAATACTTTATAATGAATCACTGAAATGAAACACCAAGAAGATGTTCCTTTATTTGAAATTACTGTAAATCATTATAACCCTAAACCCTCTAGTCACAGTTACCCAGCATACCCATATCAGAACCCAAACCAGTTGAACCAGTAAACTCCTTGGCAAACGATCAAAAGCTGACACTAAACTTATGCAAAGTTACTAATAACACCTGAGAGACCTAGAAAAAAGGACCTATGTCCTCACCCAGATTATGTTTACAGTGTTATCAGCCCATCACGTTTGCCTTTAGTCGGTTCAAAGATTCCTCACCTGTGTCTAAACTGACCCACTTATGTGACTGACAGGACCTTTAACAGTTTTTACGACATGGAGCCAAAACACAAAGAAAAGCATGAAAACATCATGGCAACTGACCGATCCCCCCCAGGGCGAGTAACTAAATATCTATTCATTGTTGATTTCATTTTTATAAAACGGCCACTCCTCTTTACCTCATCAACATGTTAGGTGGAGTTCTGCTCTCTCTGAAGTTCATCAGAGCGGCTTTATTCCGATTCAAAGACAAGATCTGTGCTCGGACTCAAAACGACGTGTGTGCTCTGAGGAAAATAGGAGTAAGAGGAGTCTGGCGTAAAGGTGTTTTCTGTGATCTCCGATTTAAATTAAACCTGACCCACTTTGGCTCTTCTGTCCTGCAGCTATCTGTGTCACGATGTTCCATTTTTGCTAACAGCTGCTTGTCTAGAGGGCAACACAAGAAACAGATTTATGCCAGCAACAGAAGATTTGGATTAAGTGCAGTCCCACAAAACAGGGAGGTTTAAAAAAAAACTAAAGAGAACAGCTGAGAAGACTAAAAAATGAACCAACAGTTATGAAACCCTGCACAAACAAACGTGCCTTTGAGCAAATAACTAAGATGTGAATTCTGGTTAGTCCTTTTAGCTTCTGAATGTGCAAAGTCAGCATGTGTTTAACTTGTTCTTGGTGGTAACCCGTTTAGGATCTCAGGCATAAACAACGCTGCACCAGTTCATAGGGAGTTAAAGACATGTGTTTTGTTCCTGAGACAAACCCACACAGGCTAAGATTTATTTAGAATAGAAAAGATAATTAACACAAGCATTTAGCAGTGGAAAATTCCACAAACAGCGT
This sequence comes from Aphyosemion australe, assembly GCA_006937985.1. NCBI lineage: Eukaryota > Metazoa > Chordata > Actinopteri > Cyprinodontiformes > Nothobranchiidae > Aphyosemion > Aphyosemion australe. The sequence goes on along the minus strand of SSNS01000244.1, from coordinate 235,153 downwards.
TGTGCAATATGTTTTTACATGTTCTGAAAAAGACAAAGCTCATCAGGGAATGAGAGTAAAGCTGTGCAGCACATGAAATATTAACTGGAAGAGAGTTAATGCATAAGAGATTAACCTCACTAATATCCTGCTATAGAAGGTTTCATTCATTTCCAAATAAACATTCAACCAGCTCAGAAGTTCCCAATACTTTCACTTCTCTGCTGAACTTCCAGATAGTTTTTAAAAGAAGGGGAATTATTCTTATGGGTCTGAACGATCCTAAAACCTGCCTGTTGTTCAGTAGAAGGAGATTTGTTAGTAATAGTAAAATGAAGAGGAATCGGTTTTGTTGTACGTCATTAAAAGTTATTATTATATTTTTGGCTGCTGTCTTTATTCTGTCAATCAAACAAATGTCCTGCTAGTTTAGAAGTAAACTGAAACCAGAGTAATCAGTGAATGATTCTAAAATCCACCATTTTTATGTTCCTCACTTGAGACAGTGCAGAGGCCCCGGAGGAGAAACCCGAGCGACGCTGGCGCCGTTGACGGTGCTGAGCTGAACTTCAGAGATGTACAGTGTGATGGAGGAGGACTGCAACCTGGTCTTGACAACTTCCAGAGGACAAGTCAGAATAGCACCCACGGTACCGCCACATCTGGGACAGGAAAGGAGGGGAAAAGTTGCAAAGTGTGTTAAGAGCCTGAGAAAGTACACATAGGCTTGGTGATTTTAAACAACAGGAAATATATGATTTCTGTTATTGATTCTGCTGGTTGCTTTATGCTGATTATCTTAATGTTTTTTGATGTTTGGTTTTTGTGATTTTTATGATCTGTAAGTGTGTTGATCTTTGCTGCTGGTTGAACTGCTGCCTGTCTTGGCCAGGACATTCTTGATTTTTAATCTCAAGGGTTTTCTTTCTAGGTTAAATTAAGGTTTCATCCATCCAAGCAACCTGTCAAAAATATACAAAAACGAGCAAAGTGACGTCTATTCTTTGCCCACCTTCTTCTCTCTGAATCTGTGCACATGCTAGAACATGCGTTGATTTGAAAGACTTGAGAAAACTAATTATTTGAGTTGAGGGCGAGTTAATAAAATTAAAGTAGCTCCACTACTTTGACTTTTAGGGCGACATGAGTTATTGTGAAACTCAATCTGGTTGGCCTACATCTTTTCTAACACAGTTTCAGACACTTATTCATAATCGCTTCATAAATGAACCGCCTTTATTATAAAAACGCACATGTATGAAGCAAAGTCCTGATTCCTGATGGTTGTTTTTGCACACATCCACTGCGGCCCTGCAGCGTTTTCAAGTTGACATTGTGGCATTGCTACAAGTCTCTGAGTAGCACCAGCTATATTTACCTTTGAAAACACCACTGCACATTCATGCTTACAGCAACTGGTGACCCTTGGCCTACTTTCTGCTGCTGCATGTGTGAGTGGCTAGGAGGCAGCAGAAGGCTGAGGCCTCCTCAGGAAAACGCACTGTTGATTCTGCTCATTCGGGCTTGTTTGGTGTTTTTTTTGTCTGCTCAAATATGCGAATATCTGACAAGAGACGTAACAGAATATCTGTGCTTGTTTTAAGATTACGTATCTGAACGCGAGTATTTAGTGAGCGGACGCTAACAGAGGAGCTGATAAATGAGGGCAAAACAAGGCGACGAATCCGGAAACGAATACCATTGCCTACCAAAATAAAGGCATTATTTTATGCTAAAACGGTGGAGATTTGAATGAGCAAAACAGCATTCAGTATTTTTAAACATCCAAATGTGTCTCTGAAGTCAAAATATGTAAATTTTGTGGTGGTAATTTTAGTATTGGGAGAGTTTAGGATTAACCGGAAGTACCATTCGAACAGTTTTTGACGTGATCGACGTGATCAGAACTGACAGCACGCGCTGCGTAGAAAAACGACCCTTTTGACTTTGTTATGATCTCGATAAACTACACGAGTCTTATTTAAAAACCACAACTGTACATTTATGGGAAAGGGGCCAATATTAATACAATTAATTGTACTGACTTACCCTCCAGCGAACAAATGAACCAGTGTGTCCCTTTGGCTCATTATTTAGCATGCTCTGCCCAGCAGCACACCTCGGGCTGCGGGGGGGGAGTCAAACGCGGACTCGGTTCCGACCCGTTCCCGCTGCTTTCTGCCTACAAGATGATGCGCACGTCGAGAGACAAACGACCACAAATCAGCGACGGGGCGAGTCTCCGCTGATTCAGACTGCAGAGGGCCGAACACCACTGTCTTCTGTATCTCAGCTTCCTCTTTGAGTCAGAAACCGACCAAAACACCAGAAATCTGCGAGCTCACCGGGCTGCGTTCTGACTCTGAAACAGCCCGGTTCTGTCAAACTGTTTTATAGGACATCCGCGGGCTTAACTTGATTGTCTCCTCTGCTTTTCATCGCTGCAGTAAAAAGGGAAGGAGGCAGAGCTCATAGTATTTACTGTACCACCATAGGTTGAAAACGGACGCTGCTATTGGTCGGATTGGGCTCTGACGTCACGGCGTTCACGCCCTCATCATGCAGCGTTCACATGTTCACTGAATGAATCAGGATTTCATTATGTTTATGTAGAGGCTTTTAAAAGGGATCATTTGGACATTTGATGTCTGGGGATTTGGGCGAGAGCATATTTGGAACTCAGGCTTATTTTCTAAAATGTTTTTGTTACACATTCATGTGCAAAAATACTACATATAAAAATATCTGGAACTGAATTTAATCAAATATTGAAGCAGGGTTTGAGTTAGTATTTGGGCACAGCTGTTGTAGAGTACTTTTCACATCTTCAAGATAAATGTTGGAGTTTCTGTTCATTTAATTAGAAAGTTTGTTCATTTAATTAGTCTTATCTAGATATTTATTCTGAAAACCATTTACAGACTAAATTTGTGAGTGACTTAGTTTCAAACAGAACACACTGAATTTATGCATTCATAGACTTTTACAACTTTGTTATCGTTTGCAAGCCCAATCTGCTAAAATACCACGTTTTGCAGAAGTAAACATACTCTTTGATCTTTCCATTTCTTTTGTGAAGAATCAGAAATTTCACATCCGATTCTTTAGATTTAACTGAATCTCTTCAGTGAAGAAAAAAGAATGAATTCAACCTGTCACTGTGTAATGAAAACATTTAACTCTGCCAAAGTACAAATGTACAAAATCACACATTCATACGCTGTCACATATTTACAGAGTACCTACCAGTGGAGATGCGATTTTCAGTTGTTTCTATTTAAATTCACTCTCAAGCACATCTCAATACCAAGACTGGCCTTTTTCCTCTATTTTTACACTAAGAACAATGAAGTGTGTTGATAATAAAGCTGATCCACATATTGTTTTTTGTTTGTCTGAAAGGTGCCATCATGTTAAAACATACTTGATCCATGTGTAAAAATGTGCATAATAATAAACATGATAGGATGCAAGAACCAAGAAGTAGGCTAATGGAAAAGGAACTCTAGATTTCTGCTTGTGAAAATCAATTCTTTGTAGAATCGGGGCTTCCAGTTTGGGTGCCAGAGATAAGATTAAAAGTCTAATGTTCACTTTGCTATTGAATGTTGTGATTAAATCATGACCATTTATATAAATAGATTAAAAAAAACTCCCCACAGATCCATATGACTGTGACAAGAGAAAAGTGATTCCTCTAACTAAATTAATACACATGTGGTTTGATGCACAGTAAGGAGAATGCCATCTCAGCCAGTTTGGAACTAGAGCAAACTGTTTGAGGCACAGGGTCCAAAGTACACGAGTCAACAATCAGACAGAGTTTATGACCAGAAAAAGAACCTGGCCTTTTGAAGTGATTCGTAATGGTTAAAAAAAGAAACCAGAAAAGAAAAAATACAAAGTGACTTTACGTCAGCTGTAAAGCACGGTGGTGGAAACATTATGATGTGGGGTAATTTCAGTACTTCAGGGATTAGGCCGCTGGTACATTCAGCCACTAGTTCTTATAAAAGAGAACAGAATGAATTTCTTCCATGAAAATGTGAATTTTAAAAAGTCAGCAATGTCCAAGGGTCAAGAACAATCACACACACAAAAAACACACACGTTGTTAAAAGCTAATGGTAAATTATTTTCATAGTTTTATTCACTGATCTCTAGGGATGTGTATTGGTAAAATTCTGGCGAAACGACAAGTATCACGATATATTGCGATACATTCAGCCAGATGATATTAGCGATTTTTTTTGACTGAATTTATTGTGGGAAAATTTAATAAACAGTCCAAACTGATACGTAACATGTTTAACATGAGGTATCTGAACCATAATAGAGGGATTTACATTTCACTGGTGGAAACAAAACCCATTGCACACTGCTGCCAACTAGCGGTCAGTAGGGGTGTAACAATGTCCAAATCTCACGATACGATATTGTCACGATATGAACCTCACGATACAATATTTATTGCGATATTGTGGGGAGGCTCACGATAATAAGACTCACAACATAAATACTTTGACTGGAATCCTCCGTGCTGCGTTCACCGCTGTAGCCTCCATACTCCATGTTTGTTTATCTTTGCTGTGTGGGCTGCACGCACTCCCATTGGCGAACTGGCCGATGACACGAAAGCAAAGGATTATGGTCTATGTAGTTTACTTTGCTATGCTCCGGTGGAACAGACTGAAAAGAGTTCTTTTTACCTCAAGACGTACTGTACGATATCGTGACAAGACCACAACGATACTGTGGTCATTTTACTACGACGATATCGCGATATTGCCAATATTGTTGCAGCCCTAGCGGTCAGCGGTTGAATTGCACCAACAGAAAAGAAAATACACAAATGTTTGCATGTAAATTCTTCCAAAAATTCGATACACTGCTTTTGAATGTTGATATAATATCGCAGAAAAAATATTGTGATATATTGCCATATCGATATTTTCTTACATCCCTACTGATTACATTTATTTGTATTTTATGATGAAAAAACTTTTTTCAAATATTTGATGTTTTTGTCACTTAGCGGAAGCTTTAATCCAAAGTGTCTCACAGCTGAGGAAATCCTACCCAGTAGGATCAACAGGTGTGTGTGAGTGCAGGTGGGGTTCAGCATCCATGGACCCTAACACACATAGCAGCAGTCAATGTCCTTCAGCTGGCTGATGGTCACCAACCACAGCTTCAGAATGGATCAGGGCTTCAATCGTTTTCATGGACTTACCTAATTTGTCACAAGGCTAACAAGTTGAAGTCATGCGCTGGGTTTCACTTTTCCCATTTTCTCCATCAAAACCAGTAATCCGGCATGAGCAGTGTCTCGTGACATACTGGACAAGTGAATTGGACAAATGAGCAGAGGGCTTAGCGTGCCTCTGATCATTAAACACAATTAAATTGGGATGCCCTGAAATTCATTTTAAAGAAAATATTTTAAAAATGCTTTTCAAAGGTTTGCAAACAGCATTTTTCCTTGTTGAGCACCTTTGATTGGTAAGTGAAGCATAATCTTCACTTTAATCTAATGTCTGAAGTTTAACCGTTTTCATTACATTATGGTAATGCATTTAAAAGAAAAGATAAATCATGTTTAAAAAAAGTTTATAACATAAACCAACTTTTTTCATGCAGAATAGTTGATTTTTAAACCGTTTGACTTGATAAGCTACATTTTTATCAGCCTCAGGAAATGTTTGGTCTCTAAAATCAACGTGTGGTCAAAGTTCAAGCATCACAATCCCTCTAATGGACAGATAAACACACAGTGGTACTGAGAAACCTAATAGAAGTCCATTAAGCTTAAACGCACTTGTGATTGTTACTTGATTATTTGAGAAATATGAGACAACAAATCAATAGAACGCTCAGTTGGATCCATGCAAACCTTGTAAGGCAGCAGAGGTCCACATCTGCAAGGCTTAAAGTGACACAATGCATTTATGTTAGTTGGAGTTGAAATCTTGCACAACATAATAAATATCTTTGAGTCAAGAAAATATAAATTTGGAGCATTCAGAACATCCGGTGAGTGATGAGAACGACCGCTCTGCTGGTTGTCCTTCCAATAAAAGCGAGAGAGCATCAGGAAATGAGAAAAACTCAATTAGCGTCTCCCGTGCTGCTCACGAGGACACGGCTGATCACGAGATGGAAGAGAAGCACCTGAATAAACTGTTATTGAAAACGAGACGTTGTGAATAAGCTGCACAACTCCCAGATTCTTGTGTTTATGATAGCACAGTCATTCAAATCTTAACTCCTGTGTGAACTAAACAGCATTTCTACACATAACACATAAAAAATGAGCATATTAGGGGAAATACCTGCAGCTTGTGTACTCAGTCGTTTTAAAATACCTGCAGAAAACAGCCTAAACTAAAACAACAGAGATCTAATCTTTACTTTGTCAGTTCCAGTTCATTTCCTCTGTGATGACAGAACTTGATTACAAGTTAAATACCCGTTTTTAAAAAAGCATCACATGTAATAACCCATTATGTTCTCCCTCCTGCAAATCTCACACAAGTTTTTGTGCAACTGTTGTATTCATAACGGTCAGTTTAATCCGTGCATGAGGTTAAATTCATCTCCTAACTCTGTTGTGTAAATGATTTACAGGCGGTAGTCTCAGTTAAAGTCCACTACAAGCACATGCCTCATGATCTCCCTGCATGGAGAGATGCTGCCTCTCATGATCTGTGCTGGACTTTGATCTAATAGATAGGTGAGTTTACTAATGAGACACACTGAGGGGTGTTTGTGTGTCTGAGTGTGCAACAATCTTTGTTTTTTTATTTCTTTATGTGCTGGGACTAAACTCACCTCGAATAGAACCTACGTTTATCAGTGTTTGGGTTCAAAGTAACGGAATGGGTAGATGTAGTGAGGAAGGGTACAAAGGGGCGAAATTACAAAAATATCTGCTGTTTGACCAAGAGTTAAATAATTACCCACGGATGTTTCTATTTTAGGCTTTATTGTGACATTTTCATGGAGATGACCACATGAAATTCAAATATGTTTGAAATGTCATGGCCTTTGAGTTTTTCAAAAGACTGTAGACTCAATTTAATTTATTATTTTGGTATGAAATTTCAATAAATTCACATTTCACTATATAGCGGGTATGGAAAGTATTCAGACCCCCATACATTTTTTGTTATATTGCAGCCATTTGCTAAAATCAATTAAATTCATTTTTTTCCTCATTAATGTACACAGCACCCCATGTTGACAAAAAACACAGAATTTTATAAATTTAGGCAGATTTATTAAAACAGACAAACTCATATATTTAATGCAGGTGCTTTCCATTTCTTCTGATCATCCTTGAGATGGTCCTACACCTTCATCGGGTTTGATTCTACTGATTGGACTTGATTAGGAAAGCCACACACCTGTCTACATAAGACCTTAAGCTCACAACACATGTCAGAGCAAACGGGAATCATGAGGTCAAAGGAACTGCCTGAAGAGCTCAGAGACAGAATTGTGGCAAGGCCCAGATCTGGCCATGGTTACAAAAAATCTCTGCTGCACTGAAGGTTCCTAAGAGCACCGTGGCCTCCATCATCCTTAAATGGAAGACGTTTGGGACGACCAGAACCCTTCCTAGAGCAGGCCGTCTGGCCAAACTGATCTACTGGGGCAGAAGAGCCTTGGTGAGAGAGGTCCAAAACCCAAATCAGTGATCCAAACCTTCAAATGGCTGCCGTGGCTGGATTAGGCTTTACGCACTTGTGAATACTCCAAATAAAACAACGTCCATTCCAAAAAACACGTTTGATGGTGGTTTTCACACAGGATGCAAGTGCACACCCTTTGCTGCTTCTCTATCGCTGTGTTAAAAACCCACTTTTGGCTATATTGTGTGTGTGTGGCTAAACAACCATATGCCCTCACAGCCATGCTTCCCTACTCCACCCCCTTAACCTATTTATATGGCTAATTATTCACACCTGGAGCAAATGAAGGACATCGCTCTTGATGTGGAAGAGGAGTGTGAAGAGGATGACAGGAGAGGTTTGAAAACCGAAGACCATGTCGCTATCTTCAGCTGATGCTATTACGCCGAGATCGAGTACCGCCATTGACTCAGGTGTCCAGACAACCGAGCTTGGCAGTGGAGGAGGAGAAGAGATTGGAGAAATTTGAGGTATTTCAGCGGATATTCACACAATGTTGATGACCGCATGGGAGAAAGACCTAAAATAACGAAGGCATGGCTCCACAGCAACTCTGTGACTGTTCTTGAATGACCCGGCCAGAGCCCTGACTTAAACCCAATCTGGAGAGACCTAAGAATGGCCGTCGACCAACGTTCACCATCCAACCTGACAGAACTGGAGAGGATCCCCAAATCCAGGTATAAGAAACTTATTCTATCTTTACCAAGAAGACTCTGTATTAGCTCAAAGGGGTGCTTCTACTAAATACTGAGCAAAGGGTCTGAATACTTAGGGCCATGTGATATTTTAGTTTTTCTTTTTTAATAAACCTGCTTAAATTTCTAAATTTCTTTGTTTTTCCTGTCAAGATGGGGTGCTGTGTGTACATTAATGAGGAAAAATTAATTTTATTGATTTTAGCAAATGACTGCAATATATATGAAAAATTGACGGAGATCTGAATGCTTTCCGAACCCACTGTATTTTATGTTAGGAGGTTGGCACTAAGGAGAAATAAAACAATTTCTGTTAAATCAGCAAAGTACTTTACTTTTAATTTTTAGTAATTTTTCAAATCATCACACAAACTACAAGCTTATGTATTCTGTAGTTTGTGCAAATCTGAAAGTTGATTTACTTTATAATGTATGTGAAATGAAATTGTGTTGCATAATAGATTCAAACTACCCCAATTTTCTTATAATTGTTTTGGTCAGAATTAATTCACGTAATATGTGTTTCAGAGTTTTGTTTTTTCTATTTTTTGGCTGCTTTTTTACTCATTTTTTGTTCAAACCTTGCTCCTGACCATGGCAGCAGTGTGCAAAAGCAAAGAGATGAAACAGGAGGTAGAAGATGCATCATCCTTCTGCTGTTTTCAACCTTAAGTGCTTTATAAATCCTCATGGTGTAGCTAGTATTGTGTTGTGCTATAGATACATAGATAAATAAATTAAAAAAGTTTTGTTCTTGAGGATCTGTACTTCATCTGAAGGCCTCTTTCACTATTTCAGTTATCACCTGACTCAATGCTGCCACCTAGTGGTTTGATTTTACCATGACTACCTTATGAAGGCAACATTTACATCCCGTGGTGTAAACATCAATATAAATACAATAAAGGGTTAGTTTATAGCATTACATTCATACTTTTCTCAAACTAATCAAGAGTTATAATACAAAAATCTCTCAAACCTGTTGGCCGACTTGTAATGTAATGTGAGCATAAAATGTTTGTGAATTTCTGCATTGATCAACCCTGCATTTTTATTATTCCGATTTCTTCCGATGGCTCTGAAGGCAACACTGGGTCACATGACCAGGGCACAGCTGAGGTAGGCTTGCCCGTTGCTAACCAGCTAGCTTCGTTAGCTGCGTCTAGCAGTTCTGGCAGAAGCCATTTTTTCCCAGTTTTTCCAAAACAAATCTGCCAACAGCCCTACACTACCTATCATGGAGAGGATACAGCACTTCTGCCCGTCGTTTGTATCCTCTCGCATCACCAGCTTTTGCTTAAATGTCAGTGTTTTAATTTATAGCTAGGGCTGTCCAGTTAGCTCATCTCGCTTGTTTGTGGCCAGCGGAGGGCCAACCGAAAAAAAAGACAGGCCGTCGGTGAGTACATTTACTATAAAGACCGTTTTAGCGTTTTAAAATAAAATTGTAAAGAAAAATATTTGTTACAACAAAAAATGAGCTAGACGGATGACCCGTACTCATTGGGATTACATTGTGTTCTCGTCTTTATGTGCGTTTTTACGTTATTTATCGGTAATTACAGATTAATGTTACTATCTGTAGCAGCATAATTAAAGCTGGGATGTGGTATTTCAAACAACCGTAATACATCCGCTAAACGATCGTTGCTATTGTTTCAGCTTTTGTTTTCTTTGCGTTCAGCGTGTTGATACGATAAGCTGTAATTCTAGGAACGTATTATATTAAATTGCTGCAACGTTTCCAAGTTTGCTATTTTCAGCTTCACATGGAGCAATCTGCTGTCGCTATCGGTGTTTTTATTATTTCAGATTGTCATGAAAGTAGTTGAAGACTGTTGTTGACGCAAATTGAGCTATTATGTTGGGAGAGACCAGAGTTGACACGACCACCCTAACCCGTCCTGAGGGTCCACCGGAAAAAACACTTTCTCTGCACTGTGCTGCATTCCTCATCTGCTTGCAAACGTCGGTAGTTTGTTGAAGCTGAATTCTTCACATTTAAGATTAATTTTTTAAAATGTCCACTTAGGCGTAAAAACTGCAGATACGTCTGCATGCAAAGCTGCACGGTCCGTTTAGCATTTTGACATCATATCATCTAAATCCAGATTATTTTATTGTTGCTTCACTTAGATTTAATTAATTTTGGACCAGAATTGCCAGGCACATTTATTCATATCAGGCATGCATTTTCTGGTTTTTAATGTGAGCATTTAATGCGCACTCATTTAAACAAAACTGTCACTTAAAAAATGTTATGAATAATAATAACATTGTCTCATAAACAACCGCGCTGCCGGAGATGTCAGCACAGCAGTTTTGTCTGCTAATGGCCTTATGAATTAATACTCTGCAGCATAAAATACCATTTATCTAAAAATAGTCAGTAATTGACCCAGTTAGTCGTGTCACGTTTTTGTTGTTCTGTCTCTGGTGTGAGCGTTCCATCACCAGGACATCCTGTTTATAATGTATGTTATAAATGTTAACATTTTAAATTTTTATCTTGCTTTGATCCATACTTTGTCTCGTTCTTTTCCTCCTTAGTACCGCTGAGGCGTTTGGCCTGTGGGTGGAGCAGAGAGGAGTTGAGCATCTGATCTCAAACATCTGGTTTGGCGTCAGTTCTTCATCTGAAGGAGCCTCCACCAATTTCCTCATCACTGTCGACCTCAGATGAGCCATGTCTTCGTCAGGGTGTTGCCAGCTCCCCGGCTCCCTTTGTGATTATTCTGGGAACAATGAACCTGATGCCTCCAAGGAGTCAGAGGAGTCTGACTCTACCACGCAGGCCCAGTACGTTGCCAAGGTTACGGCTAAAGATGGCCGCCCACTCTCCACTGTTGTCAAAGCAGTGAGCTTGCAGAGGTATGTGAGTCTAAAGGCTTGCATGTGGCTTTAATAAATGTGCTAAATGTGGCTAGCACATGTCTGATGCTGTTTTGTTGTTCTGCACAGCGATGTGGGGATGTGTCGGATTTGTCACGAGGGAGCTGGAGGGGAGACGCTGCTCTCGCCCTGTGACTGTACTGGTACTTTGGGGAAAGTGCACAAGAGCTGCCTGGAAAAGTGGCTGTCGTCCTCCAACACCAGCTACTGTGAACTTTGTCACACAGAGTTTACCATTGAACGACGACCACAACCACTCACACAGGTTAGAGAGGCCTTGCTGCAGGGATGAATGTGTTTCTTGCCTTTTTTCCCCGTTTACATAAAAGAGAGGACATTGTAGGTCATTTCTGAGAGTCTGATTAGAAGTGAGACACTGTAAATGTGCAGCAGCAAGTGGTGCAATCACTGTCTGGTAGGGCATGTTTGATGTCATGCTTTGTGTTTTCTTTAGCTGTATTCATTCATTCATGGAGAAAGGTTAAACCTGATTTGATCCTTTATGAACAAAAGCACTATTTGGCCAGGCTGACTCTGACCAGGCTTGTATTGTCTGCTGTAAACTTTGGGTTGCACCAATGACCTTTTCGTTTTGCTGCTCAGTGGCTGAAGGATCCTGGACCTCGCAGCGAGAAGCGCACGTTGCTCTGTGACATGGCCTGCTTTCTTCTAATTACACCCCTGGCAGCTATCTCTGGGTGGCTGTGTCTGAGGGGAGCCCAGGACCACCTGCAACTGAAGAGCAGGCTCGAGGCGGTTGGCCTCATCGCCCTCACCATCGCCCTCTTCACCATCTACATCCTCTGGACATTGGTAATTTAAACATCACTCTGTTATTATCTGTAAAAGAGCGAAGCAGACTAATGGAAACGAGTTTTGGATTTTCTCCGGTTAGATCTGAATGAAGAATGATGGTAAGATTTTCAGATGTGGGGAGAAAATATGTGTTCTGGCAAAGATTAATCAATAACATCCGAAGCCAGACATTAATGTGCTTGAGATAAGCGTAAATGTTCTTCTGTGCAGAGCAGTTGTTCGGTTGTAAGCTTGCCAGAAACCTCATGCCTGCACAGACATGCACAGCTCAGCGAGATCACTGTGAGATTAAGCTAGATTTATTTTGCCCAGTTTTCTTAACTGGTGGTATATTTAAACCAGACTGCTTTGCAAACAAAGAAAACACTTTGTTCAAAACTTAATCTTTAATATCAATCATCATGAATTGATGCATTTAAAGGTGGAATATGGAACACGAACACCAAAGCGACATCTAGTGTGTGGAGGTTGTAGTTGCAACAACAGAACAAGGTTTTCAGCCGTCGGGATGCCAGGTTCGCTGCCGATACGTGAAGTGACCGACCTAAACTCACTCTGGTTTTAGATCTTTTATGGTCACTCCTCTTCCGCCCATTGTATCAAGGATGCACTGATGCGTCCTTCTGCGGACTTGGGACAGTAAAGTTTCCCATAATGCATTGCGCTGCTAACCGTTATACTCCGAACGGCAGAGGAGAAAACTCATAACTGTTTTATATCAGAAATACAAATAAATAAATATAAAGTTGTCTGTTATTGTAAATAATTGCGTATAACCTGTAACATTTGCTGTGTATTTGTTATTTTTATTCTTTCAGACGCCTCACGATCCCTCAAAATGCTAATTAGCAAACCCACTATCAAAATAAAAGCATCATTGCTTTGTTTTGATGAAAAATAAACTTCTTTACTTCATTTAACAGCGGGAAATGCTGGTATTTTATCAGTTTAGATAAAAAGTGGACCAAATATAATACAAATAATACGTTTTCATTGTTTTTTTGTCATTTAAGGAACAGACTAGACTTTTATTTTTATGTCAGGTCGTTTTTTTTTTTTTTACCGTAGCAACAAGCAGCGCTTGTTGCCATGAGGCAAAGGAGTACGCTTGTTCCAAATGCCGTCCTCGTCCTCCCGTACTCGGCAGAACGGACTTTGTGGTGTCCTAGCCAAGAACACACTTGTCAAGTACACAAGAACGTACTACGTACTAGCGTCCTCGAGTATTGAGAAACGGCCGACATCTTCTGGGCTCAGAAGCAGCTGCTTGACTTGCCGAGTTCGCCATTTTCCACAGAGCCATTCTCACTGTGCCTAGCGGACTGTTTACCATATTTGGAAACCTGCAACGGTGCCCTCTAGTGGCTGGTAGATGTAAACATAAACCCAGTGTCGTGCCTGTCAAAATAAATATTTGATTATTTTTTTAATTAAAATATAGCTTACCGTACTTTCATTCTGCACACCTCTAAACGCCCCGTGGAGGGATTATCTTTTTAAAAATATAACTTTTTTTTAAAAATTGTTCCATAGTCAACCTTTAAATGTTAGGCTGCTACTCTGTTTAAATGTCTTTGTGTGCGTTTTATTGATGTCTGTCTTTATCTCCCCCCCTCCCCCCCCCCCCCCCCCCCCCCCCCCCCCTTTCGTGTCATTTCATCTCAGGTGTCGTTTCGGTATCACTGTCAGTTGTACTCGGAGTGGCGGAGGACCAATCAGAAGGTGCGCCTGCTCATGCCCGACATGAAAGGAGCGCACACCACCCAGCGTTCGGTTCCGACCAAGTCGACCAAGAAAATGACTGACGAGACCATCGTATGAGTGCCGAGCGGTGACGGAAGGAGTATTTAAAATCAGCGCTCACCCGAGCACTCTCTAAAAAAAACAAACCATAATAATGAACCTTTGCACTTCATACGGACCATCCTGACGGAGAAGAGGTTCTTTTTCTCCTCATGTTTCTTTTTCGAAGCACTTGATTATTAAAAAAAAGAAGAAGAATACCGCGGTATTGGCCACAAAAGTGAGTTTGTGAAGAACTCGTTTCATTGTCATATTAGATGAAGACTGAGAGGTCACCTGACCGTCAGAGCTGGGACGTGAACAAGCGGACACAAGCGGACTAACCAGCCTGACCTTTCGTGTCGGTGACAGAAACGTATCAAATACTAAGACACAAGCTAATGTAGCAGGATATAACAGATTCAGCATGCTACTACAGTATAATATGAAACATATTACACCTGTAATTTCCCCATGCCCCTTCACAATGTATCTAGCTGGTTTTGAACAATGGGCTAACTCTTAACTGTGTGGAGAATCTAAGAACGATGACTGACGACGTCGAGCTGTGAATACTCTTTTTCTTTGTTTTGACAAGTAGATGTCAGCGTTCACTCCTACCACTGTCCATGTCTGTAGTTTGAAGTTTTTATTTTACAGGTAAAGCTTTTCCATTTCTGTCTGAAGAGTGAAAACCGAACCCTGTTCCTGTTTAGACAGCAGACGAGGCGTCCTGTATTAATCGCACTTATCGGCGGGGGTGGCAGGTTATGGCGTAACACTAGCTCCAGTCACAAAACTGCAGCGATGCGAAAGTTAAACGTATTGAAGCTTTGAAAAAGTGTTTACAATCTAATTGGATGACGTCTTTTCTGTTGTCACAGAAAGTGCATTAGCAAATAGCCTCGCTCCACGTGTAAATGCACCATTCACGAACTGAGCTGCCTAGCTATGACCAGTAGTAATGTCTTAAACTCTCAAGAGATGCAATTTTTACAAAAAAAAAAAGGAAAAGAAGGTGTTGGGAATTGTGAGACTGCAGATTTGTAAACAAAACCATAGAAGTACATGTGTCAGAGCAGGCTCAGTAAATGTGCAGGAGGATAACGTGTTCTGAGATGTCAATCAGTGTATACAGCGTATGCTAAAAGTATTTTGTGTTACTGTAGTCTTCCTGCTTTATCCCCTGGAAAGTTGGGTTATTGTGCAATAAAACACGATGGTCTCCTGGTCTTGCTGTGGTTCTGTCGTTGCTTTAGGGGAGTGGTCTTGTTACGACGGTTTAGAAGAGCACGAGCCACTGGAGATATGTTTCAAAATATTTCATTTATTCATTGAAAAGCCATTTCAGCTAACGTGGCTCTATGTATCTCGATGATTAAACTAACTATAGTGTGATAACCAAGCCCAGCCCTGATTACTGCCAGGCCTGTAGAAATAAGGAATCACCTAAAAAGAGCCTAACATGAAGTTTGCTAAATGATCTCAAAAAGCAGCTCCGTTCTAGAAGTCCAAAAACAAAAGAGCCCAGAGCACATTAAACTCCATCTGTATGTGAAAATATGCTTAACAGCATTTCAGAGTCAACTTCTCGTTTTACGGTGGGATCATGTTTTGTTTTGTTTGTGAAACATCTGATATTCTTCTGAAATGCCTCGCATATTTAGAAATAAAGCCAACTTTAAAGATCTCCTTTCCCGATATCGCTTACATACAAACCTGATCTCTTTGGACTCTTCGGTCACATTTAAAGTAGTATCCGCTTTTTATTTCCCATTGTGATTGTTATTTAAATAAGAACTGGAATGTTAAAATCAGTAATATTAAAAATACCTGTAAGGTTTGTATTTAACATACAAAAGAGGACTACACACACACACACACATATTTATATATATATATTAGGGGTGGGACTCGATCAAAAAAATTAATCTAATTAATTAGAGGCTTTGTAATTAATTAATCTTGATTAATCGTATTTTAATCGTTCAAGAAAATTTGGCCCAAAAGCAATTTTTTAAAATTAAAAATAATGAGACAGAGAATCAAACAATAGTCATTAACATTATTATTGTAAACACAAGCTCTTTTAATTTCTAAAAAAATGCTTTTAAATTGTATTTCAATTCAAAACGGGAGAAAAAGAAATTATATCACTGGCAAAAATAGGACAGACCTAAAAGTACAATACTATTTTAAATACATTTTGATAATGGTATTGTCATTAAAATAATAATAATAATAATGGATTTGATTTAGCATCATTAGAGACAGACACATGAAGAGGGATTTCTGATCACTCATTTGATTGTAGTTTTAGTTGTTTGGAGCACATAAAAAAGGTTCTGAGCTTTGTTTAGAGGTGCAGCTTGACTATATTGATATTTAGGGCATGGATTTTGCTGCTAAACTTCAACATCCCCCAATGGGGGGACCCTCGGGCTTAAAGGGTTAAATGCGTTCATTTTTTTAACTCATTATTTTTTTCTAATTAATTAAACATAATTAACGTGTTAAATTCCCACGCCTAATATATATATATATATAATATATTCTATTTATTTTTTAACGTGTGTGTGGTCAGAAAAAAACAGGCAGCAAAAACAATATTGTAAAATTTAATATTTAATTTCATGGCATTAATATAATGTATGTGAGCAAGCTATCAAAACAAAACAGAATATATTTTACACAAAATGAAATAAGCATCAGCAGCGTCACAACCACTTTTGAGATGATGACTGAACTAGGAGGAGAGAAGCCCAAAAACAGGACCGCTGACCCGGGTGAGGGGTTCAAACCCGAGCCGCTCCAAACACACGTCTAGACTCACAAGGTTTCAGACAAGGCTCCGCCGCTACGCTACCAGGCTTAACTCGCTGTGGTAGCTGCATATGTTGTTCCCTCAGTCCTGTTTTTGCACCAGACTGTACCTGGGTCAGATTACTACCTGAAATCCAACTATTCTCTCTGGGACTCATCATTTGTGACATGATGGAACCGATTCCAATGACTGAGAAAAAAGAAGAAGCAGATTCAGATAAAGATGCATCTAGGGTAAATGAAACCATATGGACACTGTGGATTTCAACTAATAATTGACCCAGGTGAAAAGGGACTGTTGCCATGGGTTACAGGTTCTGACAGCACTGCAGTTTGCTCCCCCTCTGGCCATCCGTGGTCGGTGGAACGCTGATGTCCACCACGTTGTTCCCCGGGGACTCATCGTGGGCGGACCGCTCCGCTATCTGCTTCTGTGATACAATGCGGTATATTTCTGTTTTTGAAGAGAAAGAAATAAGAAAAATAATAATCTTGAAACACTCCTGCTTGTTCAGTTGTTACCACACAGGATGACCTTTTTAAAACACGGCTGGTGCTTAAAAACATGAAATAACTCAGCTGCAAGGGGAAGTGACCGCGGTAAGAGGAAGTTATACATGCAAACAGTGTGTTCGTTATAGGGATGAGTGAAGCACTAAACTCTGTTTTAAGCAACAAAACAGCTGATCAGGGTTAGATTTAAAAAGTCTGAGTAGCCAGGTCACTAACAAAAAGTTACATCGTTGTTTTCATACTGAAATTGAAGAAAATGGGTAACTAAAAGGGGAAGGGCTTTAATTTACCCCAGTGAAGCAGGAAAATATGCTCATGTGTCATAAAATTATTATGAAGGAATCAGGAAACTGAGTCACTAAGTTATCACTTCAATTTATTCACCCATTCATCAGCAAATGTTAACATACCGCGATTAGGCTGAAACTCCTCTGGTCTTAACAGCTTTAGTTTATGGATTTATAATAATAACCAAACTGCCTCAGATGTCTAGCCTGGCCTGCCAGACACGCCCTCTGTCTGGTAACGCTCCCATTAAAATAGCCCCACCCCCTGAGAGTTCTCACCGAGCCAATCAGCGCTGGGCAGCGTACGTCACACACCGCCATGCTCAATTTCTCATAAACAACAAAGATGGCGCCTGAAGCGGAGCTCGCTGCGGCTCTTTCCTCTGATCTAAATGACTTGGACGTGTCTTTAAAACCACAACAAGAATTAGCGCTAAAAGCCTTTCTTCTAAAGAAAGATGTTTGCGCTGTGCTACCCACAGACATATATACGTAGACGCCTCGTGGTTTGGCGCTGCCGTAGTGGCCGGCCGCCATCTTAGATGGGTCTCCATTCACCCCCAGTGCATTCATTTCTAGTGAGGAAGGTGCTTACCCAGCTTAAAAACACATCGTGGTGCCATCTTTACTTGTGCTAATGGAGCAACAAGTAAAAAATGCCGGAAAGCTGGGGTTAACTGCAGTGCAGCTCGGCGTGAACAGTGTTAGCAGCGCTCCTTTGACGCCATCTTTGACTACAGCTAAAAAAACTACAGTGTCACATGGTAAGTCGTCATTTTTCCCGCCCCTCTTGGTGCTCGCTTCCTCTGAGTTCCCAGACTCTTCCTCTGTGTTGAATAGACAGAGGGAGAGTCTGGCAGGCCAGGCTCACAGATGTCAGACTTTAGATGAAACACCAATAGAAAAATACGTCAGACAAAAAGTTATCCCTTGGACCAAACGCTAAACGAGAAGCTAACTCCAGTCTAGTGTTCTATCTGAGATCTGAAGGCCGACAATGTTTTTTCTGACACTTGATGCCTTTTCATCTAAACTCTGACATCTGAAGCTGTTTGATTTGATGGATGGTGTTCACCCGAGAATATCCTTCACCATACTGTAGTTAAAGAATCACAGCTGGTTTCCATAGATTCTGTCTTCATCTGATTCATCTAAAGAGTGATTCCTACAGTAATGGAGGGTAAATGTTTCCATATAAACACTGGTTGGTTACAGAGCAGCTGCCATGTGGAGAAGAGGTGGAGTGTATTATGTCAAATATGCTGGTAAATCTGTCACAGGTACTGCTCTCTGACTGGAATCTCTTTGTTCTTTTTAAAGTTGCAAACTTCTGCATAATCTGATAAGAGCTCCGATAGTGCATGCACGCATGGATGAGGAACTGATTCAGTAGGAGGAAGAGTCGGAGAGAACCAGAATTTGTAGAGGAAAACCTGCAAACAGGCAAGTCTGTAACCATGGTAACTGACTCTCTTCCTAACTTCACACATTTTTGGTTATTTTGTGCCCCCCCCGCGCGCTTGTGTCTATGGCGTAGCTTCGTACCTGTAAGGATATTCTTGAAGGCTTCTTCCACATTTGTTGAGTCCAAGGCTGAGGTTTCTATGAATGACAGATTGTTCTTTTCTGTGGGTTAAAAAAAGAAAACACCGCAAATCTTATAAGCACATAAGGAAATGAACTCACTTACACCAGACAACCAAACATGATGTGAATGTTTTTGTAAATCACTTTAAACGATTTGCATGATTGAACTACAAAGGTTACATTACTTTGAACTAGGAGCAGACCGATATATCGGTCGGCCGTTATATCGGGCCGATATTTGTCCTCAGTAAAGCCGATTTAAAGTCAGGCACATCCTCGGGCAGCCCGGTGCTGTTGCAGAATCTAATTTAACCCCTTAACGCCTGAATTTATTTCCAAATGTGGAAAAAAATATGCACGTGTGTTTTTGCTTTCAAGTAGATGCTAAATTAAGTTGAGAAAAAAAATGTGCGAAAAATACAGGAAAGTGTTGGAAATGCATCACTGGGCAGTGGAGAATTACGGCCGGTATTATGGTTGCATTTGGAGCGGAAGCGGTTCGATGCAAATTTGCGACACTTGGCATTAAGGGGTTAAATGTATTTTTATGTTTACTAGTAACATCTGAATAATAAATACTCTAAATGAACTTTATTTAGGTGTCTGGAAATAGCAAAAATCACTGGAAATATCTGAAACTGAAGCATGTTGCATTTACCTGCGAAGGCGCGGGCTTCGTCTGTGGGCACGGCTCGAAGGTGGCGCAGGTCGCTTTTGTTGCCAACCAGCATGATGACGATGTTGTTGTCGGCGTGGTCCCGTAGCTCCTTCAGCCAGCGCTCCACGTTCTCGTAGGTCAGGTGTTTGGCTATGTCGTACACTAACAGCGCCCCCACTGCTCCTCTGTAGTATCTGTAAAAGGAGAAAGCATCCCCTTGAGTTTGGAACAGGAAACTCTTCGCCAGGGTATTATCTGTGTGACACATAATATGTTGAAAAACGATGTGAACGTATCAGTCCCTCGTGTTGTTTAGGATGGTTTTGAACCCACTGTTTGGTTGTTTCTTAAGCTCTTGCCTATCTCTCGTTACATCTTGATTCTCTTTTTCAGCCCTTCTGCCGTAGACTGTCTGATGTTTTTATAATATTTGTCCTGTTGCATAATCCAGTCGCTTCAGCTGGTGGACAGATGGCCTCCAATTTGACTCATTAATAATTTGATAAACAGAGGAAATCACAGTCAAATTAATGACTTAGGTGCCTAGGTCCTGCCACCACAAAAACACTGATCACATATTGTAACCACAGATTCTACGAGTACAGGCGCAGCCCTTTGACCCCTACTTAACTTCACACTGGAAGCATCAGCGGGGCAGAACGGCAGCGGAACGTTGCTGCTTCAAATAGAATCCATTATAGTCTATGGGGGGGTGATTCAAACCAGCCGCAATGCGGCAATTTTCAGACGCGTCCCAGAAGCAGCACGCCGCACCGCTAGAGATAGTATCGGGTAGGGCTGGGCAATATGGCCTAAAATCAATATCACGGTATATTGAGGAGTTCTCCTCGATGACGATAATTGGACGATAACTACATGTATGCGTAAAAACAAAGTTGTCCACTAGATGGGGCTGTCACGTGTGTCGAGGTTGTACAGCTTCTTAAAGCAACATTCCGCAAATTTTACACCTTAAAATTATGCTTTTTTGTAAAGTTTTTGCGTCATAGTATTATTCATTATGTTCATTTTCATACCTGTGATAGTGTTGGGGGGTCCCACGTCTGTTTACTGCACTATACAGTTTTTGTGCATCGGGTAGCGACGGAAGTACTGACTGGGTGTCGTTTTACCGCAGAATATGGCAAGCCAAAGGGATAAAAAAGCACGCGTTTAGAACGCGCGTTATGTCTGCCAAAATGCGCGTCTTGAACGAGCGTTTTGGCGGACATAATGCGAGTTTAGAACGTGCATTTTTTTTATCCCTTTGGCTTGCCATAATTGTATAACGTAGACTCGCTGTAGCAGCGGCAGATTCACCAAAGAAAGCTAGAAATCCCTTATCAGAGGAATCTAGGAAAAGAAAAGAAGAACGTGATAGAGCAAGAGCAAAGACCAGAGTTATTATTGGGCCGTCTTTTCCTCGCTGGAGAGCTCTTTTAGAAAGAACAGCATGAACTACGAACTCTAACCTAGCCGTGCTGCTAATGGCTAGGTAAGTAATAAATGATTTCACCAGGGTTATTGTGTTTGGTCGGGCATAAAGTTGTTATACAGTCCTGATAAAACTATTTATTCAATGTGTGGAGGTGGAAAAGTTTGTTTTCGTTGTTTTGCCTGACATTAGGAATGTAAACACGCCACTTTTGCCCCAGAGAGAGATTTGATTTTACGACAGTGACGTTACGCAGCAAGCCTCTAGAGGGCGACAGAGACCATATAACTGCAATCTTGTGGAATGCTGCTTTAAAGGGACATGAATGTCGCCAACCTACACACATCTTTTCATTTTTGTTATTACCAAATGTATTGACATGGGAAAAATTATATTAGTTAGAGTCAGAAATGTCCACAATTTTTCGATTCAATGCCCAGCCCTAGGATCGGGTTCTATTTTTGCTGCAAACTGGGACACGTCAATTTCTGCAGTTAACATAGGGCTAGACAGGAAACCACATGCGGTTTCAGTGTAAAACGTCCAGTAATTTTCAAAATAAAAGTCTATTGCAGCGATTTTCATCTATGTACGTGTGACATCACAGCTTATTTACTCCCTGCATCGTTCATGAAGTGCACCAGTGTGTTTTTCATGGCTTTACTCCTGGCAGTGGAGAGGAACAACATTATATATGACATCAAACAGCGATAGCAAACGTGATTTCCTTCTTTTTGGTTTAATGGCCGATAGCATAAACAAACCCTGCTCTGAACGTGGGCTGAACTTGTTGGGACGTCCAATCCTGAAAAGCCTCCTAATTACCTTGAATGTTTTCCACTTGTAAATAACTCGTCTCACTGTTAAAAAAGGACTTTGAATGGTTTAGAAATGGCATTAGAACCCTACGGGCGGCAACAATTGCTTTGCAGGGATGTTAATGATTCACATTTCCACTCAAAGGTTTAGGAGCACATGGAATTTTTCAGGTTTTTCATAGAAACACACATGAAACTAGTCCGAATAGGACATATAGCCAATGAAAAGGGCATAAATACCTTTGTAATTCTGGTTTTATTGGAAATGGTGAAAATTTCCTTTCAACTTTAAAACAAACTTTCTGCAGAACGTCAAGACTTATCAAGACAATCTGATAAGAACTCTCCTGCTTCCTGGAGCATCTCCAACCTGATGAATTGACTTGGTGGCTTCCTCTGCGCCATGTGGTCAATTCAATTAGATTCAGCTCAGCGGGGTTCAGATCTGTGCTGACTGCTCCATTACAATCAGATTACTGTCTGACTTCTTTAAATAATGCTGAAACATTTTGATGTTTTGGGTCATTTTCTTGTCGTAGGATAAAACTGGCCTCAACCTATAGTAGTACTGTTCACGGTCCGGTCCACTCTAGATCCCCTGGACCAGCAGAATATGTCACACTTGCAAAAATGATTTTCTAATTATGAATTATTAACCGGTTCCCTGGATTAGTATAGAAGAGTGATGCAGTGATGTTTGTGAATTGTATGAAAATGTTTTTTCGTTTTTCTTTAGAAAACAAAAAAATATCCAAGTAATCCTTTTCCTCCTTCCATTAACTCAGCTTTATAATCCCAACCAGCGCATCATAAAACCTCCCAAGTAGTGCATTTGGTAAGCATCCTCTTGTTAAATAACCCTGTGGATTTTGGTATTCGTCAGATTTAACATTCCTCAGATGACCCCGTCTGTACGCAGACACTAAATCACACTGCAGGTGACACACATGAGGAGATTGATCGGTGCAGCATCAGGACCGACTCACGCTGACGTGATGGCTCTGTAGCGTTCCTGTCCTGCCGTATCCCAGATCTGAGCCTTTATCGTCTTGCCATCCACCTGGATGCTGCGTGTGGCGAACTCCACCCCGATGGTGCTTTTGCTCTCCAGGTTGAACTCGTTCCGCGTGAATCGAGAGAGCAGGTTGCTCTTCCCTACGCCCGAGTCGCCGATTAACACAACTGAGGAGAGAAAGAGGAGAAGTTTGAATCGTGCTCCGTTCCCTGCAGAAAGATTTATTTATCACTTAAGAGGAATGTGAACCTTTATTTATCTTTTCCAGCTTATGCGTACATAGCGCTCCAAGGGCAGAGAAACTGTTGAAGTCTCCCCACAGACAAAAGGCTTTAATGTGATGTTAATTTGATTCTGCAGCAATCTTTTATCTCGGATTTCAAGGAACACAAACAGAAGAAGCAAGAGCACAGAACTAAAGCAGCCGGTGACATTTTAACTGTTGAAGCAGTGGGTGCAGAGCTGATTAGATTAGTGGTGGGAAATCAGAAGAAAAATAACGAGCTGATCATCAGCTCTGTTCATGAGTCAGTGGGTAAAAGTGAGCTGCTGTTCAGAAGCAGAGGTGGAGCTTTGTTTCCCCTCTTCCTCCACTAAAGGAAACGGAGCCGAACTTTGGCTGCAGGAAGCTGATAACAGGCTCCATCAGAACCTGAATCGAGAGTTTCAGGGCCGCCCTGGCCTTCCTGTTTCTGACGGGCCAGCAGGGAGGGAGGGAGAGGGGAGAGGTAGAGGGGAGAGAGCCCTCGCCTCCGGCAGATGCTCCATTCAGCCCACAGAGGATACTTTGTTACATCTAAATGGCCTTTTGGCTGTTACAAGCCCGGGATGTTAATGTGCCACAGGAGCTGATATCACGATCAAAGAAGCCATTCTGGACCTGAAAACCTGGGTCTGGTACCGCTGCAGGCTCGGCAGAACCCTCTCAGGTTCTCTGGTCGTTACAAAGCACAAGGACAGAGGAAGTTGTGAGCTGCAGTGCCATTCTCCTCCGGGGATGGATCTTATTGATCAGGGAAGGTAAAGGCTAATAGGCCTTTAATCAGGCACGATGACATCCGCTTTATGAGTTGATAAAAGTTTGATAAAGGGCTGAGGCAGAATTTGGTGCTATTTAAACCCAGCTGCAGGCGCTGATGTTACAGCATTGTGTTGTAATAATAACCGATGATCATGCGGGCAGCCGGAGAGGAAAACACCGCGTTTCCTCACAGCTGCTCAGAAAAAAACATTCACAGGAATCTGGAAAGCATCGCTTTGTCTAGAAGGAAACATGCGCTTTTTTCTCTTTACCTTTGAACAAGAAATCGTATTCGTCGTCTCTGTTCCCCATTCTAGACGAGGCCGCTCCAGCGCTTTTCTCCGGAAGAGGGTGAGCGGAAAGAGTCGGTTTGAATTTTCGCTTTATGCTAGAAAATGTGGAAAAGATTTAGGCTGAGACTCTGCGCCAGTGTTGGCTGTCAAAGCGAGCTGGTCGCACAAACGGGAGAGCGCCCAACTCTGCAGAGGGAGGGGAGGAGTCCCTGCGGTTCACATGCCTGCCTCCAGGGGGCGACATGCCAGCAGATAGGCTACCTGTCAGTCAGCTGGTTCCTCCTCCACTACCTAACCAGTCAAAACAAAACCCAGATTACACTGATTTCAGCTTAAGAAAAGTAAAATTACACTTAAGATATCGTGGTAAATGTGTTGAATTAAAAAAACATGGCCGCAATAAATGCAGATTATACCTCTTTTGCATTCTGGTCCATTTTAATAAGTCTTTGTTTATTAAATTAAACACATTTTGTTTATCTGAATGCCTTTTTACAATTCAATATAACCTTTTCACTTAAATGTCCAAAAATAAAACATGAAATATAAAATATTACTTCACCCCCCCCCCTCACACACACACACACACCTTCCCCTCCATCCATCATTATGAAACCATGTGACTAAATAAACTAAATAATTAAATACAATTTAATAAAAGCTAAATTTGAGTATGATTAAATATAAAATGACAACACAACATTTTGCAGTAATTTGGGAATAAACAGAATAAAAATTCAACTAAAGGCTTTATTGAAAAGGCCGATCTGTCCTTTTGAAAATATACAATCAAAACAAAATAAAGACACATTAACTAAAGACAGAACGAGCAAAATCTGGAATTAGATGTTTTATTTCATTTGTTTTATTTTATATCAAGGAATATTAAAATACACTGCTTAAAAAAATAAAGGGAACACGTCCTACATCTGACTGAATAAAATCTTCTCATTAAATACTTTGTTCTTTACGTAGCTGAATGTGCTGACAACAAAATCACACAGAAATTATCAATGGAAATGTATCAACCCATGGAGGTCTGGATTTGGAGTCACACTCAAAACTAAAGTGGAAAAACCAGTGACTGTAAAAATGAAAAACACACTACAGGCTGATCCAGCTTTGATGTAATGTCCTTAAAACAAGTCAGAATGAGGCTCAGTAGTGGGTGTGGCCTCCACGTGTCTGTATGACCTCCCTACAACGCCTGGGCATGCTCCTGGTGAGGTGGTGGATGGTCTCCTGAGGGATCTCCTCCCAGACCTGGACTAAAGCATCCACCGACTCCTGGACAGTCTGTGGTGCAATATGGCGCTGGTGGATGGAGCGAGACATGATGTCCCAGATGTGCTCAATTTGATTCAGGTCTGGGGAACGGGCGGGCACATCAATGCCTTCATCTTGCAGGAACTGCTGCTGACACACTCTAGCCACATGAGGTCTAGCATTGTCCTGCATTAGGAGGAACCCAGGGCCAACCACACCAGCATATGGTCTCACAAGGGGTCAGGCTACCTCTGGCGGGCACATGGAAGGCTGTGCAGCCCCCTAAAGAAATGACACCCCACACCATTACTGACCCACTGCCAAACCAGTCATGCTGGATGATGTTGCAGGCAGCAGAATGTTCTTCATGGTGTATCCAGACTCTGTCATGTCTGTCACATGTGCTCAGTGTGAACCTGCAATCTTAGTGTTCTCTGGCAGATGCCAAACGTCCTGCACGATGTTGGGCTGTTAGCACAACCCCGACCTGTGGATGTTGGGTCTTCATACCACCCTTGTGGAGTTGGATTCACACATTTATGACCCGCTGGAGGTCATTTTGCAGAGCTCTGGCAGTGCTCCTCCTGTTCCTCCTTGCACAAAGATGAAGGTAGCAGCCCTGCTGCTGGGTTGTTGCCCTCCTACGGCCTCCTTCAACATCTCTTGATGTACTGGCCTGTCTCTTGATAGCGCCTCCGTGCTCTGGACGCTACGCTGACAGACACAGCAAACCTTGCCACAGCTCGCATTGATGTGCCATCCTGGATGAGCTGCACTACCTGAGCCACTTGTGTGGGTTGTAGACTCCGTCTCATGCTACCACTAGAGTCAAAGCATCACCAGCATTCAACAGTGACCAAAACATCAGCCAGAAAGCAGAGGAACTGAGAAGTGGTCTGTGGTCACCATCTGCAGAACCACTCCTTTATTGGTGATGTCCTGCTAGTTGCCTATAATTTCCACCTGTTATTTACAACAGCAGGTGAAACTGATTGTCAATCAGTGTTGCTTCTTAAGTGGACAGTTTGATTTCACAGAAGTGTGACTGACTTGGAGTCACATTGAGTTGTTTAAAGTTAAAGTCCCAAGTCATCATCACACTGAAATTACATCTCCGCATTTGACCCATCCCCGTGCTCAGGAACTACTTGGTGGTTTAACTCCCCAATCCAACCCCTTAGTGCTGAGTGTCAAGCAAGGAGGCATTGGGTCCCATTTTTTCAAAGTCTTTGGGACCCGATTTGAACCCCGATCTCCCAGTTTGGGGTGGACACTCATACCACTAGGCCACTGGAGCTGGTTTAAGTGCTTCCTTTATTTTTTTAAGTGGTGTACTTTCGTAAATTCCTGCTTTCTCCAAGGATGATTTATTGTGTTGAAATCTTTCTCAATCACAAAATAATAACATGTTGAGTCAATTAAAACTTATTCCCTGCCTTGACCTATTATTTTAAAACCTGCGCCAGAAATGATCTTTTTTTTTAACCGACATGATCTCCTTTACCATACTGCAGTTTTAAAATCCAATCCATCATGATTTCCTTTTTCAAAAAATAAAATCTTCATCGTTTTGGTTGAAACTTTCCTTTAAAGCTGTTCCGCTGCTCTGCCCCGCCCCTTATTCTCATCCCCTGCTCCTATTGGTCAAACAGAACGTCAGCTGCCGCAGCGAAGACGCACGTGCTTGTAGCTGAGGATCAAGATGGCAGCCTCCGTGTGTCGGTGTTACGAGGTTAGTCACTCATTCGTGTCCTTTACGGTTCTCAGGACTCAGGCGCATATTTTGTGAAGGGAAATTGTTCTGTAAGTTGTTAGAGACAGCTTTCATATGTCTAGTGAGGTGAACGCGATTTTTATAGCTCAGTTTTACGCAGAAAAGCGCGAGACGTCCATTAGAACAGGCCTTGTTGCATCAGATTAACATTAGATGTTGTCACCGGTGATAATGTAAATCCGGTGTGTTGGTCTCTGTTATGGGATTACATTTGAGCCTGTTGGAGGACAGTGCAATAAACTACCTTATTGACGAGAGCTGCAGGGTAGATCAGCTGCTGTGTCAACAGTCACATTGATTAGATGTTTCTTCTCATGATAAACTGACACAAACATGTCTTATGTTTATTATCGGCGTCTGTTTTGTGCTTGTTTGTTGCATGTTTAAACTTGGGATAATGTCTCTGTAAAAAAAAGCACTTAAACAATTTCATCCCAATCTTTGAAATTAGGGGTGCACCGATGCAGTTTTTTGGCCGATCTTGAGAAAAACCTGACTTGCCGATACCGATTTTATCTTAACTAGAAGCAGATTACGTCAGTGTTTCAATTTCCTTTTATTGAGAAAACCAATATGAACACTCATGAAACAACACCAGTTTCAACTGGACGTGAGGTCATGTTCTCAAATATAAATGAACAGATTTAGCGTTGCTGTTGGAAATACAAAAATCATATTTGTTCCTTTAGACTTTCATTTTTCTAATTTTGAAAACAAAACTTTTGTGTCTGTTTTGACACACTTGTCCAAAAAAAATATTCTATAGCAATGATTTGCTTTAACATTAACTAGGAGTGCACCGATTGCAGTTTTGGCCAATTACCGATCTTGAGATAAACCTGGGAGCGGTGCACCCCTCTTTGAAATGAAATAATTTGCCATAAGTGACTGGAACTACGTCTCTGTGACCATGTCTCAGAGTAACGCTATTGAAAACATACTAAATGTATTTCAAATGAATATTATTGTTGAAAATATGTTGTTGTTGGGGGATTACCTGACTGACACCCTTGTTTTGCTTTTGCCCCAAACTTGTCATCCATTAGGTGACAAGTTAAAGCTGGGAGGGGGTGTACAATCACTGATTTGGTTGCTGACTTACTGATGTTGAATTGCAGCTGATTGGCAGGAATGCCATGGCGCTCTGCACTCGGTCTCTGGTCTCTACGACATGGAGAGGAGATGCTTTCAGGTTACACAGGAGTCCTGCTGCAGCGGTGCAGGTACTCACAATCACCTCCCATTTGCTGTTACTGTCACGTGTTATTTCAGAAAGTTAAACAAATGTGTTTAGTGTTTTTGTTTTATCTTCTACCGATGTCTGTCTCTTTTCTTTTAGGTCCGATATTCTTCAGGACGTAAAGGTTTTCTGGGAGAGTTTGTTGAAAACCTCCGTCAGGAGTTTGGGAAGAATCAGGAGATGAAAGAAAACATCAAGAAGTTCAGAGATGAGGCCAAGAGGCTAGAGGAGTCTGATGCCCTCCAGCAGGCCCGTAGGAAATATGTGAGGATATCATTTGAATTCTATTTATATAAAAAATGGATTGTTTGGTGATGTTTGAGTTTATTTGTTTATCGTCTTTCCTTTATTAGAAATCTATTGAGGCTGAGACGGTGAAGACATCGGAGGTGTTTAAAAAAACTTTGGACTCTCTGTCAGAGACTGTTAATAAGGTAAGTGGTTAGAATAGGTCATCACAGACCATACGGGTCAAAAGTAGCACTCAACTCAACAGATACCTCAGCTTTCCCTCAAATAAAGTGTATTTTAACTGAGTTAAAGTCTGATTAACTGTGCATTTGGAGACTTACCTATTTCTTGTGTTGCTTTTGTGCTGAAGGGCCTTGAGGAGGTGAGTCGCACCAACATAGGGAAGAAGCTAAAGGAGGGCGTGGAAGAGGCGACCAAGACAGCCATGCACTCGGCTGAGTCTGTCTCTAAGGGTGGAGAAAAACTGGGCAGGACCAGCGCGTTCAGAGCGATTTCACAGGTCAGAAAAAGAAAAACATGATGTATCTAAGATTCAGCATCTGTTTGCAGATTGTTAAACGTCTTTCAGCTCACATCACACCCATTTGTGGCTCTTTTCTGTGTCTTAATCTTCATTCTGCATGAGGAAATAGCCTTTTGTCCTCTTTAATTGATTCCCTGAGAAATAACAAATATTCTGGACTTCCTCGTTTGATTTAGCCTCATCATCCCCAACCATAGATCAACAATCAACACTGTTGATTCTGATGAATTGTAAACTCAGATTGTGCCTGGAGTTAATAGTTTTTATTTAAAGCCACCATCTTTGTTTGTAGGGTGTAGAATCGATGAAGAAGGAGATCCGTGTCGACGATGCTAGCCCTTACAGGGCTCCGCCTCAGCTGAGGATGAGGAGCGATTTCTCATTCAAAACGGCAGACGGCGACACCAGAGTGTTTGAGGCCAACGAGTGAGTAAAAAAAGTGTTTTCACTGCATCATGCAGTAATAAATAGTGTCTATTTGAACCACATATGCGTGTGTTTTCCTGCGCTCTGTGCTGCAGGGAGGCTATAGGGGTTGTTCTGCATAAAGATTCAAAGTGGTACCAGCAGTGGAAGGACTTCAAGGACAATAATGTGGTTTTTAATAGTAAGTGATCTTTTTTCTTAGACCCACATTACAGGTGTAATATTATTTAAAGGCAGCAGGTGGCAGCAGATAGTTTACGTTGCAGCATGCTTCCTCCATAACTGCTGCCTTTATCTAAAATTATCCCCAAAGGTTCTCCAACTTTTTAAAACAGTTCAGTCTTTATCTTTTTGTTGCCCTCAGGATTCTTTGAGATGAAGATGAAATATGATGAAAGTGATAACGCCCTGATCAGAGCGTCCAGAGCCATGACTGACAGAGTCACAGACTTTCTAGGTAACTCTCCTTCTGATTACAGTTGATAGGGAAACACTTGCTTCATGTTTTGGTCATTTTTATATAAAAATCATACGTGTGTTTCTAGGTGGCCTTTTTTCAAAGACAGAAATGTCTGAAGTGTTGACAGAAATCCTGAAGATTGACCCCAACTTTGACAAAGACTCTTTTCTCAAACAGTGTGAGAAAGACATCATCCCTAACATCCTGGAGGTAAACACAAACGCTCTCGTCTGTTACTGGAGCCCTGATCGTGGCTGTTTCCTTCTTTTAGAGGTTTTGTTTTACTGAGGAGC
>SSNS01000244.1:169212-204586 GCA_006937985.1 Aphyosemion australe | reverse complement strand
GACTCCTTGTGGAGAAAACTCATTTTAGACGTTCTTTCGGTCACTAACCAAAAGCTCGTGACCATAGGTGAGGGTAGGAATGTGTGTAACAATGTTTTTGTAGATGGCTTATAAATGTAAGCAAAGCACCTGGAGGGAGAACAAAAATGTGAGTTAGTTACCATTTGTGTCTAATTTTGATAGTTAGGGAATAAAAAAACATGCTAAAGTTTATGTTTAGTTCACAAACTTACTAATACTAAGTTAGTACTAAGTACTTATTACTTACCACTACTAGGAGCCTAATATTTTAAATTAACAATGTTGGGCTTTTGTAATTCCTATATGGGAAAAAGTCAAACTAGAACAAATCTGTTTTTTCTCTTATCTTGTTAACAGTTTTGTAGACATGTTATCAGCGCCTTCAAGAAAAAGTTTCCTGCCAAGCTGCGTAGCATACACACTGTCCTAAAGTGCCGTACTTGCAGGTGGGATTTTCTCTCTCTCTCTCTCGGGTTGGGGCTGAGTGTGTCTGTTCTCGGTTAATAAAGAATGCTAACCAGATTCAACTGCTTCATCATTATCATACTGGTGAACTTACAACACTAGCTACAGCTTTTAACCTGTTTGCTGCAGATAAATAGTTGTAGCAAGCTGCTAGCTTGGAGCAAGACATGTAGGCCAAATTTATCCAACGATCACTTTTTTTTATTTTTATTTTTTTTATTATTTCATTCATTAACAGAACATGGCACAGTACAAGAAACCATTCATAACTGGTATTACAGGCAGACAAGTGCAGTGAAATTAACAGTGAGGAAAGAAGTCAACAAAAAATAACTAAGACATCAGACAATAAAATAAAATTACAAAAATAAATAAATAATAAAAAGAATCATTTGATATGTTTTGCTAGGGGTTAACATTCAGTTTGTATTTTTTCACATTGTCACTGATAGTTGATGCTTTAAATCCTTTCATGAATTTCAGAGAAGAGAAATAATATACCAGCTCTTTATGAAAAACTATAAAGTTTGGGCAAGTTTTAGCATACCGGCATTTGTGTATGAAGAATTTTCCATGGATATTTATAACATTTAGAGTAAGATCAATATTGTTATTCTCTGTAAAACAACCAATCAGCACATTTTCTTTAGAAAGTTTTGGTGGATCACTTAGCTTCAAATCCAACCAGTTCTGTAATTCATTCCAAAAAATCTTTACAATCTCACAGTCAAAAAAAAGATGTTCAGTGGTTTCTATATCTGCATCACAAAATGAGCAGCCATTATGTTCCAAGTTAAATCGATGTCTCAAAAGCTCACCAGATGGATAAACACAATTAATAATTTTAAATTGCATCTCTTTTATCTTTGGAGCAACTGGGAGCTTAAAGAAATAGCTCCTTGCTTTCTTTTGAATTTTGTAAGATTGGAGATGAAAAGCTAAGGATCTGTTGGCTAAAAATGGATGCAGCTCTTGGATAAACAATTTTCTTATTACAATATTTGACAATTTTTTATCTGTAACAGAATATCCATTAAGCATAAGTTCAGGGATCTTTGGGTTAAAGTTATTATGATGTAAATTGTAGGATATTGACATAACAGGATCTGGAATTGCTTTAATAACTTTCTGATATTGTTCCTTGACATCTAGATTAAATTTAGAACTAAAGAGTTCATAAGACATCAGGTTTCCAGAATTATCCAACAAGTGTAAGATAGACCAGACATCCTTTTCCAGCCAATTAGGGTAAAAAATTGATTTACTTTTTGAGGTCACGTATCTACAGTTCCAAAGGGGAGTATTATGCGGACTAAAATTATGCTTGTAAATCATCTTCCAATACATTAGTACTTGTTGATGAAACAGAGATAACTTAACAGGAAGCTTCCTTAAATCATAATCACATCTTAAAAGAAAAGTAATACCACCAAGCTTATTAAAAATTTGGTTTGGTATGTGAAACCAGAAATTGCTGCTGTTGACAAAAGTTTTCAGCCAGTTAATTTTAATTGTACCATTGACACTTTCGAAATCTAAAGCTTTTATACCACCTTCCTCATACTCCTTAACCAAGTTACCTTTTTTAATATAGTGCGCCTTATTTTTCCATATATAATTAAAATTAACTTGATTAATAGCTTTAATTGCATTTTGAGGGATGGAAATTGAGTAAGCTGGATAAATGAATCTAGAGATTGATTCCATTTTAGTGAGAAAGGATCTCCCAATAATGGAGATGTCCCTTTGAAGCCACGAACTCATAATGGATTTGCATTTAANATACGTATATTTATTTTTTTCTCCTGTTTTGAATTGAAATACAATTTAAAAGATTAGAAATTACAATAATAATGTCAATAACTATTGTTTGATTCTCTGTCTCATTATTTTTAATTAAAAAAATTGCTTTTGGGGCAAATTTTCTTGAACGATTAAAATGCGATTAATCAAGATTAATTAATTACAAAGCCTCTAATTAATTAGATACATTTTTTTAATGGAGTCCCACCCCTAAAAAATGTAGAGTGAAAACATAAAAAAATCTGTTTATTCAGGTTACTTGATACACATTTATGCTGCCAGAGGCCTGGTTTGGCTGCTGTGGAAGTGATTGGTTTGTATTGATGGTCTGTGTCCACTCTGCAGGCTATGATCCGTGGAGAGCTGGATGTATTAAAGGACTGGTGCTATGAAGCTGTAAGTTATTCACCAACCACCCCAACATTTATATTTAATCAGGTTTAAGCCCTGATCCACACCAGAATGGGCCGCACGTAGCTGGCGGATTAGCTTCTAGATACATATACAAAGAGAAAATGTAAAGCTGTCTTTGGTAGGTAGTGATGAAGCCTGATTTCCTGTATGAAGTCACTTTTTCAGATGCACAGACCCTCACACAGACCTGGTGTTGTGTGAAGTGTGATGTTTCATGTTTTTGTGTGTTTGTTGTCAGACGTACAGTCAGCTGGCTCACCCGATCCAGCAGGCCAAGGCTCTGGGACTCCTCTTTCAGTCTAAAGTCCTCGACGTCGATAACATAGACGTGAGTTCTGTCACTTGTGTGTTTTCTCACACACTTAAAGGGACACTTTGTAACTTTTTAATATTTTTAAGTCATTTTCTTGAGCCAGTATGTGCTAAAATGACCCTTTACAGGGTTAATGAAAGGCCACCCAGCCCCCGTCGCCCCCTGTGGCCAGAATATTCCACTTGCAACTTCACAGTTGCCGGTCTGGTCTGTTGGGACAGCTTGACCTACTTGGCTCTGCAGTCTGCTTCCAGCATGTTTCCTGCATGTTTTAGATCATGAACGCAGCTGATGTGTTTGATTTAGTGATGAACCGCTCCTGTAGACACTAATGAAGGCTGAGGAGATGTTTCAGCAGTTAGATTAAGGTGTTAAAAAGACGAACGCACAGCGAGGAGATAAGTTTTACTTTCGGTTTCACCAACGGACACTAGGGGGTGCTAAAAACAAGCCTAAACTGACTAGTGTCCCTTTAATGTCACACTGCTCTTAGTTTGCAATTTTCTCTAAAAAAAAAACCCCATCAACTACTGTTTCTTTTTTTCTTAATTTTATTATATTTTTGATAATTTCTCTTATTTTATCCACAACATATGATTAAGTAACATCAAGGGGAGTTGATATTAATGTGTTTCTTTGTGCTTTCCTGTGTTTTAGCTCGCGATGGGCAAGATGATGGACCAGGGCCCGGTGCTGATCATCACCTTCCAGGCTCAGGTTGTCATGGTGATCCGAAGCCCCAAAGGGGACATTGTCGAGGGAAATCCGGTCAGTCATTTTCTAATTACTGCAATTCCGTAATGAAACTAGTTGATGCAGTAGAGGTGCCATGAAAAAGTGTACATTAGAAGTCTAAAACTCAAGTGGACAGCAGCAGTGGGATTATGTTTAATCCAATTAGCAAAGGCTTCTGATAAATTGCTTATCTAGTTAAATGTCTGAAAAACATTAAACATTTTTTCACTTGGCATTTTAAGCAGTTTCACGGAGAGAAGCTGTTTAATGAATTGCTTCTGTTCGCTGCTGTTGATGTGAAATTTAAACTAAAGAAGAGCCCTTCACCCTTCATTAAGCTGACCTCCTCCCCCAACAGGAGAAGGTGATGAGGATGATGTACGTCTGGGCCTTGTGTCGTGACCAGGAGGAGCTGAACCCCAACGCAGCCTGGAGACTGCTGGACATCTCCGCCTCCAGCACCGAGCAGATCCTCTGAATGAGGAGGCGGAGGGGAGGTTCAACTGGAACTCAAAATGATACGGAGGGCAGAAGATGCAAACATGTAGCTGGGACAGCTGCTCATCCATACAGAACATTAACCCAAGAGGACGGAGTGAAGCCACGCTCCTCTGGGACTGTTTGCACTCATTCCCATCAGTAAGATTTATATGCTCGTGAACATGCTTGACCATTTTCTGGTGCACGTATGAGAACGGAGAGGAGAAATGCACCATGCTTGTTAGCTCGACGTTTGGAATGCATCTGAGAAAAGCACCTAACCAGAATCCTCCATCTCTTCTTCCATCATTACTGGTCATCCATGGGATCTTTGTGGCGAAGTTTAAAAGAACCGCGTCACAGGAAGTGAGAGATGGTTTAAAGTCTGTCCTCCGCTTAACTTTTCATCTTGATCTTTTTTTAAAATTATGGACCAAGAAAAAAACAACATTCAAAGTTATATTCTCTTTTTTTTAAGTATGGAAAAGTGTATTTGTTTATATTTTCACATGTACCGTATAAATATGGGTCAGTGTGTGAATATTAACCTAAAACCAACTGAGCTGGTTCTTATGGATTTTTACTTTAACAGCAAACTGGTCCCATTATCTCCTAAACGAGACGGGCTACGGTCCTTTATAAAAGCTCGAGGGTTTGGGTTGGTTAGTTTTCAGGAGGACTGCACAAACTGAACTGGTTATATTTCAGATCAAAAACCAATCAGAGGCCAAACACATTCCTAATATTCCTGCAGCAGTGACTAGGTGAGAATCTAAACTTTTGTCTGATTTTGTAGGAATAATTTAAAAAAGCACAATGCTTTCATCTTTATTTTGGTAAAAACCTACCGTTTGTATATTTATCAGATGGGACACGCTGTTCTTAACTTAAGACGTTTCATTGTTGGGGGATTAGTTGTCATCTCATGTTGATTATTTACCTGTTGGTCTTATTAAGCTGTTTTGTTTATGGAGGTTTTAAAATGGGTAAAAGCTGAAGAGGAAGCCTGGACTGATGAGTGTTTTATTATGTGGACTGCTCTGTTGTACAGACTGCTATTGACATTTGTGTTGCGTAACGTGAATCATCCCTGTTGAAACTAAAATAGATTATTCTGATGTTCACTTCCTGGTCCTGTTTCTGTCAGGAGTCCCGAGTGTGTGCTAACACACGCCATTGTTTTGTTATCCTGAAACAAATGTCATCTATCAGGTGAAAGCTATCTATCTCAGGTGATTTAGTTTAAATTTGCAACATGGAAATTTGCTTCTGTCATCAAGATTAAGTTAATATTTTATTTATGCATAATCTACAATAATCTGTTTAAACATATCTGTTCCTCTAGTTTGTCAAATAGGAAAAAATAGTGACAATAGATGAAAAAATATTTATTTTGATGTGTGTGTGTGTGTGTGTGTGTGTGTGTGTGTGTGTGTGTGTGTGTTCACAGGAAGTAACTGAACTCCTGATATTGTGCCTGTCATGTTCTCTCATTTTGAACGGACACATCTTGGTAGATGTCCATGGATACGGTTATTGATGATGGTTGATAATCCAGTAGATTCATTTATATCGGGTGGGTAGTTTAAGGTTTAAATAACATGCTTCTATATTCACACGCATGATTAATCACCGGGGGACTCGTAACTCACTAGTCTAGTCTTGAGACACCTGTTACTTCATGGCGAGTTAATCGTAGCACGTTTCTGCAAACTAATAAGTTTATTTTACAACAGTATTTACCGTTAGAACATCTTCTGGGCTCAGAATCAGCTGCTTGACTTGTCGAGTCCACCATTTTACACAGTCCCAGCCTCGCCTTGCCGAGCAGACATTTTACCTCAACGGTGCCCTCTCGTGGCTGGTAGATGTAAACATAAACCCAGTGTTGTGCCCGTCATAATAAAATTGTGATTATTATTTTGTTAAATATAGCTTTCAAAAGGAAAAACTGTACATTCATTCTGCACACCTCTAAACGCCCCGTGGAGTTATTTTCTAAAAATATAGTTTTTTATTTAAAATGTTCCGTATTCCACCTTTAAATCCCACACAGAGGAAAACGTCTCTTCAGGCAGGTTGCCTCTTTTTAAAAATCTCCTAGAGTTGGTCTTAAAACACAATTTCTGCAAATTTCAAAACATTTTAAGGAGTTTTCAGTCCTTTAAGCACTTAGTCATAAAGTTAAATACATTTTAATTAAATAAATGTAACTTTTTATGTTTGTAATTTCTCTGAGTTGTTAGAAACTCAAGTTTAGAGTTGTCTTGAATATTTTCTTTTGATAGATGCCAAAATATTTAACAAAGGCCCAAGAAACCTCCTCTGATTTTTTCCAGCTGATTTTTCTTTTCTAAGGTCAAGCTGATGTCATTCCTCTTTTGAAATGTGTCAACACACACTAGTAGCTCCTGACCTGCAAACTGCCAAAACATGAGTTCAGTTGAGGAACCTGACTAGTTTGTATGGAAATAGTGAGGCTGAATTATTTCATTTTCTTGTTATTTTCAGAAGCAAAACAGATGTTGTGTGCAGCACTCACCACCTTCAACACTAAGGTTAAATTTGTTGCAAAAGGGCTTTTAAGCTTTTTACCACGCAGGCCAAGATGTGCCTACAACATGAAGCCACCAGCTGTGGGTCACAGCTTTTGCATCATGCTGACCCTCAGTTTGACCCCCTGCTGTGAAACTCTTACTAACAAGAAGAAAAGCAGCAGAAACACTGATTTTCACAACCTTGTGTTTGAGGTTCTTGTTAAGTACGACCACAGTGGGCGACCCGCGAGAGGACTCCTCCATGTGATTTGATTATGAACTTCTTCAGGGTGGTGTTACAATCCACTCAGTATTAATTAAACCTCCTGGGAGATCCCATGTGGCCTCAGGCGGGAGAAGGGAGGATGTGCATGAAGGGCAGTCTGAAAATGTCAACTAATTACTTCTCCCAGTGAGAACCTGCGGTTCAGCCACAGTCACTTTCAGGTGGCATTGCTTTATTATGTCACAACTGAGTCATCTTATGAACACTGATAATTAGATAACCTAAAATATCATATGCTCTTTAGTCGAGTTTTACTTTGAAATATTTCTCAAATACTCTGTAGCTCTGTCACTGGATCCTTCTACATATTTAAGTAGGTAAACGAGTCGATTTAAGGTGTGATGTGTTTTAAATCAGTTAGACCTGCAAGAACAAATGAAACTTAATGTCCCACATAGGTTATCTTGAAAAAATGAACTCAGTATCTATTAAAGTT
This sequence comes from Aphyosemion australe, assembly GCA_006937985.1. Taxonomy (NCBI): domain Eukaryota; kingdom Metazoa; phylum Chordata; class Actinopteri; order Cyprinodontiformes; family Nothobranchiidae; genus Aphyosemion; species Aphyosemion australe. Next base: position 197,096 of record SSNS01000244.1, on the reverse strand, counting down.
AAATTAAAGTTAAATTCCCCATATAAATTCTATTGATTCAAAGAGGATTTTATATTAAAAACACAAAAATTCCAAATTTGCTCAATTTAACATTATAAATATATAAAAAAGATAAAAACATGGCAACGGCTTCACGTCACTAGAATTCAGCTCCTGATCATCATCAGCTCAACCTCAGAACTGCTAATGAATAACACGCAATGTGTAAATAAAAACATATAAAATCCCATTGGAAACATTTCCTACAGCGCAGGCAGTTTTTTCCCCCTGAACCATCAACTTGGATTTTATTTATAGAAAGGGTTAGGGGGAAATGGAGAGTTACACTGACTCTCCTGAGATTAGTTGTCACTATCTGTGACTGCATGGCATCAAGAGTTCCCAGCATCACTGTCACCCTCTCAGCCATTCAGGGGCGGGCGGTCTGGGAGGGAGGGGAGGTCTCTGAGGTGTGAAGACTTTAAAGCTCCAGTCAGAGCATGTGCAGCAGGAAGTTCAGACCCGAGGCTCTGCTGGAGAGAGCCAGCCTGGAGCTGTCCCTGGTGCTGAAACGCCTCTGCTGCTGCAGGATCATCAGGTTTCATCTTCTGACCCGTGACACCCGTGCTGAAGTAAGTTCATCCTCCTGTTCACATTCATATGATGCAATAATAACAAATGATTTTACATCTAAAGGTTTCTTTTCTAATTATTGTGATTTTAAGCTTGTTTTGTTGCCGGTTCATTGAGAAAAGGCGACCCCTTTAATTGTGACGTGAAAAGTGTGCCTCAACATTATTTATTCACAAACTCGTGCTTTAATCAGATGCTTTGTTTATCTCCTGCCCGGAGAATCATAAAATAAAAACGGTTTAATCTTTTATCTGCAGGATTTCCTTTTTTTCTTCAACACACAGGAATTCATTTATGAAAAATTTAAATTGAGATTTTTTAAATTCTCTTAAACTGGCAGAACATAAACTAAAATTAAACATTTTCCAACCTGCTCATGTTTTAATAACTAAATATAATTATAGTACCATGCAACACTTCAAATGTTGTGTGTGACAGAGATCTGCTGTATAGGGCAAATCTATTTTTAGATGGTAAATTTTGACAAATCTTTTTATTTTTCAAGTCCTTGACATTTTCAAAGCTGCAGTCACATAATCCACAGGAATCAATAATAGGAGCAGGTATTACGCCACGAGGATGGCCATATGGCACCGCCTGTGGTCTGATGGCAAAGTTTAGTGGCTCGGAGCTCACATGCAACTGCAGCCACCCAATGTTTAGTCTTCGCCTCTCAAACGAAGAAATATTGTATTTATGACGTTTTAATGGATTTAATACAAAAACAGATTCTTTAACAGGGTTTGGTATGGTTTACACACCTGATTTAATGATTGAATCACCTGTTTAAAAATGTCCAGAAGCCTGTTAATCACCAAAAGATTCAGGTGAGGTGTCTTAGAGCAGACTAACATCTAAAGCAGGCCTATTCAAATGGCGGCCCGCGGGCCCTCGCCAGCTGGCCCACCTGACCCTATCCCCCAACCACCAGCAGAAAAAACCCAGTTGAAAAACAGTTTTTGCATACGAGTTTCAAAATTTCCACACTGATATTGCATTTGAACGCAACACCATCTTAGCAATCACAGACATATATATGTAGCTGCCTATTGGAGCTGCCGTAGTGTGGCGTCTACGTATTCATGTCTATGTTAGCAGTGACCCAGTCCTGCCTGAATGATTCATCTGTGAGAAGATGTCACTGACTGGTCAGAAACACAAAATTGACATTAAAATAGGCGATTTAATCCAACTTGGATGGACAAATATGTGTTTATTTTGCATAGCTGCTATGCTATTGTTGTTAATTTTCATTTAGTCGAGTCAATGCAGGTTAAAAACCATGAAAATGTTTGCATGACCAGCTCTGCAACTGTTGAATTGATGCAGATCATTAAAACAATAAAAAGACATTGCTGTTATTTTTAGTTGTATTTGTAGTAGTGGTGGAGGTAATAATATCAGTCAAAATATTAAAATTTAATATTTAAATGTTGTCAGTAAAATACACAATAAAGATTTGGGGATCCGGCCCAAAGCTGATCCACGATTTTCAAATCTGGCTCAGTAGAGAAAGTCATTGAACAGGCCTGATCTAAAGCATACTGGCCGGTGGCCCTCGAGGACCAGCATTGGACATCAATGGTCAGTAAACACATGTTTATCACTAAGGAATCATTTTTTTAATAAATGAGAAAAATAAATTAATATTGCATACTTTGAAAAAATATATTTTGGTTGATTTTGTTTATTTACAACAATTATTGTTATTCTGACCTTGGGTTACTATTAAAGAATGACTAAAATCGCTCGATTTTTCCTCTAAAAATGCCAGAACTCGTTTAATTTTATTTGTTAAGAATAAAAATAAAGAAATAAAAATTTCAATTCAGTCTATTTATATAGCGTCAATTCACAACAAGTCATCTCCAGGCACTTTACAAGCAAGCGTTCCAATTTAACCTACTTATTAGTACCTGAAGTTTAGTTCATTATTCAAATTAGATCAAAGGTTTACTATCTAAAGAAACCCAGCAGATTGCATCGAGTTACTGACTTGTGTCAGTGACTTTACAGCTAACCCCATACTAAGCAAACATGTAGCGACAGTGGAGAGGAAAACTCTCCTTTAACAGGAAGAAACCTCCAGCAGAACGTGGCTCAGTGTGAGAAAACAGAGCAGATAAATAAATACATAAATAAATAAATAAACTAGGAGTGGTACTTTCCATGTTAAAAGATAAAAGGTTAAGGGTAAAAAATATGTAATAAAATGCTGTAAACATTTAATAACAACACAGTTTGCCACTGTAGTACAAGAAATACTGTATGATGGGTAAAAAGTTTTGTTTTTTGTTGATTTACTCTACAAAAATACTAATTGCTTTAAGATAAACACAAATGTTTTTGTACTGTTGTGTTTTTTGCAGCTGATAAAAATGAGTCCAGCTCCTGAGCGCACGAATAAACCAGATTGACGACGGAGTTGTTCTTGCTTGTTTCTTTGTGTCTCCTGCTGCTATCTGAACACTCCAGTCCTGTTGGAACCGCGGGCCGTTTCATAATTGATCCTAAAGGAGGCACTTTCTTCTCATTGTCCCTTCAAGACCCCTATTAAAGCTTCACTTAGCCCTTTAGTCCCATCATCCAGAGAGCGGGGAAAGTGTAACGTGTGTTTGTGAGGATCTGCGGGGGTGGTCAGGAGGGAGACAAAGCCTCCTGGAATAGAAAACGCTGACTCTGGAGAGTGCCTACCTCAGGAAATGTATTTTCACCCCCATGGCTCATTAAAGAGGCCACAGAGAGGCTTTCTGAGCCGGAGTGAAGCGACTCTCCGGGGGATTTTATGATTATGTTTCTCCCCCATCGTCTGAGTTTGATTTACTTATCCCAGCCTGTTCCTGAGCAGAAGGTGTGCTTCTGCTTTGTCTCAGGTAGATTTGAACTCTAAGAGCTGTAAAATCTGACAGAACACGTTTCACAGTTTAGAAGGGTAACAGCTGGGTTCTGGCATGGATTCACACAAACGCCTCACAGGTGGGAATAGCAGAATAAACCAAAACCTTCAAGAACTCCTATACAGGCTTTAATTTCAACAAATAACACTTTCATTTTGCTGCTCTTTATTCTTTATTACCTTTTCTTTATCTCTCTTCTAGGTTTCCCGATGAGCAAATCCTCCAATAAAGATTTTCCTTGTGCCTCAAGTTGAATAAAACAATAAAGGGGCGGGAGCTTTTCAGGAAAACAACAACTCAGCAAAGAACCACCAAAGCATTTAAAGGATCTGATTGCAAAAATGTTCTTTTAAGCAGCACAAGATGAACCATTGACATCCTGCGAGGCGTGCAATTTACCAGTGAGCAACGTAATCGAGATTTGTGCATCACTTTGTAATTGGGATAAAGGCCTCGCTAAGGCTTCTGTTCAATGACACTTAATAAACTGAGTTTATTAAGTTTCAAGTGTCAAGTTTAAGTATTGATGCACATTGTTTAGCTCTCTTGAGATGCGCTGGAGGAGAGTAATGGAGGGGGACCTGACACAAACCAATTACATCTGATTACATCTCTCTGAGCATGCCTCGACTTGCTGCTCAGTTTACCTGAGGGTGTTTTCATCTGCTGATTAGGGCTGTGTTATTCCTGCTTGCCCCGTGGCTTTGGGGAAACACAGCGCTTTGGGCGTAATCGGCTGCTAAAACTCAGCGTGAGACTTCAGACTTCTCTGTGATGAAGATGTGCAGGCAGAGCATCATCAGGCCTCTGGTTGCATAACAAAGGTCACCTAAAAAAGCTGCTTCTACTTTCAAAACATTCCCTCTCGTCCAAGATGAGCGACACTCCCTACTGGGTTGCGGATTATGATTTCTCCACTCCTGCGTCGCCTGGGTTCCCCAGGGGTTCGACGGGCCTGCAGCCCACAGCGGGTCACCCTGAACAGGGGTCAGCCCTGTGTTTTGTGGGCCTCCTCGTGCTGCTGCTGCTCTTCCTCGTGGTTCGCTGTGTGCGGATCTTGCTGGATCCTTACAGCAGCATGCCGTCTTCATCGTGGACTGATCATAAGGGGCTGGACAGAGGACAGTTCGATTATGCAATGGTGTAAAGAGAAAAGATGAATGAAGATCTGCAGAAAGATGTTTGATATATGAATTGCTGTTTGATTGATGAGTTCGAAGCCAAAAACATGAGAAGCCATGTTTTCCTTTTAATTTTCTGTTGGAGTCTTGAGGTGTGTAAACGCTTTAGCAGCATAGCATTACCAATATCTCTGCATATAGTCATGATTCTACTTTGTATGAGTTTTATAATTCTAGAATATTTCTACAAGTACTGAATTATAAAATAAAGGTTTTAATGAAACAAATGCTTCTTCTGAGAGAGATTTAAAGACAGACGTGTAAAATGATTATGCTGTTTTACACTTAAAATGTAAAAGTTATTGTAACTGCAGCAGAAAGAGGTCAGAGTTGTTGTTTAAAGACCCACTCCAATAACAATCGTGTTTTTTCTGTTTTTAACATGTTCTTGAGGCATTTTTCTTATGCTACAGGACATATCTAAAGAAATGTAAGCTCAGAATTGCATTTCTGAGTATTTCTGCATGCAAATCGATGTGCATCAGTAGCAGACGAAAAAATGCAGCCTAAAACGGACTGGGTTTGTGACGTCACAAACCCACTGGGCGGAGCACAAACTCCTAATTCAACCATCGGCCTGTATTTATGGAGCTGATGTAATGCTAGCAGCCAGTGCTGCATGCTAACACAGAGAGCTAGCATGCAGCACTGGCTGCTAGCATTACATCAGCTCCCCAAATAGCTGATGTAATGCTAGCAGCCAGTGCTGCATGCTAGCACAGAGAGCTAGCATGCAGCACTGGCTGCTAGCATTACATCAGCTCCCCAAATAGCTGATGTAATGCTAGCAGCCAGTGCTGCATGCTAGCACAGAGAGCTAGCATGCAGCACTGGCTGCTAGCATTACATCAGCTCCCCAAATTGTGACAGTGTGTCCCTCATTTGTCCACCTTGCCACGGGAAAAGAGGGGTGGGAGGGGACTCCGCGCCAACGGCTCCGCCCACAACCCAGAGGAGAATTTTTAATGAGCTACTGCCACTATGTAGACACTAAGTACTAGAAAACAGCACAGGTTTGTGATTTTGGCTAAAAACGGCATAGTCATAGTTTGAAGACCACTGAGAACTACAGCTAAAAAGATGATCAGAGTGGGACTTTAACTGGAAACCTGGATTTATATCAAATGTATTTTCACTGTAAAACATGCTTGATGTTGGGCCCTCAGGTGAAACAACTTTTAATAAAAACAAGTTCAAACTAAACTTTATCAGCCACTTTTATGACATTTCCTATTGTTTTTTTTTTTAATATCCACTAAATTTGGACTAGATCTCATTCTAAAAGCTCCGTCTCTAATGCGTGCGTTAATGCGGCGCACTTTGTCATGCGTTTTTGTTATTTCATGTCAGCCATCCTTTAAGAGGCTTAAGAGGCTCAGTGCACAGGGTCACAGCGCTGACTGATAACCAGCCGCATTAAGTTATGATTATGAAATGCCCTCCCTCTAATCTGTTTTGCCTTCCACTCTCAGCACCAACCGAATCTGTTCAGCTGTGCAGGAATACGAAGATACCTTTCATGTTTGCTTCTTTTCTCGCCTGGTTTCTTGCATTATGACCTTTAATCGTGAAGATCTTTAATATTTAGATTTAAAAAGGAGGTTTTATAATGACTAATAGAAATATCAAATGTACTCAACTTCCTGCATGTAAGGTCTTTTACTAATATGTCATTTTTGAAGCTGTTACACAAATATAATTAAACTGAAGACATGCAAAAGTTAAGTTTTTATTACTGCACAGGCATGATGATGTGACTGCTTAGTGATCGGTCCTGCTCAAATAATCTGGTTCCCACATTAATCACCACCACCTGACATTTTTGTAAAATAACTTTATTGTAAATTGTGTTTTTAAATTTTAAAAAGATATTTTTTTCCCTTCTAGTTTCCTTCCTGCTGGTCTGTTTCTGATCTGGTTTGCAGCGCCCTCTTCTGGACAATTTGAGAATAGTCATGAAGTCCCTCACTGTGATGATTCGCAAGACTGATTTTTAAGATTTCACCTTTTAGAAAAGTTTCATTAGGAGCAGAGTGTAATCAAAATGTAGAAAATGAGTTAACAACAGAGAGATTTTTGTCTTTTTCTTATTCATGCATAGAAAACACTTGTAAATCGTTCATTCAAAAGACTCATAAAGGTCTTTTGTAATGAGTTAACTGTGTGTGTGTGTGTGTGTGTGTGTGTGTGTGTGTGTGTGTGTGTGTGTGTGTGTGTGTGTGTGTGTGTGTGTGTGTTCTTGTACTTACTACATACTGAGGACCAAAACAGGTTTTTAACCAACAGAGTGAGGACATTTTTTTAAAAGCTTACCCGTTGGGTTTAGAGGTATGGTGTGAAATAAGTTTTTGTTGAGGTTAGGGTTAGGAATAGATCAGCATTGGTTATGGTTAGGATTAGGGTATGGGTTAGGCATAATATAGTCACAAAAATTAATGGAAGTCAATGGACGGTCCTCACTATGATAGAAAGACAGACATGCTTGTGTGTGTGTGTCATTCTGTTAATAAGTTGTAGAGAGTGCAGCGGATTACAAAGAAAAATAAACATCCTTGTTTGTCGTCAGCATGGGGACAGAACAAAAAAATGCACTCAGAGTTTGTTAATCATACTTAAAAAAAGACAGCCCAACATTTGTCAGATGGTCAGAACACACACACACGCACACACACGCACACACACGCACACACACGCACACCCAACCCCCGACCTCATTAGTCTGCTGTTTAATAGGACTAACTCTGTATCACTGAGTTCTGACTATTTACTTCCCTGACAATGACTCACTTGTACCGTTTGCACTGATCCATGCTGGTTTCCACTGGTGCACCGATAAGCAAATAAGTTAGCATCAGAGACGACAACATGAGCTTAGATTGGCTGAAGACTTGCTAATCGGAGTGACTTATTTTTATATATTTAACACCTGGACACTCAGCAGCATGGTGTCTGTTTCCCATCATCGCTTTATGAACACAGACCAGGAGGATGATGCATTCTAGAACTTCATATAGGCACTCTGAATAACCCACAACGCTGGTAATGCAAAAGCAGCCACACAGACAGATGGGGTAATCCCATCTCTCAGTCAAATACATGCAAATGATGGTTGTTTTAACACGTGCTTAACAACAACCTCAGTACAGACAAGGTCCTGTAAACAGGTGGAATAATTCACCTTTTCTTGAGACATAACACAGCTGTTCCTCCCACTGTTCTGCATGACTCACACGCTCAGCTTATCTGGGCTAAAGTGGTGATTTTATCTTCCTTTTCTGGGAAATAAGCAGGCAGTGTGTTGTTGGCAGCGCTAAATGGTGAGGGGGTTCTGTGTGTGTGTTGATGATGTCCACAGCCTTCACTGCAAACACAACCAGGTTACTGGGTTAGGGTTTGAACCCACAGGGATTTAAAATGTCTGCTCTTATTCATTAAAGCCAGTTCCACGCATCACGTAAACGTTCCATTTGATTATTGGTTTTAGTGTCATTGTGTATTTGAGTTCTTCATTTCCATACACAAATATTTACTGTGCACCATCAAGTGGTTCCAGGAAGTTTAGTGTTGATGCTCCTTTGTCATCTACAAGACAATAAATTCTTGTTCAACTTTAAAATCCTGGAGGTGTCCTGGATCGCTGCAGCCAGCGTCAACAGCTTCTTTCTGGGAACGTGACAATAGGTTCACCATGAGTAAAATCTGTATTGGCTTTATTATTTTTGATCAAAAATGTCCCAGTCATATATTTAATTTAACTTTAAACTAAAAAAACATAACAGTTAATTTTTTTACTTTGATCTTAGGCCAGAGTCATATTTAAACTGTATGATTACAGGTTGAATAAAATATCTCACCCTCCTAAATTCTGACATTGTTTTATTTCTCCTCTCTTAAAATAGATTTTATAAAATAAAAATAAATTCTTAGCTCTATTTCTAACAGCTACAGCATTACCATGTAATAAACATGTACTTCTATGAATAAATATCAAAATAGCATCATTCTTTATTTATTTATTAAGCTAGAGATTTTTTTTACCATGGATTATAATGACTAAAAGTCTAATTTCATCACCATCATTTTTATTTGTATAATGCTTTGTACAACCATAAACAATAACAAAATAAAACCATAAGACAGATGTCTTTTAAAACACTCAAAAATAAGCTATAAAAAAGAAAATCTGCAATAAAACATACATGCAAATTTGAAGATTTGAGTGCTCTCTCATTTAATTAAATGTATCAATTTACAAACTGTTATAACCTTTTAAATAGTTATAATGCAAATTATTATATTATTAATGCTGATTCTGAATGACAGCTCATGCTGTGTTTTGATTGAAGGAAGGATCCATCCTAAATTAAGAGATTATTACTTGTTAAATATTTATATAGAATAGAATAGAATAGAATAGAAAGTTATTGCAAATGTATCGGTTATATATGTTGATATAAATATATTTTGTAGACTACATGGCTAAAATAAGTACTTTTTAAATTTATTTGAGTGAATTGTGATTAAGAGACTATTATTTTGAAAGCGGAAGTGAGCCGTGCACCACTTCCTGTCACCTTTTAAACTTGACTGATGTGTCCGGGCGGCTCGCGCAGCTTCTCTGGTGTTGTCGTCAGGATCCAGCGGCTCGGAGGCGCATCTGCCAGCCGCTCACACTCAACCACAGCCCGGATAGATGTTTTATTTTTTCACTTCCGTCTCCGGGACTGAACCACCATCGTTCCCACAGAGCTGCTGACTGGTACGTTTCTGGTTTCCCACCAACTCGGCGGTGTCCCTGACTGAATTGAACTCTCTGTACTTCATTTGCAGCACTGCACTTTTCAAAGCTCTGATTCCTCTCACAGGACAGATAAGACTCCTGCTTTAGTCTGGAACATAGAAGCAATATTTATAAGGTTTATTTACATGATTTATTTTTCCTGGAGGATTTTCTGTCATTAACATGAATGTCTAAAGTAATAATTAAAGCTTTAAAGTGACATTTTGTGTTGAGATGGAGTCAGTTCCAGTATGATGTCCTGTCACAGATACCTGTGCAGCAAGGTGTCATCTGAGGCCTCCTACCAAAACAAATCTGTTCCTTTTTTCTCACCAGATTTGGTGCATCAGGCTGGAAACAAGGTTCCATGTTCTGCTGATCTGCAGCTTTCTGATCACCCTCACAAACATGGACCTCCTGCCAGACCTGTGGAGGGAGGACTACTGGCTCCCTCCTGGTGTGACCTGGGGAGACATGGAGCAGCTGGCGAACCCCGAGCGACCTCGACCCCATGACCTTCTCCTGGCTCTGCCCTTGGCTCTGGGCTTTGTCGCTCTTCGCTGTGTGTTTGAGAGGTACGGCACACCTGAGCCTGTAACACATCCCCGTATGAGATTTGTCTTTTCATTGAAACACAGGAGTATGAAGTGAGTGCAGCAGTTCCTCCTGAACACGACCAAGTGTTTAGTGTCATGCTGTATTTGTAACAGGATATGAGCAGGTGTATTGGGAGAGCAGGGCGGGCTTTGTTTTCATTAGAAAAAGGCTTTGGGGAGTTAGAGAGGATGGCAGAACAGAGGGGAAGATAATTAGAAATGTGGTTATTTGCTGAGCAAATAGCAACAACAAGCAGTAGTTTCCTCTCAGACTTTTACTTTGAAAATTATATTAAAGAGCGCTCATAGATAGAAGGCATCCTAGTATGGGGTTGTAATAAATCTATCTTCCTCTCCCAGTAGGAAAAAACATAAGAATCAGGGACTTGTTAAACACAATTCATATGTCATAAACAGCTAATTAATAAACCAATGAAACCAGTCCTGTTTGCAGCTCAAACAGGTGTGTTGCCTGGTCTGTAAAGCTCAGCTGAACCTGCCGTCTGTTTGTCCTGATTAACCCACATGATTTGTGTAACCTGCGTTTTGTCCGTGTTGTCCCCAGGTTCTTGGCCCCACCCATGGGCAGATGCCTGGGGGTGAAAAATAGAGTGCATGTGACTGCTGCCCCCTCCCTGCAGCTGGAGTCCTTTTACACCCAGAGGAGCAAACAGCCGACACAGGTGAGTCCGAAAAGCCTTTTTACAGGTGTAAACATGTCGTTTACCTTGAAGACCATCACTGATCAGCTGGACTAGGTGCATTATTTGAAAGATGTTTGAATGAAAAAACATATAGTCATGAAAATATAGAGATTAAATGGTGTATATCATGTAAGCAGACAATCAAACATACAGGGGAGAGTTTTCTGAGTCTATTTTACTGTGAAAAATAGCCTGTTTGGTTTCTGTCATTCTGAGATTTTAGTATTTTTGCAATTACTGCAAAAGATTTTTAATATTAATGAAAAAGATTCAGAAATGTTTTCTTTTGGTGCTGAAAATCAACTCCAAAGCATTTTCTTCACCTCCTTCATTGTGCATCATGCTGAGTTTAACCTAATCAGTAAAAAGAACAAAGTCATTCTAGATTTTGAACAAAAAAGGGAAATAATCTGACTAGTTTCTACCTCACTAAATGCTAAAGGAGCAATATGTAAGAATTCTACAGTGAAATAATCACAAAACCGTCTAATGTCTCAATCATGCTGGAAGGAAGGTTGTATTGAAACAGACTTTTTTTCTCTGCCGGCTGGTGGGATGTCAGTTTTTCTCCTTTCAAAATGGCCAAAAAGGAACGTAGTCTTTGTTTACAATCTGTGAGCCGGTGAGGTTGCAGAGCCTGTGCTTAGCTAACGCTGCAGCAACACCAACAGGCAAAAAGCTCCAGAGTTGTTTAAAGAACCAAAGCCAGTAAACAGGAGCGACCCAGAAGTTATTTCTAGTACCCCTAAGAAGCCACGGCATCTTTTTGTTTTACTCTAATATCAGGTGAAGAAGGCTAGAGGCTAACGTTGAGCTAACAATGCTAATGGTGGGTTAGAACCAAATAGTTGGCTCTAAAAATATCTCAAGCTACTTTTTCAATTACCAACAACTTGATATTACAGTGAAATCTATGTGTGAAGTGAACAATGAGTCAGTGGTGGCGTTTCACTTCCTTTAATGAGTCGTTCAGAACTATAACAGCAACCTAAGTTGCACCCAAGAGTGCTAACACCAGATATGCCAATGTATTTATCTACTCATCAACGTACTGTGTGTGACTCGTCTTTGCTTGTCATCCAGAATCCTCTGGTGCTGATCCGTAACTCACTCATGAAACTTACAGAACGGCATTGACGGAGACGTTTTGCCTTCGGACTTCTCCGTCACCTGGGGAGTGTTGCAAAGCAATTCCCCCACCAGGACAGCAGAGGGTGTATCGCTTTTCTGGGGTATCCTGTCATGTATCTGGTCCAAAATAGTGCATTTACTGATGTGTTTATATTATGATTTTTGTATTTCAGAGACTTTTTAACATGAACAAATTTGTCGCTCATTCTCCTCCACCTCTTTATCCGCTCGCCACCAATAAAACCCACGTTTCTCGTAATTTCCATCCATGAAAAAAACGCTTGCTGCGTATCTTTATACTCCTCCAGTCACGGGTGAATAAACGTTTATATTTTCAGAGTTTTTCCGCGTAGTATTCTTCAAGCTGCTCCGTGTCTGCCGCTAGATACCTTTGGTGCTGTTTTTATTTTTTTTGAGGGGCCAATGGCGGCGCTGTTGATGCATCCTGGCCAATCACAAGCTTGCACTCTCCGTCTCGTTCGACGGATGTTTAGAAAAGTGGGCTTGACTCCGTCTGTCCTTGTGAGCCTGTTGGAGAGCTCTCGCAATGATGGATAATGGTGTTGTGAGTCTCCGTACCGACGCAGATGGAGAAGCATAAATTAGGCTTGAGAAAGTAATATTTTGTTCAGAAAAATGGACTGCAGTACCTAAATTTGACCACAGGATGTCATTATTTCATTCTTACATATTGTACTGCATTCTACCAGCAGCAGTTATTTTCCAGAATCTAAATGATGAGTTCTTCAGAGGTCAGTTGACACCACTCAGGACATAAAACTGGGTCCATTAGACTCTAAAGACTCAGACTCTGAAACAAGAGGTGTCTTCATAGAAAATTAAAGCTGTGGGACTTTTTGACTTAATTGATTTTCTCTCTCTCTCTAGTGTATGGATCATCTGATACTTCTGACTTGTAAAAAAAACCCCATAACATTTAGTTTCAGCTCCCTACCCAGTAGGGAACTCAACCAACACTGGCAAAGTACCAGGATGAGTAAAACGTGCGCAGTGAGCACTGTTGCCAGCTATAACTCAGGGAGAGTTTGGCCCAGATGCTCAGCATGTGAGAGGCAGAATCTAACTCTGCTTAGCCTGCGTCAGTGCCAGACAGCGCTCTGACCCAACTGGCAAAGTCACTGGAGCCTCTTGATTCCCTAACACGGGCTCAGATGGCTCTGATTTAGCAAAGAACTGGCTGATCAGGTTGGCCATAAGGCCATAGATGTGGGAGTCTGAGTTATCAGAGTGTGGAGAGAGAAGCTGCTTATATGATGAATGATTTCTACAGTAACATGCAGTTTTTCTTGGTTTCAAGCCTCTCACATGCAAGAACGGTTAGTTGTTGATTAGATGATTTTCTACAGAGAATCACGTCAGCAGCTAACAAAACGTAGCCTGAGGGGAAACAAACTTACTCTCCTGTAGCTTTTAGATCAATATTCAAATCTCTCATTTTGTAAATCCATTTTGCTTTTTACAAAATTGGATACATTTTTCCTTCATGTTGTGACTGGAGAATACACCAGGATCACCCCAAACGTCCATCTGTTCCTCAGCCTTTATCTGTCAGCTTCTCTTCTGTATTCTGTTGTTCCAGAGTGACATCGTCAGTCTGATGCTGTCATGCGGTAAAACCCAGAGGCAGATTGAAACCTGGTTCAGGCGCCGCAGGAACCAAGACAGGCCCAGCCGTACCAAGAAGTTTGCAGAAGCTGCGTAAGTGTTTTTTCTCTCATGTAGTGAATTCCTTTACATGCCCCTCTTATTAAATTGTATTAATTTGGTTAAAATCTCTGATCTGTCCACAGCTGGAGGTTCTTTTTCTACCTCGTAGCATTCGTGGCTGGACTGGCCTGCTTAATCGACGTGAGTAGCAATAAACACGTTCTTAATTCATATTTGAGAAGCTAATGAACGTCATTTTAAATATAACTGCTACTGTCTGTTCTCTCATGTGTTTCAACCTGTTTTGGGTTCATCTTTTACCTTTTCCTGACCCTCCCTGGACAGAGGCCCTGGTTCTGGGATCACAGGGAATGTTGGCAACAATATCCAGTTCAGGTGAAAATGTAGCATCTCTCTAGTTTACTGTTTCATTTCAGATTTTTTTTTCTGTTTATTGACATTTTTTTGTGAAATAAATAAACGATCCTTTTGGTTTAGATGTTAGGCCCGAGATTTATAGAGCATGTTCTGATTTGTGTAGTTGGAGTCCAGAAGCTGCTGCTCTTGGAGTCCTGCAGCCTTCCATTAAGTTATTACAGCACTTCTTGACTGGAAGCTTGTCTGTTATCTCACTGCAGCTACAGAGGAGGAGCCTCAGTGCACAAAATAGAGTTTATATATGAGAGATGATGTAGCTGCACTCTAGACTGCACATGTAGATGAGAAATTACCAACAGTAATGCAAAAAATGCATTTCTGATTTTTATGTCTAAAAAGATGTCTGATCAACAGAAAAAATTATCCAAATCAGTAAATCGCCCACCAGAACGGCTGTATGTATTAGTTTCTTCTATGTTTTAAAGCAAATTGTAAAAATTGCAAATTCAAGACATTAAAAGTCAGGATTTGGTTGTTAAAGTAGCTCTCCAGAGTATTTCTTTTATCTGATGGCACCATCTAGTGGCGGACAAGCGTATCACACCAATAGTCGGGTCTACTCGGTAATTTAAAGCAGCATTCCGCAACTTTGCAGTTATATGGTCTTCATTGCCCTCTAGAGGCTTGCTGCGTAACGTCACTGTCGTAACATTAAATCTCTCTCTCAGGCATAAGAGGCATGTTTACATTCCTAATGTCAGGCAAAACAACGAAAACAAACTTTTCCACCTCCACACATTGAATAAATAGTTTTATCAGGACTGTATAACAACTTTATGCCCGACCAAACACAATAACCCTGGTGAAATCATTTATTACTTACCTAGCCATTAGCAGCACAGCTAGGTCAGAGTCCGTAGTTCGTGCTGTTCTTTCTAAAAGAGCTCTCCAGCGAGGAAAAGACGGCCCAATAATAACTCTGGTCTTTGCTCTTGCTCTATCACGTTCTTCTTTTCTTTTCCTATATTCCTCTGATACAGGATTTCTAGCTTTCTTTGGTGAATCTGCCGCTGCTACAGCGAGTCTACGTTATACAATTATGGCAAGCCAAAGGGATAAAAAAATGCATGTTCTAAACTCGCATTATGTCCGCCAAAACGCTTGTTCAAGACGCGCGTTTTGGCGGACATATTGCTTGCTTTTAGAACACGCGAGTTTTTTCCCCCTTTAGCGTCAAAACGCACGTTCAAGACGTGCATTTTGGCGGACATAACGCGTGTTTAGAACGCGTGTTTTTTTATGCCTTTGGCTTGCCATATTCTGCCGTAAAACGACACCCAGTCAGTACTTCCGGCGCTACCCGATGCACAAAAACTGTATAGTGCAGTAAACAGACGTGGGACCCCCCCCAAGACTATCACAGGTATGAAAATGAACATAATAGATAATACTATGACGTAAAAACTTTACAAAAAAGCATAATTTTAAGGTGTAAAAAGTGCGGAATGTTGCTTTAAGATGGCGACTGCACATTTCTTGTTTATGAATGTGCTTCTGTAGCCGACAAACAGAGCTAAAACACGTCGTTTTACAATTATTATTCTCATGTCATGTTGTGTTTTCATATATTTATATTTTAAAGACTGACTTGTCCGTGAAAAGTTCATCAACTCTGCATCAGCTGAGGTACTTCCTTAAATTTAAAGCACGTAAGCGGTAGTCTAACGCTATTGGTTAATTTTACTCGGCGGTCAGTTTCCTATTGCACAGATTTTACGGGGCAGGGGGCGGGCTTAGCAAAAAAAAAAAGATGTATCGCTTATTTTATATCACACTACATGATAAGACAATCACGTTTACGGATTTCTAAAAAGTCATACATAATTCCTGAAAGGGGAAAACTCCGGATTGCTGCTTTAAATCTGCACCATAAGAAAATATCCAAGTGTTTAATAAACCTTCTCTAACTTCCTCCCCATCAGCCCATGGAGAGAGCTCACTTCTGGTACTACATGCTGGAGTTGGGTTTTTATGGCTCTCTGTTGCTTCGTATCTCTGTGGACATCAAACGGAAGGTGAGGATGTCAGCATTCCTTCTCAGATTAACGCTGCCCTTTAAAGAGGTGATCACAAGGACTGTGTTACCTCCAGCTCGGCTACATTTCATGCTTCACTCGCTTTATTTCTGCTGTAGTGAGAAAGCGCAGCTGCACATGTTAATTAGTGACTGGAGGACGGGAATGTCCGTTGACATTTGAAGGTTATTTGTGTTTCTGTGTACATCGTTATTGCCAGGACTTTAAGGAACAAGTGATCCATCACTTGGCTACCATCTTCCTGCTCAGTTTCTCCTACTGTGCCAACTACATCCGCATCGGCACCTTGGTGATGCTGCTCCACGACTCGTCGGACATATTGTTAGAGGTAACAGCCTTACGTATTCGTGGTTTTAAGTAACGTCCTCTTTATTTTGACTCGTTTATCAGCTACGTTTAATCCTACCACAGCGTGAGAAGTCTACAGATGATTTTAAAGACAAGTATCTACCCTTAGATCTCTGCAGGAACCCTCAGGGAACCAAAATCACTTCAGCAGGATGATCTTATGATCTCAGTGTTAAAGAAGCACATTTGCAGCAGTCTGGACTGACCTTAGAAACTTTCAAAGTGGAAGGATTGTGCATGAGAAACAGAAGTTACCCTCCAAATCTAAACCTGATCCAACTCTTATTATCTGTTAGATTATTTATTTACATGAAGCTGCAGTTTTATAATGGATTTTTCTTTTCATTCTAGTCAGCTAAAATGTTCAACTACGGCACCGGCTGGAGGAAGATGTGCGACTCTCTGTTTGTTGTCTTTGCTGTGGTCTTCCTCGTGACTCGACTGGTGATTTTCCCCAGCAAGTGAGCTCACTTTTTACCCTCCTTTTATATTCTATATATTTAGAGTGGGTGATTTGTATTTTTGTTGTTTTGCTCTTTGATTTCTTACAGAATCATTCGGACCACCTTGCTACTGTCCATGGAGGCGTTTGAGCCTTTTCCTGGCTACTACTTTTTTAACATCCTGCTGATGGTGCTGCAGGTTCTTCACATCTTCTGGGCAGGCTTGATCTTGCGCATGGTCTGCAAGTTCTTGAAAGGCAAGGTGAGAAGCCGCCGTGAGGCTAGAACAGATCACAAGGTGTTTTTGAGTAAATTTAGCATTGTTTGAACAGAAGTTGATAAAAGCTTCTGTATTTGCTTGTGCCTGCAGCTGGAAAAAGATGAGCGCAGTGATGAAGAAAGTGGAGCCGAAGAGGAAGAGGAGGAAAGAGGAGGAGAGGAAAATACAGATCAAGGAGGAGATTGTTACTGGGGAAAAAGCACAGACACTCTGAACTCCAAACTGTCAATGCTCACCAACAGTTGCGTCCTTAATAACCTGAATCACCACAGGTCCTCTGTAGCTAAACGAATACGTAAAGCTCAGTAAGGACTTTTGGATGTTTAGTTCTGTTTTACCTTTAGAGGAAAATATTGGGGTTTTGTTTTAACCTTAAATATCACGTGTTTTATCATCTACCAAAGCTGTGACTGACTTCCCTGCCTACACCATTTTCACTGTGCTTCACTCATTATTAACAATTAAACTACTTGGATTAATAACAACTGGATTATATTTATTTTAAAGTACATCTAAGCAGAGAATGATTTCAGTTTACTGAACTCTAAATTATGATCCTAGGACTGATCAACTGCACTATCCTGAATAAGAACTAACTAGGTAAGTAATAGAGGTTATTGCAGTGTGTGACCACAGGGGGTGACGTAGAGCAAGATTTAGGAGGCACTGAGACCAGTTAATATATATATATATATACGTATATATATATGTGCCTGAAAAAAAATATTACTGTCTGAATCGAGATTCGAATTTAAAGATTCAGAATTGATTTATTAAGATTAAGATTCGATCCTGTCTGAAAGCCTTTATGTAAACTGCCGTATTTCTGAGCGTCCCTGAACGCATCGTCGCTGGAGCAGGCGGAAGCTGCACTACTCCTCTGCGCTCCTACCAGGGTCGTTTCAAGGCATTTTGGGGCCCACGGCAAAATGGACTTTAAGGCTCCCCCTTCTGTCAAAATGAACCTTGAACTCTACCCTCCCCCCAAAGAGAGCCACAGCATGGACACACTGTTTATGATTGCACTAACTTTTAATGAAACAAACACCTTTGGTACAGTGCAAAACTGTTTATGTATCTCACATGTATGGTGATGTTTACATTTGCAAAAACCCCTCCACCATCCCATAGCAGCAAACAAAGAAAGTGCAAACTGCAGAGTAAATATAAAAATAAAATTTAATATAAAATGCAATATATGTGATTTGCACTGGTCCTTTTTTCACAATTTGACAACGTATGGTATCAATTAAAAGTCTTGGCCATTGCACAGGATCATCAGTCATAAATATTGAGCTTGTGGTACCTTGTGCAGACTCAATTTGTGTTAATGTTGGAGGTAGCTTCTTCCAAGTGTTCTTCCTCATCGTCTTCCACATGAATGAGAGCAGGAGTTGACTGTACAGCTGGGAAAAGAAGAATGTATTATTATAACACTGTTCATGTACAGACAATACATAGAATAACATCACTGTTAGAAAATGTCTCCCACTCTGTGCATGGAGCTGTTGTGGAGCTGGAGGGCTCCTCCAGTGGCAGACTGCTGCATCCTAGGTGCATGAATGCACGTTATCATAGGTCCTTCCTCCCAGCAGCTGTTTGACTTCAACCATAACTGCTCCCAACAAAACCAGTACACTTCTTGCATTCCTGCAGCTTTTGTGATTTTCATTTTCTGTTATTTGCAATATTCATAGTTCGTTTGGAGTCTTTTCAAAACACCAAGATGTCCCCACTGAGGGACAATGAAGTACAGGGATAATTCTGATAAGTGTCTGACACCTAGGACATTGGTACAGGCCCCTGGCACTCTGACACCTCCTGGCAGCTCAGCTCTCCCACCACTACCAAATCAAAGCTCATCCCACTCTGCTATCCACCACCCTTGATTTCACACCTACCACCACAGACAGAACCCTTCTCTATTGTTTGTGGAGAGAAACAGTTCAAGAGACAGAATCTTGAACTGTACCTTGTGCTGTAGAGGTTACATCTGTGCTGACAAGTGGTGCTGGTGCAGAATCCATTTTTGTTGATGCAATCTGTAGATGATTTCTTCTTTGTCTTCATCTTCCCCGTAGATGTGAAAGAAACTTGATGGTGCAGCTGGGAAAATAATTAGGTTCACATATATCATATTTATCATGCAGACTGTGTCACATAGACATTGGGAGAGCCCCGTATTCAAAGATCTGAAATGTCCTGCAAAAACGATGTGTTTGACATCCATCCATCTATTCTCTTCCATCTATCTGAAGTCGGGTCTTGGGGGCAGCAGCCTAAGAAGGGAGGCCCAGACTTCTCTTTCCTCAGCGACTTGGGCCAGCTCCTCCGGGGGAATCCCAAGGTGTTCCATGGCCAGTCGAGAAACATAGTCCCTCCAGCGTGTCCTGGGTCTTTCTTTAGGTCTCCTCCCGGTTGGACATGCCCGGAAAACCTCACCAGGTCCAGGAGGCATCCCAACTAGATGCCCGAGCCACCTCGACTGGCTCCTCTCGATGTGGAGGAGCAGCAGGTCTACTCCGAGCCCCTCCTGGATGACTGAGCTTCTCACCCTATCTCTAAGGGAGAGCCCAGACTCCTTGTGGAGAAAACTCATTTTAGACGTTCTTTCGGTCACTAACCAAAAGCTCGTGACCATAGGTGAGGGTAGGAATGTGTGTAACAATGTTTTTGTAGATGGCTTATAAATGTAAGCAAAGCACCTGGAGGGAGAACAAAAATGTGAGTTAGTTACCATTTGTGTCTAATTTTGATAGTTAGGGAATAAAAAAACATGCTAAAGTTTATGTTTAGTTCACAAACTTACTAATACTAAGTTAGTACTAGGTACTTATTACTTACCACTACTAGGAGCCTAATATTTTAAATTAACAATGTTGGGCTTTTGTAATTCCTATATGGGAAAAAGTCAAACTAGAACAAATCTGTTTTTTCTCTTATCTTGTTAACAGTTTTGTAGACATGCTATCAGCGCCTTCAAAAAAAAGTTTCCTGCCAAGCTGCGTAGCATACACACTGTCCTAAAGTGTTTGCCGTACTTGCAGGTGGGATTTTCTCTCTCCCTCTCTCTCGGGTTGGGGCTGAGTGTGTCTGTTCTCGGTTAATAAAGACCATGCTAACCAGATTCAACTGCTTCATCATTATCATACTGGTGAACTTACAACACTAGCTACAGCTTTTAACCTGTTTGCTGCAGATAAATAGTTGTAGCAAGCTGCTAGCTTGGAGCAAGAGTAGGCCAAATTTATCCAACGATCACTTACCGCTGTTTTTTTTTCCTTCCTCCTTCTTACTCAGTTTTTTTCTGGCTTCCAGTCAGGTAACTCCTTCCTGCTGTCCTCTGTTTTCAAATGTTGCTGGTGACACCTGCTGCAGGACTAGGACAAGCTGCTGGATATTACCAGGATATTACGCGCGTTTTGAACGCGCGCTTTTCTTTTGTCACTGTTGGCTTGCCATACTAAACTAGCTCGGGGCCATTTTCGCGTGCCTTGCTGCCACGTGCCTGGCTCCTATTGGAAGACAGAAGTGGAGGGAACCGCCTATTTCTGGCTTCACCCACGGCCACGCAAAGAAGTGGGCGTTATCTGTCCATCTTATATATACAGTCTTTGCCTACGCTAGTCTGCTGAAATTCGACAGACTTAACCGGACTTAACTTTATTGGTATCCTGTGTGCGTTCAGAGTCAAAAGGTAAGTTTCATCGAGTTTTATAATGTTTAAATTGTGTTATCCTGTTTAGTTTGTGTGTTTTCATGTCTACTGCACCGTGCATAATTGACGCTTGTTAAGGCTAATTGGTGCCTGTTAGCCCAGTGTTCAATGATAAGTGTTACTGGTTTATGTGAATACATGCTACTGGATAAAACCTGATTATTGGTTTAAGATGTTTCACATATACTGACACATTGAATTATCTTTTTCACCGCTTCTTCAGACCACACGCATTTGACGCTCTAGTTGACACTTTTACTAAGAGAATTGTTTGAGAATCGATTCTGAATCGAATTGAATCGGGAGTTGTGTGTGTATATATGTGTGTGTGTATATATATATTTCAACATCCCCCACACATTTGAAGAGCTTGATACACACCTGCGTTAGTACACATGCATGATGGCAGTTATCTATATGGTTGGTTAGGGGTGGGCGATATGGAAAAAAAATAATATCACGATTTATTTTTTGCAAAATCACGATCTCAATTTTATCACGATTTTTTCCATTTCGACAATTCATACATTTTGGAAGTTATTTACCAATAAAATAGATAAATTTAAAGGCATACCCCTTCACAGAAAATATGATAAAATATTTCAGACAGGGTACTGTTTGAACACTTGTTTTAATTTAGGTAAGAAAAATAGCTAATTTGTTCTATTACAATAAACATGATCAAACAAAAAATAACTTCCATTTAAAAATCCATAATGGGTTCATATATTAGCTTTTAATGTCTTTGGAGTAGCTTTAGAGTCAAATATTTATGCCACAGTTCCAGGGCTTAGTTTATTTATTTGTTTGAACAAATAAGTTCAGAAATGTTGGAGAATGGACCAAGTTCTGTTTAATGGCATGTCTCAAATGTCCCACAGGCACTTTTATTTATTATATATTTATAATTAATGAAAAATAATTTAACTTCTATTTAGAGGTGGCTCATAGCCTATCATCCAAAATATATTAGTAATAATTCTTGTCCAGAGAAAAACAATCTATCTAAATTCATGATGTGTTTGCGTTTGCATCCAATACAAGAGGTTTACGCTCATTGCCTTTTTGGACTTGCTGCTCTCCGTAGATGTTTCCTACGAGGGAGNGCTAGCATTACATCAGCTCCCCAAATAGCTGATGTAATGCTAGCAGCCAGTGCTGCATGCTAGCACAGAGAGCTAGCATGCAGCACTGGCTGCTAGCATTACATCAGCTCCCCAAATAGCTGATGTAATGCTAGCAGCCAGTGCTGCATGCTAGCACAGAGAGCTAGTGTGACAGTGTGTCCCTCATTTGTCCACCTTGCCACGGGAAAAGAGGGGTGGGAGGGGACTCCGCGCCAACGGCTCCGCCCACAACCCAGAGGAGAATTTTTAATGAGCTACTGCCACTATGTAGACACTAAGTACTAGAAAACAGCACAGGTTTGTGATTTTGGCTAAAAACGGCATAGTCATAGTTTGAAGACCACTGAGAACTACAGCTAAAAAGATGATCAGAGTGGGACTTTAACTGGAAACCTGGATTTATATCAAATGTATTTTCACTGTAAAACATGCTTGATGTTGGGCCCTCAGGTGAAACAACTTTTAATAAAAACAAGTTCAAACTAAACTTTATCAGCCACTTTTATGACATTTCCTATTGTTTTTTTTTTAATATCCACTAAATTTGGACTAGATCTCATTCTAAAAGCTCCGTCTCTAATGCGTGCGTTAATGCGGCGCACTTTGTCATGCGTTTTTGTTATTTCATGTCAGCCATCCTTTAAGAGGCTTAAGAGGCTCAGTGCACAGGGTCACAGCGCTGACTGATAACCAGCCGCATTAAGTTATGATTATGAAATGCCCTCCCTCTAATCTGTTTTGCCTTCCACTCTCAGCACCAACCGAATCTGTTCAGCTGTGCAGGAATACGAAGATATCTTTCATGTTTGCTTCTTTTCTCGCCTGGTTTCTTGCATTATGACCTTTAATCGTGAAGATCTTTAATATTTAGATTTAAAAAGGAGGTTTTATAATGACTAATAGAAAAATCAAATGTACTTAACTTCCTGCATGTAAGGTCTTTTACTAATATGTCATTTTTGAGGCTGTTACACAAATATAATTAAACTGAAGACATGCAAAAGTTAAGTTTTTATTACTGCACAGGCATGATGATGTGACTGCTTAGTGATCGGTCCTGCTCAAATAATCTGGTTCCCACATTAATCACCACCACCTGACATAACTCATTTTTGTAAAATAACTTTATTGTAAATTGTGTTTTTAAATTTTAAAAAGATATTTTTTCCCTTCTAGTTTCCTTCCTGCTGGTCTGTTTCTGATCTGGTTTGCAGCGCCCTCTTCTGGACAATTTGAGAATAGTCATGAACTTCCTCACTGTGATGATTCGCAAGACTGATTTTTAAGATTTCACCTTTTAGAAAAGTTTCATTAGGAGCAGAGTGTAATCAAAATGTAGAAAATGAGTTAACAACAGAGAGATTTTTGTCTTTTTCTTATTCATGCATACAAAACACTTGTAAATCGTTCATTCAAAAGACTCATAAAGGTCTTTTGTAATGAGTTTGTGTGTGTGTGTGTGTGTGTGTGTGTGTGTGTGTGTGTGTGTGTGTGTGTGTGTGCATTTATGTTTTGCGAGCCCAATTTGTCAGGTTACACACCCGCATTATGAGACCATTTGGTTTATGAGACCATTTTTGGTGGTCTCGTAATTCATGACTTTTAAAGTGCTGCAAATTTTTATAAAAGTAAAATCTAAATGTTGTTAGCTGATTAATACTGACTTTGTAACTGCTATTATCATTTTATTTAGTTATTTCAGCAACTTAAACTTTCTTTTGGTTTTCATGGCCAATTTAAAATTGGTTTCGTAAACCACGTCGCGTGTGTGGTATGCAGACCTCCAGGGTCTCATAACGCCCTTAGAATGTCACAGATGATTGTGTGTATTTTTTGATAGTTTTTATTTTATTTTTGAAGTGAGGCTTTTCTTCCATGGGTAAAATAGAACATGTTGACATACTTTTTGTGTTCACCAGATGCAAAGAATTCGTGTGTGTGGGATACAAACCACCATGTTGTCATGGTCTCATAAACCATTCAAAATGTCATAGTGGCATGTATGTATGTTCTGATAGGTTTTTCTTATTTTTTAAGTGAGCATTATCTTCCATGGGTAAAATAAAACATTTTGACATAGTTTTTGTGTTCAACAGATGACCTGTTTATGAGGAAATGTGTGTCCCCATAAACCACCACCAAGTCATAGTGGTTTCATAAACCATAAATGCACACATGTGTGTGTGTGTGTGTGTGTGTGTGTGTGTGTGTNGGGTTTGGCCCGTCTCTTCACAGGATAAACAAACTCCGGT
Source organism: Aphyosemion australe (assembly GCA_006937985.1). Taxonomy (NCBI): domain Eukaryota; kingdom Metazoa; phylum Chordata; class Actinopteri; order Cyprinodontiformes; family Nothobranchiidae; genus Aphyosemion; species Aphyosemion australe. Next base: position 172,885 of record SSNS01000244.1, on the reverse strand, counting down.
GGCAGCCACGGTGAAAAGGCTCGCTAAAATACGAACGAACGTCCCCAAATAATAAAAGACACGAAGCCAAATGCAAAGTTTAGAGCAGAACATTGACCCAGAGGTTTCCTGATTGAGCAGACGCGTGAGAATGTAATTAGCGCTTAGAGACGGAGCAAGCTAGCGGCTAGTGCTAGTGGCTAGCGCTACAATCGATTATGGTGTGCTTCTTCAACTATTCATAATTGTTTGTCATCTTAATGCATCGATTAGATTATTTTCCTCATCTCTACCGAGCACCCCAGCTAAACAAACCAACACGCTGCCTAAAGTTATGATTGGTTTATCGGTGTGTCTGTCGTGCCGACAGAAGCAGACTAGCAAATGGCGTGACTCGGCTGAGAAAAAAAACAAAACAAATGTGTGCCGCGTTCAGAAATAATGGCATAAACGGGTGATAGAATGCAAATACACGGTTCTACGATCCCCGAGCTTTGGTAGATCGTCATCACATTAAAATTCTTAACGATCTTATATCGTGAAATCGCACGGCCCTATGGTTGGTTAATGATTCATTTAAGAAAGGTTCTCTTTGTATTGTTGAAATCCAGAGATTATAATTTAGATTTTTAGTCCAACCACAATTCTGAACAAATCTCCTTTTGGGTTTATGTTTTGCTCTTGTGCCTTCACTTTCCGTGTTAATATGTTTAGCTTGATGAAAGTCAAGGAAAGAAAAGACAGGTAAACGATGAGAAAATTAAAAGACTTAGCAGAGGATGGTTTCGATCCATCGACCTCTGGGTTATGGGCCCAGCACGCTTCCGCTGCGCCACTCTGCTTCACATGTAAGATTGCCCAACATTGTATATTTAAACAAGCACCTCAGCGTGTTTTGTATCTTTGTTTCAGCTGATTGACTTCATAGTTCGTTTCGTTTTTCGTTCTGTAATAAAATGAACATATTTTTGTGTCGCTCTGAAATGGTCCGTATAATTTAACCAGTGTGTGCGATCTGAACTACTGAAAAGGCCTGTAGCTTTCTAAAGCATAGCTAGTTTAATTTGTGCTGAATAGCAACGTTACGGATTTTTCACTAATCTTATTAATGCTCTTTCCTAAAAATGTATTACTCGCAAAAAAGAACTGAAAGTGAAACAAAGCCACAGCACAAGGTCCTGTAGGCGTGATTTGGAATCGTAGAATGTCACAGGAAGGTCCCGCCTTTCTCGCCTCTGATTGGCTGGAAGGGCTCTCCTACGATTGGCTATTTCATGTAACAGCAAACCGCCTTCCCTCACTGCGGTGTTTGACTGCAGCCCATAGAGCCCATAGTATATATAAGAGATGCAGCCAGATCTTGGGGACGTTTGTGAACTTAGCGCAATAATAACCATTCTGTCCTGTTTTGCAACATACCAGTTTCTTTTATAAAAGAACCTGGAAAACGTCAATGAATCATCTCGTTTGAGTGGGTCCTCCAACAAAGCAAATAAAGTACAAGAAAGCAGAGACAGTAACAAATCAACAAGTCTAAGACATAAATCACAAACCAAAAATAGTTAACAAAATCTACCAAAACTAAAAAAACGTAAGGCTGTTTGCAAGTTAGGACACATCTCTCATCATCTGTTTAAGTGTGTCAGTCGAAATGATTTAGACCTATTTTTCATTACTGTAGAAGCGAAACAGACCTGCTGCACACAGATGTGCAAAATAGGGCAGTTTTATTATATTTCATACCCAGATAACGCACACATTTATCCTGTGTACTCTGCTTTAATAAGATAACCTCAATGCTTGAGAGCCGACAGTGACAAATGCAACAAGATTTATTATAAGTTTACATTTTTCAGTTTTTTTAAACTGCAACTATGTTGCAAAACAGGACAGAATGGTTATTATAGCGCTAAGTTCACATTTTCTTTACAAAACTCCACAAAACAGCTGTTCTGTTGGTGGCAGGAGAACAGTCTGCACTTAGCAGGGAAGGTTTGCTGCTAAATGAAATAGCCAATCGTAGCAGAGCCCTTCCAGCCAGTTGGAGACAAGAAAGGTGGGACCTTCCTTGGACATACTATGATTCCAAATAACGTGTCCTGCACTCCTCTTTATGACAGGCGTTAGTGACCTAGCAAGTGTAGCGGTTGTCTCTGTGGCGCAATCGGTTAGCGCGTTCGGCTGTTAACCGAAAGGTTGGTGGTTCGAGCCCACCCAGGGACGAGCTCTTTTCTCTTCTCGTGTAGGAAACTTTGTTTATTGCTCCTCGTGTCATCTTTTCACTATTAGATTAAAACAATAACCCGTGCTCCCTCCCCGTACTGTATGTTTTCAGGAAATCAAACTGAAAGTTTTGTTGACAGGCTCTAATATTCCCATGTGTATGGTACCACAGTGAAGTTAGTTGGACGTTGGATATTCGACAGACATTGGTTCACTACGGTCAGCGATGAGTCTTGATGCCATGCGCTGGGCCACAGACAGCGGTTAGCTGAGTTCCGAGGACTCACTAGTAAGGCAAGTGATTTCTGACACGGATTACCAGCCGAAGGAGACCCTCGTCTAACATTAACGTTTGAGAAGAAGCCCTTGGAGAAGCACGTCATCTCTGTAGCATGTGAGGAAGTACATCGCCGTTAGTAAAGTGTTGTTTAAAACAAAGAATTATGCTTTTAATTTTACATATTGGCCAAACTGAAGGAATAAACCCACAAGAATGACATAATTGAGGTGATCAAAACAGTGATACGTGAATTAAAACAGTGATCAGAATAGGGCTGTACAGTGCAACAAGTCGCACATGCGATGAAAAAAAACCGCGTTGGTTTTCATGCGTCGCTGTGGGTCTTAAATCCGCTCTATGGAAAATACCATTGACAGTAGACGTTCACACGGCGACGTCACCTTCAGCTGCGCTTTCTCCAGAGTCTGGTTATGCTTAGTTGTGGCAGAAATCACTCCCCATATCACTAGTGGCACTTACACACTAGCATCAGCTCCGCTCAGCCAGCCCCAGTAGTTCCACACTGGGAGCAGTGGTTCACTTAGGGACCATCAAATTTCTAGTAATTTAAAAATGAGTACAAAAAAATCAAAAGCCTTCAGATTAATTGACTAAATGACTCTAAATCAATTCTCAGTTGTGTTACTAAACAAAATCTACAAGACACAGTTTTAAAAATGTTTCACGCAATCTGATATTATTAAGATTTTTATCAAAAATTAAGTGATTTTTTTTTCAATAGCTCCTAGGTAAATTTATGTAAATACTCAAAACCATTTCTCAATGGTGTTACTAAGCGAGCCGAATGAGACACAGCAGTTTTTAACATACAATCACACACACACAATCAGATCTTTTTTTATTAAGATTTTTATCAAAAATTAAGAATTTTTAAATTAAAAAAATTAAGTGATCAATTTTACCTAGGAGCAATTGAAAAAAAAAATTTTCATAAAAATCTCAATTAAAAAAAGATCTGATTGTGTGAAATGTGGTAAAAACTGCTTTTGATTTTTTTGTACTTGTTTTTAAATTACTAGGAATTTGTTGATGGTCCCTAAGCAAACCACCGCTCTCATAGCGCGTCCTCGGAACTCAGCTAACCGTCGTCTGTGGCCCAGCGCACGGCATGAAGACTCATCGCTGACCGTAGTGAATCTGTCGAATGTCCAACTAACTTCACCGCGGTGT
>SSNS01000244.1:154215-169165 GCA_006937985.1 Aphyosemion australe | reverse complement strand
GAAACCGTCCATCATGTTTGACGTGCATGTAAATTTGAAAAGGACGACTGAGGAAACGGAAACTAAGAAATGTCGAAGGAGAGGTTTGTTGAGGTGCATTAACCAAATGTGATTATTTTTGGAGATTAAGATTGTGTTTATTTTCTCTTGGAAAGAAGAGAACTAATTTAAAAAACCTTTCCTTTTAACACACCTAGTTGTTTAACAGCATAAACAATATCACATTACAGTGACAGCCTGGGATGATGAAGCTGACGCCTGAGATAAAGCTTATACCCTCATCTCATCTCTCCTCCCACCTATTTCCAACCCCAGCTGGACTTCTTTGCTGTAGGTTTTCCAGTCAGTGAATTCCTGGACAGGCAGGAGATACGTTTTTACACAACAAGAGTGTTAAAAACGTGACAGCACTTCTCATCTAAGGCACAAAGGTAAGAACTCTTATACTAATTTGAAAGCATTTGTACATTAAATTTAAGTGTTTTATCCTCACCTTGATTTTTTTCTGTTTCAAAAAGAGTTATATAGTTATTTTTCTATGCAAATAAAAAAAACTTAGTTTTTATAGAGATTTATTTCAATTGTTGTAATCTAATTAGAAAAAATGTGCTATGCTCCTTCAATAAGATATTGTGTTCAAAAGCATTGCCTGACAGGATGCATGTTTACTTACATAATGCAGCTATGCACTGGTTTGAACACATGAAACACTTCTGCTGACTCATTAGCTTGATCAGTTTTATGAGTGACGTGGCTGTTTCAGCAGCTTTGGATGAAGACTGAGTCCAGAGAAGATTTCAATTAGATGATTACAATTTCAAATTAATTCATATTTCATTCCATTTTGATTTTAAAACCTCAAATATAATATTTAGTAATTTAAAAATGTAGCAATATAATCAGATTGGGTGAGTTTGCATGTTATTCAAAATATTGAACGCTGATATTCCCCATGTCAAGAAAAAGACTCGATCCAAACACGAAAGGTAAATGTGATTGATGAAATGATAAATACGCTTGTTTGTGCGTGCGTGTCACAACACAACACAAACGTGCACACATATAAGATGTGCTCAGCATGTGTACATGTCAGACTAATGATAATCTCAGATTAATCTGATAAGTAAACTTTAGCCTGGTTCACACTAAGTGTTTGTGACAACCGTGTAAAGGTGCAAACATAAGGGACGCTTTAGATTTGGATGTGTCACCATCTAAAGTAAAAAATAAAACAAAAATTAGAATCTTTATGATAAACTCAGCATCCAACAATAAAATGTTCTGCTTTTCAGAAGGCTTGTGATATAATTCATCGATTATTAAATAATTAGTATTTTAACAGGTTTACATGTGATGAAGAATGAATATTTAATTAGAACCAAACTTCAAACAAATTAGAAAACGTCAAATAATGCAAACATTTTTTATCTTGCCTTGCGTAGATTTCACATTTAAATAATTTAAATAATGTGAGTTTTTACCATGGCTATAGGCCATGTATTTCATCAAAATGACAGAAGTTAACTTTTAAAATAGCTCTCCGGAGTATTTATTTTATCCGATGGCACCATCTAGTGGCTGACAAGCGTAACGCACCAATAGTCGGGTCGACTCGATAATTTAAGATGGCGACTGCATGTTTCTTGTTTATGAATGTGCTTCTGTAGCCGACAAACAGAGCTAAAACACGTTGTTTTACAATTATTATTCTCATGTCATGTTGTGTTTTCATATATTTATATTTTCAAGACTTACTTGTCCGTGAAAAATTCATCAACTCTGCATCAGCCGAGGTGCTTCCTTAAATCTGACCCACACAAGCGGTAGTCTAACGCTATTGGTTAGTTCTGGTCGGTGCTCAGTTTCCTATTGCACAGATTTTACGGGGCAGGGGGCGGGCTTAGCAAAAAAAAACACGCTTACATTATATCACACTACATGATAAGACAATCACTTTTACGGATTTCTGAAAAATCATACATAATTCCTGAAAGGGGAAAAACTCCGGATTGCTGCTTTAACTTACAGGCCATGCTCGTACGGTCAGAACACGCTGACATCATGGTACCGATATGAGTATCTATGGTCTTGACCCAACATTCTTAACTTATCCTGTGGCATCTCCATCATTTCACCTGCTCTGTATTTGGGTTTTTGTTTGTTTATTGCAGGCTGCTTGTAGGATGTCTGCTGCTGCACAGGAAGAGGAGGAGCTGCCGTTAAATCACACAGGTTGGAGAAAGGAAAATACATTTAGTTTGTTGTACACCTTTCCTCAAATGATCAGAATTTTACTGATTTTTTTTTTTTAGCTCATCTGCATTAGTAAACAGAACACCTGCCTTTAATGATTTAGGTCATTAAAGCCATACTATGCAACTTTTTCATATTTTTAATTCATTTTCTTGAGCCAGTTTGTGCTAAAATGATCCTTTACAGAGTTAATGAAATGTTACTCAGACCCCCACTCTGTGGCCAGAATACCACACTTGCAACTTCAGAGTGCCGGTCCGCTACCTGTTGGACTTAGTAAAGTGGAGCTGACATGCCTGGTGCTGCAGTCTGCTGCCAGCATGTTTTAGATCATGAACACAGCTGATTTGTTTGATTTAGTGATGAACCGCTCCTGTAGACACTAATGAAGGCTGAGGAGACATTTCAGCTGTTAGATTAAAGTGTTAAATAGACCAACACACAGCAAAGAGATGAGTTTCACTTTTGGTTCTGCTAAATGTACACTAGGGGGTGCTAAAAGCAAGCCAAAACTGCATAATATCCCTCTAAATTGAAATGAAACAAAGCCATCATGTCATGATCAGCCAGCATCATCAGCAAAGAACCAGATGACTCTGGGTCAGTGGGAGCTGGTTAGGTGTGGCTGAAACAGATCTACCTCCTGTTTCAGATCAAAATATTCATTTATGTTGCTTAAAAATATGTTTTTCTTCAGTAAATTAAAGCATGAATATCTTTAAAACGTTTAAATAACTTTAAGACATCTCTCTGGTGTGTCCAGGTCCAAAGGGTGTTATCAATGACTGGAGAAGGTTCAAGCTGGACAGTGTGGACCAGACAGTCCCTCAAAGAAAGAGAGAGCTGCTGAGACAGATGTCCAATCCTCGGGAGGACGACAAGGAGAGAGCTAACAGAAAGGTGTGAGAGGACACCTGGGAAACCAGATTTAATCATTTGCCCAGATTCATGATAAAATCTGCACTTCCTTCATTCAGATGAGCGCTCAGGAGTACGAACTGATCAAAGACGAGGACGAGCGCAGCCTGAAACGCTACAGGAAGCAGTGCATGCAGGAAATGCACGAGCGTCTGAGCTTTGGTCCCAAGTTTGAATGTGTCCGTGAGCTGGAGAGTGGAGAGGCCTTCCTGGAAGTGATAGAGAAGGAGCATCGGATGACCCTGGTGGTGGTCCACATTTACCAGCATGGGGTCAATGGTCAGGCTCCTCTTTCATGTGTACTTTTACGTTCCCACAGTGCTGCGTGACCCTACCTCCTAACCACATTTATTTATCCGTCCTTTATCAGGCTGTGAGCAGATGAACTCCAGTCTGGAATGCCTGGCAGCGGAGTACCCCACAGTTAAGTTCTGCCGTATTGATGCTGTGGCGTCAGGCGCTGCAGAGCGCTTCTCCTCTGAGGTTTGTGCAGTTCAAAATAAAAACAACTAAGAGTTGCCTAAAAATATATATCTTAAATAAATCATCTTCTGAAACAAACTGATTCTTGTTTTAATCGTTGCAGGTTCTCCCGACCCTGCTGATCTACAAGGCCGGTGAATTACTGGGTAACTTCCTGGCTGTTACCAAACACCTGAATGAAGAGTTCTTTGCCACAGACGTGGAAGCATTTCTCAACGAATACGGCCTCTTACCAGAGAAAGAGTTCACTGCGTGTGCGGATGACGAAGACGATGGAGCGGATGTGGAGTAGAAGATGAAGGACAGAATGCCATAAAAAGTGTTTCAGGTCCCGTACACACAAATAAAAGAAGAAAAAACCAGACTCATGCTGATGTATTAGAATGTAGGCGTGAGGAAATCTTTACTGGAATCCTGCTTTGCAGCAAGTTGCATCATTACACTCCAATAAAAGATATCAATTAGAACTCTTCTTGTCTGTTGAAGTGGATAACAACAAGTTATTTCCATGTGTATTATTTCTAAATTAGGAAGATGCAACGTGGAACATTATGATAGGTCTGCTTGGCCCTGCTACCATGAAAATGTAACTCATTTAACTAAAAGGCTTGTGCATTACATCGTGTCTATGACACTGTGGTTTAAGCCAAACTAAAAGTCATGAGACGTTAGTGGAAATGGACAACGTTCTTCACAGAATGATAAAGGCACAGAGGAACCAGGAGGAATTTACAGTCGAGAGGGAAAAGATTAACTTCTACCATGCTTTAGTTAAATCCTCTCAGTACAGAGGTGGTTAAAGGAAAAGAAAGGTAATCATTGAGGAAGAACTCAAAATATTTATACAATTAATCCTAATGGCTCTGAAGTGAGGAGAACAAAGCATTTTAAATTGCATATTTTGCATTTTTTATCAGCATCAGTGCAGTTTTGTCATCTCAAAATAAGTCAGATATAGTCCAGATGTTAGAGAAAAACATGCTCAAGCTCCCCTCAGAGTGACAGCTATAAGAGGTTCATGTTCATAGAGGCATTAAAAAAGAAGCTGACCCCAAAAAACAATAATATACACAAGATGGCAAAAATATTAGGATAAGGAAGAGTAAAATCAGACAGTTTTTTTCTCTAAAAAAGACAAAAAAAATTATAAAAATGTAAAATAAAAATAACCTATAATGCCTACTGTGTCCAGTCATCTCACCAAAAGTGAGCCCAAACACACATTAGCCAATCACGCTCAGTCCTCTTTGTGTTCTTACTTTTGACCAATCGCGTTTCTCCCCTCAACGTAAGCCCTCACATTAGCCAATCACGTTCCCCCGTCGGTTTGCCCTTGGACCAATCACGCCCCACCCTCTGCAGCTTTTCAAGTTTCCGATCAGGATTTCTCCGGTCTTCGGTTTCTGTAAATTCTAACGGTGGTAAGTTGTGTTTTACACGTTCAAGCACCGCTGCTGTAGCCTGACCAGCCATGCCAATGCTTCCTTTGGTTCACTCAGACATTGAATTTAAATCAACGAGCTAAAACAGGAACTATTAGCTGCTAGCGCTACAAACATGTCAGATCTTACGCCCCCTGGTGGCAACAAGGCGAAATTCTTCAAGGCTTAGATGGATTTTACTCATAATAAAGTAAAGTTATCAATAGGTGACATCAAATAAATATATTTAGTTACAAAATTTTACCAGCATACAGTTTCTAATCAAACATGTCATATATAGGTCTAAGTTTAAAGACCAGGAAATACCCAATTACATTTAATAAACACCCACAGACATTGAATTTAAAAAAAGGTTTTGTTTTAAACAGGTAAAGCTTTATTGTATTTGGATTTCACAATGAATGTATAAAATAATCTAATAAATAAAATTAAAAAACAATTTGGTAAAAAAAAAAAAAAGCTGAAAAACGAAGTAAATGTTTGGTCACAACAACTGATTTAGTTTGATAAACTTGCTTAATCAGATAAATGAAAAATGTAAATCATTTGCAATAAAATATAATTATATGGTTTAAAGGGCAAAATTGAAGATAAGTAAAATTTAACAACAAATAAAAGTAGAAATAACACATTTCCAAATCACTCTTACTCACAATAAAGCTTTAGAGACCTTCCAATAGACAATGTATGTATTAGAGCAGTCCAACATAAATACAGTTTTTAACCCTAAATGTAATATTAGCTAAATATATTTTCTGTAAGAACTGGCCACCTGTATGCTGTAAGCTTACTCATTTAAAATACATAATGTGACATAACTTCTGCAGGGAAAATAAATGTAAAATTAAAGTACATGAACCCCCCCCACACACACACACATTTTACCAATTTCTTTCATATGTTGGTAGTAAAACATTTCAAACGTAGCAGCTGGAAACGTACATTTGAAGGTGAATCCTGCCAGTAATTCATGCCTGGTTCTGCTTCTCAACAGAAGGCTCCTCCTCCTGACCAGACCCAGCCCCCAGCAAATGCTGCTACTAGTAGGTAATTTGGTAAATAATAACAAATCTGTTTTGATTGAGACAGGAGTGCTCATTTAACTTACTGCAGTTTCTCTAACAGCCACATGGTGCGCTCTCTGCAGCATCCTTTGCAAGCAGTTCTGATTTAAATGTTTGCTTTTGTGTTTTTATAGGTGATGAAGGAGCAGAAAATATAAAACAAGAAAAATAAAAGTTTATAAAGTCAACTGGCATAAGTTAGTACTTTCTTAACATGTCAGACATAAAATGCTTTACAAGGTGCTTTACAGCAACCACTCATGCACACATTCACACATGGACTGTAGCCACAGCTGCACTTGGGAGCACTAATGGAAGCTAGGCTGCTGAACACTGGAGCAATGGACCAGCAGCAGCAGCAGCAGGCATGGAGGGTGAAATGCCTTGCCCAATGACACAACTGACTGAGCGAGGCTCAAACCTGCAACCCTCTGGTTACGGGATGGACAATTAACTCTGCTACTGTAAACTGGGTTTGATCTAGTAGAAACCAGGCTAAACTGGCAACAACCTCACAATACTCCTGTGATTCACTGTTGCTCCACCTAGATGTGCTACTTCTGATAACTGAACTGGGCTTGACTGAGTTGAAGTCATGCTAAACGTGCAATCAGGCATAACTTTTCCCTTTGTTCAGCACTCGTTTCACTTACTGTTGACTCTGCTTTTGCCGTCCAATATGGTGGACCCACGTGATCTGGTGACGTAGGTGCAAAGGGTCAATAGGACCTGATTATGTGGAGGAGGGCTATAACACTAGAGCTCCTTATCTAGGAATAAAATCCCTCATCTTCCTCCTCCCTCAGGGTGGTCAGTCTCTATTTCTGATCTCTCCAACCAACTCCTCTTCCTGTCTTTCATCCTACCTAGCTAGCTACCTGCTAGACTACCTAGACTAGACTGTTTTTTTTTCAGGCTGTATGTTAGGCTCAGATTACTCCTTTAGGGTTTGGATTTTTATTCCAGAATAATCAGAAGGTGATCCAGATATCCAAACATCTATGCTGCTGATGCCAGCCGGGAGTTCCTTTAAAACAAATAAAATCCCTCAGTATTTGAGCACTTTTGTGTTAGCAGATTAGCGTAGCCTTTTCTGTTCTGCTGCTTGCATTTATTGAGTTTATGAGCATTAAACAAATAATCCCAGCAGAAACAAGTCGGTTTCTTTAAAATATGAGGACAGATCTATGGAAGTTTAACAGTCTCACCAGAATATGCCTTTATTTAGACATTGAATTTTTGACACTGAAATTTCATTCTGTGAAATTATGTATTTGAATTTTTTTTACTTAAAATACACCAGCAAACATTTCATCAGCTTAAATTCATCTGCAGATTTTCATCTTTAAAAATGCAACTACATTATTTCAACATAAAAAATTAATCAGCTGGAATTCAACGTCAAATTTTCAACAGCAGAAATGGGGTGACCTCCTGGTGACCCAAGCCAAAGCAAAAGCTTGTCAATCCAGTCGATTGGCTTTTAGCCTATCAAATCACGCTCCTTTGATCACGTGACACCAGTTAGCTACCCCATAGATATCGTGATATATATGATATCTATGGGAGCGTCCACCACAGTTTATGTATTAAAAATGTAAAATTTCAAGCTGAGAGGAATATTTAGAATTGATGTTAATGAGAAATATTAATGAAAAAGGACAAGTTTGTGCACTGGATACACAGAATTTGGTAGTAAACAGGTAAAATTGCCTCTGTTGGTGGTGGTCAGAGGGGCCGATGGCGCAACAATGCAGCCTCGCCTCTGTCAGACCACCCCAGGGCGGCTGTGGCTACTCAGTAGCTTACCATCATCAGCAGTGTGTGAATGTGAGAGTGCATGCAGCGTCTTTGAATGTCCTAACAAAGCGCTATATAAATTCGATGAATTATTATTATTATTATTATTAAAAATATTACACACTGGGGCTTTAAAGACCAATAAATACCCAATTATATCTAATAAACACACCCACAGCGATACAAACATTGAATTTAAAAAATGGTTTTGTTTTAAACAGGTAAAGTTTTATTGTATTTGGATTTCACAATGTATGTATAAAATAATCTAATAAATAAAGTTAAAAAACAACTGGGTAAAAAAAAAAGCTGCTGAAAAACGGAGTAAATGTTTGATCACAACAACTGATTTAATTTGATAAAGAAGAAACAATCTTTTATATAACGCCTCTTAAGATAAAAATCACAAGGCGCTTCAAAACTTGCTTAATCAGATAATTGAAAAATGTAAATCATTTGCAATATAATATAATTATGTATATAGTTTAAAGGGCAAAATTAAAGATAAGTAAAATTTAATAGCTACATTTTAAAATAATAAACGAAGGTAGAAGAAACACATTTCCAAATCACTCTTAAAGCTTTAGTAACCTTCCAATAGATAATGTATTTATGTTAGAGCAGTCCAATATAAATACAGACAGCTTTTAACCCTAAATGTAATATTAGCAAAATATCTTTTCTGTAAGAACTCATTCAAAACACATAATGTGACATAACTGTTCTGCAGGGAAAATAAATGTAAAATTACCGTACATGAAAAAAAATCAACATTTTATCAATTTCTTTGATATGTTTTGTTCATAATTGATTAAAATTGTGTTTTTTCTATTCTATTCTATTCTATTCTATTCTATTCTATTCTATTCTATTCTATTCTATTCTGTCTGTCTGTTTGTAACCAGTCCACTAGGGGGCAGTAGTGCACTTTAAATGCTGCCTGTTAGTAAGTAGAAAAAGAAAACATTCTTCTTGAGGTTCATCGGTGTTTAGGAGGATAAAATAGACTCATATGGTCGTGATTTGTCCAGGAGATCAATCAGATGTTCCTAAATTATTGAATTAAAAATCTGAAGCCATCAATCTGAAGAAGATGCAGGATGACGCGCGGTACCTCAAACGGTGAGTCGATAAAAGCTGTGGTTGATTTAGAACCGTACTGGGAAAATTAGCCAGATCTGACCAAATTTTAGTTATGACAAGTAATAATCTCTGGGTGAGTCTAAAGAGTGTTTTAGTTTGAATTCGTGCTCATTTTAGTGCGCAGCTGTATTCTTGGAGATCGAACCTCATTCCAATGTCTAAAATTTAGGGGAATTTAATGTTCACAGGCTGGGCTGAAGACTGGAGCATCAATGTTGATTTCAAATGTCAGCAATTGTAAGCTATCACGAGCCACGAAGTTATTCGGCATAAGAAAATTTCACACAGCTGCCATTTATTATAAGATAATACACACTGTTTCCTGAAAAGCTTTTCTACGATCGTGTCTCCCACCCACCGCCCCCTGCGTCGTTAGCTAGCGGTGCTAACCAGCTAGCATTTAGCTCATCTGTCTGTCTGTGCGAGAGACCACCGGTGGTATTTTAAATGCTTTTTTTCTAGCATCTGTTTTTGCATAAACGTCTCCGTCGTAATCCTCCTGTTAAGTGTAATAATCAGCTGTTTAGCGGAGCTGCTCCAGAGAGGAAGGAATGCTGGGAAATCCGGTTCTTGCTAACCCTGAAGCCATTAGGTATGAACTATAGTAGCCGGATAATAAACAATCGTTTTAACATAATCTATTACGTGACATTTCATTCAGTGATTTTAGCTGACGAGTCTTAGCTCTGTTTATAAAAGCAGTCATTGTTATGTTTGTGCCTGGGCGTGTCCTCCTACTGTTTTGATTCAGGAACAAATACAACAATAATAGCTGCCACAGGCAACATACTGCATCTACATTCAAATGCAATATGGAATTTATATTTCTATTTAATTCAGAGTTTGTCTGTGAACTGAAGTCAGAGGAGTAAACTGTGTTTGAGGTATTGTTTGTTTGTTTATTATCACTGATAGGAAAGTGACTGCAGGCAGTTTGGATGTCCATCCCACTGAGAAAGCCCTTGTGGTCCAGTATGAGGTGGAGGCATCCATCCTGGGGGAGAATGGAGGTCCGATGCTGGGTGAACGCAAGGAGGGACAAAAAATGTGAGTAAGCTCCTGATTTATCATTGATGACATCTGCGTCTGTTTTTTATCTTATTAGAAATAAACATCCATCTATTTTTGTCCACTTATCCGTGGTCGGGTCGTGAGGGCAGCAGCCTGAGAGCCCCAGACTTCCCTCTCCCCAGCTACTTGGGCCAGCTCATCCGAGGGGATCCCAAGGCGTTCCCTGGCTAGCTGAGAAACAGTTCCTCCAGCGTGTCCTGGGTCTTCCTTTAGGTCTCCTCCCGGTTGGATGTGCCCAGAAAACCTCACTAGGGAGGCGTCCAGGAGGCATCCTAACCAGATGCCCGAGCCACCTCAACTGGCTCCTCTTGATGTGGAGGAGCAGCGGATCTACTCCAAGTCCCTCCCGGATGACCGAGCTTCTCACCCTATTTCTAAGGGAGAGCCCAGACACCATGTGGAGAAAACTCATTTTGACCACTTGTATCCATGATCTCGTTCTTTCAGTCACTACCCAAAGCTCGTGACCATAGGTGAGGGTAGGAATGTAGATCGACCGGCCTTCTGGCTCAGCTCTCTGTTCACCACGACAGACCGGTACAACACCCACATCACTGCAGACGCAGCACCAGTATTGATCTCGCGCTCCGTCTTATCCTCACTCGTGAACAAGACCCTGAAATAGAAATAATTAGTAAATGGCATTTTAACTGGTTTATGTAACATGTTGTGTGTCATCCTTTACTTCTCCTTTCCCCTCCAGAATCCGCGTGAAAAGCCTCTCTCCTACTACAGACGTGGCGGCTTTGGCCAGGAAAGTGGTGGAGGAGTGTAAACTTATCCCCACCTCCCGCTTGCCGCAGGTGGAGCAGCTGCTTTATTACCTACAGAACAGGAAATCCTCCCCAGTGGAGGCCAAAGGGGGTACGTTTAGACAGTTTTACCTGTTCATTCTACTGTTCAAACACACCGATTAAGTATGAAAAGGACTAAATGTACAGTGAAGTTACAGAGCAGGCTGTAAAACAAAGATAATGCTGCTTTTCTTAACCTGTTTAGTGGAAAAGAAAGAGAAGAAAACAGTGAAGCCTAAAGATCTGACACCGTTTGAGGGAATGGAGGTAATGATGTTTAGTTCTCATTATCCGTTTTGTTTTGTTTGGAGTAACAGTTTGTATGTTTCTTTGTTTTTGTGTGTGTAGCTGAACGAGGAAGCTAGCATAACAAAGATGGAGGAGTATGTTGAGCTGCTCTATGAAGGCATCCCAGAGAAGATCAGAGGCTCTGCTCTCATTTTGCAGCTCGCCCGTAACCCAGATAACCTGGAGGAGCTGCTTTACAACGGTACGCTTTCCCTCCACATGCTAGTACATGCTAACACATGCTAGCACAGCCATCCTCAAGCATCATTATATTCAGCGTGCATCTCCTCCTGTTTGTGTCTACAGAAGCTGCTTTAGGTGCTCTGGCCCGAGTTCTGAGAGAGGACTGGAAACAGAGTGTAGAGCTCGCTACGATCATCATTTACATCTTCTTCTGCTTTTCAAGGTAACCCTGACGCTCACACACATGGTGTCATGTTCCTTCAATACTCCTGAGGGCTTCATCCTTTCACATCCTTTCCTCCAGTTTCTCCCAGTTTCACGCAGCGGTGAGTCACTATAAAATCGGAGCGCTGTGTATGAGTGTGGTGGAACATGAACTGAAGAGGCACGACGTGTGGCGCGAGGAGCTACGCAAGAAAAACAAAGCTTATATCCTTTTTCTGCTGTTATTTTGTCTATTTAATTTACGATGATAGATTTTTTTGTAGTTTTTTACATTTATGTTTCCCTTGACTGTGTTTCGTGCACGTGAGTCGGCGCCAGAAAATGGCTCCTTAAGACGAGACCAGGACAAAGCTCTGAGAAAATACCAAGCCCTTCTGGCTAAGCAGGAGCAGCTGCTCAGAGGTGAAACGGGATTTTTGTTTTTCTTTATTCGCGGGATTAAAACCTCTTAGATTTATCATTTAAACTGAAGAGCTACTTTTGTTATTTTCAGTTTCTCTCTACCTGCTGTTGAACCTCGCTGAGGACACCCGGACAGAGCTGAAGATGAGGAATAAAAACATCGTTGGACTGCTGGTTAAAGTTCTTGACCGGGATGATGAGGAGCTGCTGGTTCTGGTGGTTTCCTTCCTCAAAAAGCTGTCGATCTTCCTGGAGAACAAGAATGACATGGTGAGCAGGAGGGCCTTTTAACAAGAAATAAGCACGCAGTGTCATTATTACAGCTGGTGGGTGTGTGTGTGTGTGTGTGTGTGTGTGTGTGTGTGTGTGTGTGTGAAACGCAGGCGGAGCTGGACACAGTGGAGCGACTGGCTCGTCTCATTCCCTGTGAACACGACGACTTGTTGAATCTGACTCTACGTTTGCTGCTCAACCTCTCGTTTGACTCCGGACTCCGAGCCAAGATGGTGGAAGTCGGGCTGGTACCCAAACTGACGGCGTTATTGGGTAACTCTAGAGGTCTCCTTTGCAGTGGTGGCTGGTGAAAAAAATCTTTGGGGGGCTCTATGTGAAATATTTCCCACTTTAGCCCATAATAATTATTAAAATGAACAGTTGAAAAATTCTTGAAGACGTTTCGCTTCTCATCCGAGGAGCTTTGTCAATTCTGACAAAGCTCCTCGGATGAGAAGCAAAACATCTTCAAGAAACCAAAGAGGTCCAGTTGCCTTCATTTGAACCCCTTGGATTACCATGACCTGGATGACTGAGAACCTTCACCAGCATGCAGTTGAAAAATGACTACAATTCCAAAACAACCATTCATTTCCCTCCTCCAAATAAGTCAAATAATTACAGATAAAGTAGACTATAATTGCATTAATTCTTAAATAAATACACGAGCCAACTGTGTGAGGCTTTAAGAGCAACTGCAGTCAATAATCCCAGCAGAGATCCCAATCATCTGCTCAAAGTGCAATACTCATCCTGGCCAGTAGGTGGCAGTAACACTGCATACAAATTGAATTAGATTTGCTGTTTTAAACAATATAATCCCATAAAATGAGAACGAATAAACACAATTTACAGCAACATCTATGATTTCAGCTCTATATTAAACCAACAGTGAGTTTATGTGAACGAGGAAGAAACAGAGTGGAAATGAGATCCAGCTCCTTCTAGCATGCTAGCTAGTCGTTTTCTGTAAGCTAGGGCGCTGTTGGCCAGCGCCCCAGAGGCAGTCATTTCATGGATGCTGATTGGCCCAAAATTGTCCAGTTCTCCCTAGCAACCAAATATGATTGGCTGTTTAGCTCCAGTTCTGGGGCGCTTCTTCCAGTGCCCCAGAATTCAAACTAGAGAGTCTGGAGGAAATTTACCATTTAATGAGAGACAGCTGCTGAAAATGATGAATAAATTAATCAAATTGCATGTAGGCGCACACACAATCAACCAAATCTGACACATTTTTAGTAAATACATAAATATATATTCTGGTTTTATTTAAGATTTAGATTTTTTTTTCTCCCTTCAAGTCAGGAAAGGCAGCGCCCCCTGTGGACGAGCCACCACTGCTTCTTTGTGCTTTCTACACAGATTCCTGAATAAATGACAGAATCAAAACCCACTTTCTGACAGGAACCATGTTGTAGTAAGTGTGTGCATATTTGAACATCTGTTACGATGCAGGTGATGAGAACAACCGACAGGTAGCCATGCGCCTCCTGTACCACATCAGCATGGACGACCGCTTCAGAGGCATGTTTGTTTACACCGACTGCGTCCCTCAGGTACGCCAAGGTCCGCTTAGATCCACACTGACTCAGAGTCCCAGAGGTTGAGCTAAACACGTGTTTGTGTCTGGAACCAGCTAATGCAGATGCTCTACGACCACGGTGAGGAGGAGATTGAAGTGGAGCTCATCTCCATCTGCATCAACTTGTCTGCTAACAAGAAGAACGCACAGCTCATGTGTGAAGGTATTTGACTTTGTGACATTTTAGGGCTCAATGTGGAACCGAACTGATCAGCTTTTATTTTATTTTGTAGGAAATGGACTGAAGATGCTCATGAAGCGAGCTCTGAAGACTAAAGACTGCCTTCTGATGAAGATGATCAGAAACATCTCGCAGCACGATGGTCCAACCAAACCACTGTTTATAGTAAGTTATGAGACATGCAGGAACCATCGGGTTCATTTTGACAAAATAAAGCATCACTCATGATTCACAGAAGGATTGTTTTGTCTGACGATCCGAGTGTTCTTCGTTAGGACTACGTGGGAGATCTGGCTGCAGAGATCCGGGCTGCAGAAGGGGAGGAGTGGATCCTGGAGTGTCTGGGAACGTTGGCCAACCTCACCATTCCTGACCTGGACTGGGAGCTGCTGCTGAAAGAGTATAACCTGGTGCCTTTCCTTAAAGACAAACTCAAACCGGGTACTTGGATCGTTTAAATCATTCAGAAGAGTGGATGACAAGAAATCACCTGTTGTCTCAGTTTCCCGTAAACCTCTCTGTTCATATTTCAGACTCAGCAGAGGATGACCTCATCCTAGAGGTGGTCATAATGATCGGAACGGTTTCCATGGACGACGCCTGCGCCGTCATGTTGGCTAAGTCTGGCATCATTCCTGCCCTTATCGACCTACTGAATGGTAAAAAAAAATAGATTGGGACATTTTCTCTGGATTCTGACCAGCTCTGACTCCACACGTCCTGTCTTTTGTGCAGCGCGCCAAGAAGATGACGAGTTTGTGTGTCAGATCGTCTACGTCTTTTATCAGATGGTGTTTCACCAAGCTACACGGGACGTCATCATCAAAGACACGCGTATCCTTCCCAGC
>SSNS01000244.1:102755-123663 GCA_006937985.1 Aphyosemion australe | reverse complement strand
GAAATTGATGGGACGTGGCGTTGGAGATCTGTAAACCGTCTAGATGGGACAAAGCAAGCTAACCAGCCTGGCATCGGCTCATCGTGCTGTTGTGAAGATGGAATACACAAACCGTAACACGGATCAGCAACGGTAAGACGTCATTTCTGCGTTTCACGTTATGAAATGAGCTTTGTTGTGCTGGTTTGTTCGCTGCTGGTTCATATTTGGTTATATCTGGCCTTTGTGATGTCATATAGGCCAGAGCTCAAGCTGTCGTGTTGGAGTGCGCGTGCTCGTGGGGTGCATGTGAGCTGGTTGAAGAAGGCAAGAGTAAACAAACGCGTCAATGTTAAATATCGGCTTCTCGGCCAGTGAAAAAGGAAAAAAAGGAAAGAGCTCCACAGGGTCATTAAGGTCGCTCAGAGGAGCGTCGGCTGTCCTCTCTCTTCCCAACTCCTATTGTCTTAGGAAGGCACAGATCCATCACACCCAGGACACGTGCTGTTTGAACGCCTACCCTCAGGCAGACGTCTCAGATGTTTAAAGACTAAAACAAAGTTTCTATCCTTCAGCCATCACCATGCTCAACACTGTGAGGTAAACACAACTTAGCCCCTTGCTTGTTTGTTTGTTTGTTTACACCATAGCTTTAAGCTCCATGCCAACACCGGTTGAAGGGACTCAACATGCATGTTAGCTTAGTCTTCAGGTAGCTAACTTGTTCTCTTATTTATTTTATTTGTATTTATTAAGCCTAGCTTATTGTTTTTATCCTGTATTTTAACTAGTGTGACTGTTTTATTCCTGACTGGAACATTGCACCTGATTTCGTTGTACGATGTCAGTTGTTACAATGACAATAAAGTTTCTGAATTTCTGATGAAACCATTCTGGTGTGCTGCTTTCAGATATACTGATGTTAGAATTGTTTATGGTCATTTCTACTCCTTTTTTATTTGACGACTTTTCTTTTTCAGATGTTTGAAGACTCTGCTTGATGGATACAACATCTGCTGCTTTGCCCATGGGCAGACCCTCACCATGGAGGGGGAGGAGGAGTTTGACAACAGGGATGTCACTCCTAAAGCAGTGGAGCTGATCTTTAGATCGAGTGAGAAGCTGGAGTCATATTTTGCCTGCTGGATCTGGCGGATGGGGAAGAGCCAGTCTCAGGAGGAGCGTTTTAAGGAGATGACGTTCATCAACAGCTCCTTGTCTAACCTGGGGATCGTCATGGCCTCTCTGGCCAACGAGGTGTCACCTGGAGCCAGAAACAGAAGGAATCAGCTGGATCCGCTGGGCTGGGT
Organism: Aphyosemion australe; assembly: GCA_006937985.1. NCBI lineage: Eukaryota > Metazoa > Chordata > Actinopteri > Cyprinodontiformes > Nothobranchiidae > Aphyosemion > Aphyosemion australe. The sequence goes on along the minus strand of SSNS01000244.1, from coordinate 122,374 downwards.
TTGCCGGCCGCAGCCCAGAGTGTTGGGGCTGCGCGTTTTCCACCTGTTACCTGCTGGTCTGCTCTCCTTGATGTGCTGAGTCACAGTGCACTGGACGCAGCTGTTGTCTAGCCTGATGCTGGTTCTGCTGTTTCCTGTGGTTTGGCCCTGCTCTCTCAACCACCCGAGATGCTACGGACGAGCGTGGAAGGAAGCTCTCGGATCCAGGGATCAGCACAAGACTGACTTTTGGTCTTTTTTAAAGGACTCGATGGTGTGCAGGAGCACCTAGGCTCTGAGGATACAGTTGTTAAGCCGGGTACTGGCCGTTGGCTTACGTTAATTGGTTTGCAGTGATTTGATGTTTGTTGTTTATTTTTCTTTTACAATTGCATGAGTTTGGTGTTTCTTTTAAGTCAGTGGTTGCATCCCTGTGCCACGCCTACCGTTTTCCAGAGTGGATGGCTGCTGACCTGTACATCCTGAGTTTGAGTATTTTTAAAGAAGTTTTTATTCAACTGTTCAATAAAATCGTATGAATGTTTGTAAATCCACCAGTGGCCCAGTGCATTCATTGAACCATCCCTCTGCTACACCTACAGGAATTCCAAACTAACGTACCTCCTGCAGGGATGTCTGGGTGGAAACAGCAAAGTGTCTGTTTATGAAATGAGTCGCCATCAGTCTGGGATTAATTTGGCTGAATCAGAATCAGTCGTGTAGCTTCTTGTCTCCTGAAAACAGACGATATGATTTCTAATGGGGTTAGTTCCCTGGAGGCTTTGGGGAAACACTCGACTCCCTGCGGTTTGCAGTAAGGTCGGTGACTTCAGCACTAGTCATCCTGGTTTTTAACTTTAAAACAGCATAATGTTTCATCTGTTTCCTAGGTGATGGATGACTTCTATTGTTTTTAATTCATTCTGAGTCTTTTTCTGTAGCTTGTTTGCTAACAGGCTAAAACAAGATTCTAGTAACTCGGCTAAAAAAACCATCAAAACTGAACATGTTTAAAAGATATTCCCCAAAAATGATTTCAATCAACTTGATTTGTTGCTGTATGTATTAAATACAGATTTCTTTATCTTTATAGGTAAACGACTGGTTTTGGTCCAGCAAGCAAACAGGATGGAGTGATTTAGCATCAAATCACTTATGGACTTGGCAAACGGGTCCTAGGTGAGGGACCAGACAAAGTGCAACCCAAAGAGCCCTTAGGAAGAAACATATACATGGAAACGGCGTTCCCTCGCCCGGATGCGGGTCACCAGGGCCCCCCTCTGGATCCAGGCCTGGAGGTAGGGCACAGTGGCGAGTGCCTGGTGGCTGGGCTTTCACCCATGGAGCCCGTATCTGTTTCCACTGAGTCTTAACTTGAACCGTGCCCGTGCTCTTCCATTTCCTCCATGTGTTCCTAACTGTGGAAACGGACAGCTGAAACCTCTGAGACGGCTTTCTGGATCCTTCCCCTGAACCACGGTGGTGAACCATCTTGTGTTTTCAGGTCATTTGAGAGCTGTTGGAGACCCCCATGTTGCTGCTCTTCAGAGAATATTCAAAGAGGAGGGAAACTTTGTATTGTATATGAGAATAGTTTGTTTTTCTCTCATCTGTCTGTCGTTCTTTGGTGTAAAGCTACTTGTGTCTCTGTTGCTGCTGGAAAGATCATTGTTGTAAATGACAATGTGTTCTCAATCCACTCATCTGGTTAAATTAAATAAACTTACAATTGGTCCCATTTTATTCTCTCATAATTTGAAGTGTAATTGTTTTATTTATTGTCTAAATTTGTGACTGTGAGAATTTAGCAGTTCAGCAGGTATGGCCTACATCCGGCACCCACGGTAGATCTGGCTCACGTACCGCAACGAATGACGGCCCACATCTGGTTTGCCGAGTCAGAGCCGCCCCTGCCTGAGCTGGGCCAGCTGTGGGCCAGTGCAGGTTACCACAACTGGCCCAGTGCTGGAAAGGCTCTGGGCCATACATGGCCTGCCTCTGGCAAACTGGCCCGGGCCAGTGGGGGCCCCTCTAATTCTTTTGGGTATGTCGGCCAGATGTAAGTGCCAGATGTGGGCCACATCTGGCCCAGACCACATTTGCTACCTGGGTTATTTGTTGTGTTTTCTTTCACAGAATAAAATAAAGATGGTGACCATTGAAGAAACATGTTGGAAGGTCACAGTCGTCCAACAAGAATGTCAAACAGAGAGGGTTGTCTGGGAGCGTGTGTGTATGAAACTGGACGTTCCCAAAAACAACCCTAATAGAATTCAAACTGCATACAAGGTTTGTTCTTTTCACTTACATGAGTTTTGTTTATTTATGTGTTTATTTATGTATTTATTTTTAACCCTTTGGGCCCTAAGCCTTTTTTTGAGAAATCTGCTTGAAAATGACATCCCCACACTTAATTGAGTATATTTCTGTAACAACATGGTCTATTTGATTAATTTTGGTCTCATTTTAAAGGGAATTCTTGTGGGATTTGTTGAGATGTGTAAATATTAGAATATTAAATTGCTGCTAAACTTTTCTTTTCGGGAAAAGCCCCCAATTGGGGGGCGCTAGGGCCCAAAGGGTTAACCTTTATTTAACTGGGAGAACAGCTGATCATTGGACCTTAAAGAATAGAAGTGAACTCCTCTCCGTATGATTGAAGTGCAAATATAAGAAGGCAAAACTCCAAGCATTGTGTTGTATATAAAAACATACCAATGACCCTGCCTTCTAGTGGCCAATGACGGCCATCCCACTCGTGAGTACTAATCACAGTGAGGTGTCATGGCTTTACAGTTGGTGATGAACCTCAAAGACGCATGATAAACAGAGTCCAACTTTTGAAGAGCAGTAGAAGAAGCATTCATATAAAAAAGATCACCATAACCTACCACGGATGACAATATTGTTTATTCCATGCCTTGACATAGTACTAAATACATTTTTATAACTATTTCTGGCTTTTGTGTTTCATTGATGAACAAGTTTTTTCTGGTAAATCCAAAGATCCTATATTCAGCATTAATACGTCTAAAACCTTATTAATATCGTCACAAGTGGGAGGAACTGGGGAGACGAGGACACAGGACATGACAAATAGCATTACGCCACAATAGAGCTCAGTAATAAAACACAAGTCTGAACCCCCCCTCGCTCCTCACAGTAGCCAGGGGCGTCGGACTGGGAGGGGGGTACCGTCTACCCAGGGCCCACTGCAGGGAGGGGCCCTGAGACAGCCTTGAATAAAAATGTTTTATTGTGTTTTTTCCTGATTTACTTAAAGGAGTCATCACCTATAACACCGTGGATATCTACGTCCTATTATAAGGAAAAATAAAGGAAAAATGTGCTTCTCTGATCCTTTGTTGTAACGGGCATATTTTCTCGAGAGATCACACGAGATATTTCTGCTGTTCAGGTCTGAGGGGCGCGTTGATTGGTGGAAGGAAGCAGGAAGCAGCTTCAGCGTCTCGCTCCACAACAACAAAAGTTATAACTGAACCCGACCTGGCAGTGACCTACGGGGTCTCGCCTCGTGCGTAATGGCTTCCTCGCTTGTTGAGGTTTTTTCAGCAAAGCGCCGTAAACCGGAAATTGATGGGACGTGGCGTTGGAGATCTGTAAACCGTCTAGATGGGACAAAGCAAGCTAACCAGCCTGGCATCGGCTCATCGTGCTGTTGTGAAGATGGAATACACAAACCGTAACACGGATCAGCAACGGTAAGACGTCATTTCTGCGTTTCACGTTATGAAATGAGCTTTGTTGTGCTGGTTTGTTCGCTGCTGGTTCATATTTGGTTATATCTGGCCTTTGTGATGTCATATAGGCCAGAGCTCAAGCTGTCGTGTTGGAGTGCGCGTGCTCGTGGGGTGCATGTGAGCTGGTTGAAGAAGGCAAGAGTAAACAAACGCGTCAATGTTAAATATCGGCTTCTCGGCCAGTGAAAAAGGAAAAAAAGGAAAGAGCTCCACAGGGTCATTAAGGTCGCTCAGAGGAGCGTCGGCTGTCCTCTCTCTTCCCAACTCCTATTGTCTTAGGAAGGCACAGATCCATCACACCCAGGACACGTGCTGTTTGAACGCCTACCCTCAGGCAGACGTCTCAGATGTTTAAAGACTAAAACAAAGTTTCTATCCTTCAGCCATCACCATGCTCAACACTGTGAGGTAAACACAACTTAGCCCCTTGCTTGTTTGTTTGTTTGTTTACACCATAGCTTTAAGCTCCATGCCAACACCGGTTGAAGGGACTTAACATGCATGTTGTATGAATGACAGCTTAGTCTTCAGGTAGCTAACTTGTTCTCTTATTTATTTTTTTATTTGTATTTATTAAGCCTAGCTTATTGTTTTTATCCTGTATTTTAACTAGTGTGACTGTTTTATTCTGACTGGAACATTGCACCTGATTTCGTTGTACGATGTCAGTTGTTACAATGACAATAAAGTTTCTGAATTTCTGATGAAACCATTCTGGTGTGCTGCTTTCAGATATACTGATGTTAGAATTGTTTATGGTCATTTCTACTCCTTTTTTATTTGACGACTTTTCTTTTTCAGATGTTTGAAGACTCTGCTTGATGGATACAACATCTGCTGCTTTGCCCATGGGCAGACGGGGAGTGGGCAGACCCTCACCATGGAGGGGGAGGAGGAGTTTGACAACAGGGGTGTCACTCCTAAAGCAGTGGAGCTGATCTTTAGATCGAGTGAGAAGCTGGAGTCATATTTTGCCTGCTGGATCTGGCGGATGGGGAAGAGCCAGTCTCAGGAGGAGCGTTTTAAGGAGATGACGTTCATCAACAGCTCCTTGTCTAACCTGGGGATCGTCATGGCCTCTCTGGCCAACGAGGTGTCACCTGGAGCCAGAAACAGAAGGAATCAGCTGGATCCGCTGGGCTGGGTTTGCCGGCCGCAGCCCAGAGTGTTGGGGCTGCGCGTTTTCCACCTGTTACCTGCTGGTCTGCTCTCCTTGATGTGCTGAGTCACAGTGCACTGGACGCAGCTGTTGTCTAGCCTGATGCTGGTTCTGCTGTTTCCTGTGGTTTGGCCCTGCTCTCTCAACCACCCGAGATGCTACGGACGAGCGTGGAAGGAAGCTCTCGGATCCAGGGATCAGCACAAGACTGACTTTTGGTCTTTTTTAAAGGACTCGATGGTGTGCAGGAGCACCTAGGCTCTGAGGATACAGTTGTTAAGCCGGGTACTGGCCGTTGGCTTACGTTAATTGGTTTGCAGTGATTTGATGTTTGTTGTTTATTTTTCTTTTACAATTGCATGAGTTTGGTGTTTCTTTTAAGTCAGTGGTTGCATCCCTGTGCCACGCCTACCGTTTTCCAGAGTGGATGGCTGCTGACCTGTACATCCTGAGTTTGAGTATTTTTAAAGAAGTTTTTATTCAACTGTTCAATAAAATCGTATGAATGTTTGTAAATCCACCAGTGGCCCAGTGCATTCATTGAACCATCCCTCTGCTACACCTACAGGAATTCCAAACTAACGTACCTCCTGCAGGGATGTCTGGGTGGAAACAGCAAAGTGTCTGTTTATGAAATGAGTCGCCATCAGTCTGGGATTAATTTGGCTGAATCAGAATCAGTCGTGTAGCTTCTTGTCTCCTGAAAACAGACGATATGATTTCTAATGGGGTTAGTTCCCTGGAGGCTTTGGGGAAACACTCGACTCCCTGCGGTTTGCAGTAAGGTCGGTGACTTCAGCACTAGTCATCCTGGTTTTTAACTTTAAAACAGCATAATGTTTCATCTGTTTCCTAGGTGATGGATGACTTCTATTGTTTTTAATTCATTCTGAGTCTTTTTCTGTAGCTTGTTTGCTAACAGGCTAAAACAAGATTCTAGTAACTCGGCTAAAAAAACCATCAAAACTGAACATGTTTAAAAGATATTCCCCAAAAATGATTTCAATCAACTTGATTTGTTGCTGTATGTATTAAATACAGATTTCTTTATCTTTATAGGTAAACGACTGGTTTTGGTCCAGCAAGCAAACAGGATGGAGTGATTTAGCATCAAATCACTTATGGACTTGGCAAACGGGTCCTAGGTGAGGGACCAGACAAAGTGCAACCCAAAGAGCCCTTAGGAAGAAACATATACATGGAAACGGCGTTCCCTCGCCCGGATGCGGGTCACCAGGGCCCCCCTCTGGATCCAGGCCTGGAGGTAGGGCACAGTGGCGAGTGCCTGGTGGCTGGGCTTTCACCCATGGAGCCCGTATCTGTTTCCACTGAGTCTTAACTTGAACCGTGCCCGTGCTCTTCCATTTCCTCCATGTGTTCCTAACTGTGGAAACGGACAGCTGAAACCTCTGAGACGGCTTTCTGGATCCTTCCCCTGAACCACGGTGGTGAACCATCTTGTGTTTTCAGGTCATTTGAGAGCTGTTGGAGACCCCCATGTTGCTGCTCTTCAGAGAATATTCAAAGAGGAGGGAAACTTTGTATTGTATATGAGAATAGTTTGTTTTTCTCTCATCTGTCGTTCTTTGGTGTAAAGCTACTTGTGTCTCTGTTGCCTCCTGGAAAGATCATTGTTGTAAATGACAATGTGTTCTCAATCCACTCATCTGGTTAAATAAAATAAACTTTCAATTGGTCCCATTTTATTCTCTCATAATTTGAAGTGTAATTGTTTTATTTATTGTCTAAATTTGTTACTGTGAGAATTTAGCAGTTCAGCAGGTATGGCCTACATCCGGCACCCACGGTAGATCTGGCTCACGTACCGCAACGAATGACGGCCCACATCTGGTTTGCCGAGTCAGAGCCGCCCCTGCCTGAGCTGGGCCAGCTGTGGGCCAGTGCAGGTTACCACAACTGGCCCAGTGCTGGAAAGGCTCTGGGCCATACATGGCCTGCCTCTGGCAAACTGGCCCGGGCCAGTGGGGGCCCCTCTAATTCTTTTGGGTATGTCGCCAGATGTGGGCCACATCTGGCCCAGACCACATTTGCTACCTGGGTTATTTGTTGTGTTTTCTTTCACAGAATAAAATAAAGATGGTGACCATTGAAGAAACATGTTGGAAGGTCACAGTCGTCCAACAAGAATGTCAAACAGAGAGGGTTGTCTGGGAGCGTGTGTGTATGAAACTGGACGTTCCCAAAAACAACCCTAATAGAATTCAAACTGCATACAAGAAGTTTTGTTCTTTTCACTTACATGAGTTTTGTTTATTTATGTATTTATTTATTATTTATTTATGTATTATGATTTATTTATTTATGTATTTATTTATTTATGTATTATGATTTATTTATTTTTAACCTTTATTTGGTCCTCCCCACATGGGGACAACAACAAGCCATGGGTCACTCCTGACATTAAAACTGTCTTGAAGGAGAAAAAAAGAGCTTTCAGGTCAGGGGACAAGGATGAGCTGAGGAGGAAGATCAGAGAAACATGCCCATGGGCAGACGGGGAGTGGGGAGACCCTCACCATGGAGGGGGAGGAGTCTGACCGAGGCATCACTCATAGATCTGTCCAGCAGATCTTTAAGTTAAGTGAGAAGCTGCAGTCTCAGGGCTGGGAGGTTAGTCTAAAACACGTCTGTGTGACAGAAACACCAGTATAAAACTTTACAGGCTGTTTTCTGACTGATGTTCCTGTTTGTCCTACAGGCAACATCAGGGTCTTTTGTCGGGTGCACCCTCCAGTAAATGGAGTGATGAGCGGTCACATCCAGGTTGCACCCAGGGACACAAACACTGGCCACAATAGAAGAGGTGAGGATCATGTTGGCTGTAGTTTCTATAGATCATTTCTGATGAGGTAACTAGTCGTCTAGTTTCAGATGTGCATAAAAACGTCTTTATTTATTTTTTCAAAAGAATGAGAAAAACATGTTGGTGTCACTGAATCCTGTTTGTTTCTGTGCATCAGCCTCACCCAGGAAAACGTGCGAGTCTTCTTAAGTGTTACCGCTTCAATTTTGACCAGGTGTTTGGCCCCCTGGCTTCACAGCAGCAGGTAGAAACACACGTTCACCAAGTGATCTGCTAATTATATGGAGGGAAATGATGACTTTTCTTTTTCAGATTTCTGATGAGGTCTCGCTGCTAGTGGAGTCTGCTCTTGACGGGCACAACATTTGTTGTTTTGCCTATGTGCAGACGGGGAGTGGGGAGACCCTCACCATGGAGGGGGAGGAGTCTGACCGAGGCATCACTCATAGATCTGTCCAGCAGATCTTTAAGTTGAGTGAGAAGCTGCAGTCCCAGGGCTGGGAGGTTAGTTTAAAACACGTCTGTGTGACAGAAACACCAGTATAAAACTTTACAGACTTCATACAAAAGTCAGACTGTTGTAAGTGCTGTTTTTTTTTTTTTCCTCAGTTCAACTTTACAGTGAGCCTTCTCCAGGTTTACAACCAGACCCTGAGAGACCTGCTGTGTAGTGGAAATCCCAGCAACAGGCCAGAGCTTGAGAGGAGAACGGACAACAAAACCACTGCCACAAACCTGACCTACAAGAAGGTCTGCTCTGAGGGTCAGGCACGTCAGGAAGACCACCCCGTCTCTTTAGGGTTAGGGTCAAAGCGTCTTACAGGGACTGCTGAAAGCCGCACATCACCATAAGAACGTGTCGGATATCAACAGAGCTTCTGTCTTGGACTCTAACCCCAACTGGTCGAGAGCTCAGCCAAAGAGAGCTGAAAAAATATGGATTCATAGGTTAGGAACTTAATCCCTCAAGGTTTGAATGAAAGCTAAAATCCTGATCAGCTGACTACATGCAGGAGTGTCTGTGCACAAAGTTCTGCTGCCTTGGGCCCAAACCTAACCCCAACCCATCCAGGCCCTGATGCAGCACAGCAGCCCCACACCACTTCACCGTTGGAGGTTTTCATGTTGTGCTGTGGCTCTGCTCTCCACACACATTGTTGTGTGGTTCTTCCTAACAGCTCAGCTTTGGTTTCATCCGTCCACAGAATATTTTCCCAGTACTGCTGTAGAACATCCAGCTGCTCTTTAGCAAACGTTAAACGTGCAGCAGTGTTTTATTTTTCTGGAGAGCAGCAACAGCGCTGAACTTTCTCCATTTATAGACGGGTTGTCTCGTGGACTGCTGAACATCAAGGTTCTGGAGACACTTTAACCCGTTTGTGCAAGTCAACAAGTCTTAATCGCAGGTCTTCTGAGAGCTCTCTTGTGAGGCGTCGTTCACATCAGGCTATGCTTCTTGAGAGCAGCAAACCCAAACCTGGTGTGTTTTTATAGGGCAGAGCAGCTTTAACCAACACCTCCAGTCTCATCTCACTGATGGACTCCAGCTGGCTCACACCTGACTCCAATTAGCTCTTGGAGGAGTCACTAGTCTAGGGTTCACGTACTCTCTCCACCTGCACTGTGAGTGTTTACGTGGTGTGTTCAATAAAAACATGGAAACATAATTATTGGTGTGGTGCTGGTTTATGCAGACTGTGGTTGTCTTGTTGTGACTTCGATGAAGATCAAATCACATTTTGACCAATTTTTGCAGAAATCCATATTTCAAAGGATTTACTTTGAAACTTTAATACTTTTACTTTAACTGCACATAAAAGTCTAGAAATATAATTTCTGGTTAAATAAAATAAACTTACAATTGGTCTCCTTTTATTCTCTCATAATTGGATTCACCTGTGTGTGGAGGTCAAAGGTCACTGAGCTGACCAAACCAGTTAAAGTTCCAATAATTATTTCTAAACCTTTTGGAATCAATAAAATGACAACAGTGCTCAAATTTATGCACCGGTATAATTTAGTTTAAACAATTGTTGCACACTTTCTGTAAGGAGAAGAAAATAAATTTATAGGTAAGAAAACCTTGGAAGTTTTCTGAGATTGAAACCAGCTCTGAACAGAAACAGCAGGGATCACTCGTAGCCCGTTTGACTTGATCTTATTTTTATCTACTATTATAGTTTAGTCTGAGCTCAACTGTGTAATCCTTGTAACCATGTTTAGAAACTTGCAGGTGACATGGCCAGGTGATCCTTGAAAAACAGGTTAATAATCTCAATGGGATCTTCCTGTTTAAAGTTAAATACAAATAAAACTACAGGCTTTAGTTTATTTCAAGAACGTCATGTGCTTCAAAAGTAATAATATAATAAACATAATTCAGCAGCTGAAGTAGAATAGGTTGGAAACCCCTACAGCAGCAGGATGTGTGATTCCTTTAATATGAACCTCTAACGTGACTCAGGACGGGCGGAGCACCACGCTCCTGTTTTCAGTGCACTGATGACTGATTACAGATGGAGGACAGGTGTGACTCATAAACGCAGCAGGGATGGTTAACAAAAACTAAAGGGAACTAAAAGAGAACCAGAAAACATTAAAATCTAGAAGATAACAGACAAAGTTGGAGTGATGTGCTCGCGTTAAAAATCGAGCAGCCGTGTTTTGGATCAACTGCAGCCTGCTAAGGGTCGCCTGTGAGACACCGAAGTAAAGAGCGTTGCAATAGTCGATCCTGGAGCTGATAAATGCATGCATGGCCGTCTCAAGGTCACTTTGGCACAAAAAAGGTTTAACCTTAGATAAAAGACGAAGGTGATAAAAGCTTGATTTGACAACAGAATTGACTTGTTTGCAAAAATTAAAAGTCTTGTCAAAAACCACACCTAGATTTTTTACAGTATTGCCAAAGTGAAAGTTCAGAGTACTGGTGTCAGCAGAGGCATTCTCACCGAACAAAATGAACTCCGTCTTTTTTTCATTCAGAAACAAAAAGTTCTGGTTTAACCACTGCTTCACTGCAGAAATGCCGTCGGTGAGCAGGTGTTGGGCATTACTAATGCCAGGTTTTAAAGACATGTAAATCTGCAGGTCATCGGCATAAAAGTGGTAGGACAGGTGATACCGAGCTAGAATAGCACCCAGTGGCAACAAATAAAGGGAAAAAAGCAGTGGACCCTGCGGGACTCCACAAAACAGAGGAGCCCTGGAAGAGGAGGCAATGCCAATAATACCTGTCAGGCAGTCTAAGCCTAAGTTATTTATCAGCTGCTGGATGTGAGCCTTGAAGGAGAGAGAATCATCAATCACAATTCCTAAATATTTATTCGTAGACACTAACTCAATGACTGAACCCTGAAGAGTGGAGATTGATGGAAGATTTGTAGATTTTAATTTTGAGTTGAACATCATAACTTCTGTTTTTTTAGCATTTAGAACTAATTTGGAATGGCACAAAGTGTGTTGAACAGTATTAAAGGACTGTTGAAGCTGAGAAATAGCCTGATGAGGTGAAGACGCAACTGAGTACATCAGTGTCATCGGCATAGAAATGGAAGTTAGTATTTGGCACTCCTCCATCCAGACTGTTGATATATAGGATAAATAGCAGTGGCCCCAGAACAGATCCCTGAGGAATGCCTTTGGCTACATGAAGGAAGCTAGAGGTAATGCCTCCTGCTTTCACACTCTGAAGTCTGTCTGACAGGTAGTTTTCAAACCATCCAACGGCGTGTTCTGAGAGTCCAGTACTATGAAGTCTTTTCTTTAATATGATGTGATCCACTGTATCAAAAGCTTTGGACAAATCAATGAATATGACTGCACAGTGTTGCTTATTGTAGAGCCTCCATCAAATCATTTATAACTTTTATAGCTGCTGTAGTTGTACTATGCTGTTTTCTAAAACCAGATTGAACATCAGCTGGAGGTTATGAGTAGTTAAATAGTCTTTCAGTTGTTCACTTACTATGGTTTTAAAGATTTGAACAGTAATAGATAATTTAGATATAGGCCTGTAGTTGTTTAGATCTGCAGGATCGCCCCCTTTCAGTAAGGGAGAGACAAAAGCAGATTTCCAAACATATGGAATCTCATTGGTGTCCAGAGAGAGGTTAAACAGATAAGTGAGAGGTGGTGCAATAAAGTCAGCTGCCTTTTTTAAGAAGTAAGGCTCCAAGTTCTCTGGGCCAGTAGATTTTCTGGCATCAAGACCTTTGAGGGCTTTATGAAGCTCAGCAATTGAGATCCAACTAAAACTGAACAGTGGATTAGCTTAAAGCGTGGTAGCAGGAGAATCAGCGGGTGAGTTGTTAGTACAGTTAAGAGCGTCAAATAGTGAACCTGAGGCAATGAAATGCTCATTAAAACAACCAAGCATCTCAGTCTTCAGTAACTTCCTGATTGTCTTTCATGATGCATGGTGGGAGTTCTGAACTATTAATGTTTCTAAATCTAATGATTTAATGCTTTTCCAGAATTTCTGAGGATTGTTGAAGTTCTTGGAAGTTTCCGAGATAAAATAATCAGCTTTAGCCTTTCTGACTGCCACTGTGCATTTGCTACGTAGCTCCCTGAAGTGTTGCCAGTCTGAGCTGAGGTTTGTTTTTCTGGCTTTGGCCCAAACCACATTACGTTCATGCAGGTGACATGGCCAGGTAACCCTTGAAAAACAGGTTAATAATCTCAATGGGATCTTCCTGTGTAGATTCAAGTTAAATACAAATAAAACTACAGGCTTTAGTTTATTTGAAGAACGTCATGTGCTTCAAAAGTAATAATATAATAAACATAATTCAGCAGCTGAATTAGAACAGGTTGGAAACCCCTACAGCAGCAGGATGTGTGATTCGTTTAATATGAACCTCTAATGTGACTCAGGACGGGCGGAGCACCACGCTCCTGTTTTCAGTGCACTGATGACTGATTACAGATGGAGGACAGGTGTGACTCATAAACGCAGCAGGGATGGTTCAACAAGAACTAAAAGAGAACCGGATAACATTAAAATATAGAACATAACAAGATACTAGAACTAAAACACAGGAAAAGCTAATTAAGGAAAACATGATATATGATACAACTGAACTAGGAAGGCTGGGGCAGAGAAGTGACTGTGGCTGAATGAAGGAATCTAAGGGGACAGGAAAGCAGGAACTGGGGAGACGAGGACATGACAAATATTAATAAGCTGCGGCGTCTTGGGGGTCTCAAGGCCCTCCCAAAAAATCCGCCTTGACCCCCCCATTTGACCCTCCACCCCCTAACCATACCATTTTATTTGTAGAGCGCTTTTAACACGGCATTACAACCGACCAAAGCGCTGCACATAATAAAAAAAAACACAAGCTAAAATATTAATGTGTGTCATAAAAACAAAAAGAATTAAAAACAACAAACTAAAACCAATAAAACAGAGTAAAACCATAATATAAAATACACAGATTTAAAATTGAACAAACAAGGTGGAAAAGCTTAAGGATGAGTTAGTGCTTTATGGTTTAGGAGTTGAAGGCCGGGGAGAAGTTGTGGGTTTTCAGGCCTGATTTAAAAACGGTGCTTGCCTAACCTGAAGAGGTAATGAGTTCCAGAGTTTTGGGGCACAGACAGAAAAAGCCCTTTCCCCGCGAGTCTTCAAACGTGCCTTAGGGACGTTAGGAGGAGCTGATCTTCAGACCTAAGAGCACGAGGAGGGTGGTAGAAATGGAGAAGTTCACTCAGATAGGGAGGGGCCTGACTGTTCAAAGATTTGAATGCAAGAAGCAGAATTTTGAAATTGATCCTGAACTGAACGGGCAACCAGTGGAGAGATTTAAGGATGGGTGTAATGTGCTGTCTTCTGTCAGCTCCAGTCAGGAAGCTTGCTGCTGAAGTCTGGACAGAGCAGCTTTACTGATGTCGTACAAGCAGGAGTTGGAGTAATCTAGCCGGGATGTAATGAAGGAGTGAATCACAGATTCTAGTAGACGAACACTCAGGATGGGCTTTAATTAGAAATTCACCTAAGGTGGTAAAAGCAGGACTTGACCTGAACCGGGTCCATTTTTACTCCAAGGTTGGAAACAGTAGAAGTGACATTAGGAGACAGACAGTGGAGGTCGGGTGGCTGGGTTGTTCTAGCATTGTCGGGACCAAAAACAATTACCTCTGTTATAGAGTCGTTCAGATGGAGGAAGTTTTCAGCCAGCCATTGCTTGACATCATGAAGACAATCAAACAGAGGTTTAGTGGAGTCAGTGGGTTTAAGTGAAAAATAGATTTGGCAGTCATCTGCATATAGATGGTATGAAATCGCATGCTGTCTGAGAATGGCTCCCAAGAGCAGAATATAAAGGCAAAACAGTAACGGGCCAAGGATGGAACCTTGAGGGACCCCCCAGGGAAGGGAGACTGACTGGGATGAGTAGTCATCCAGCATGACCCTGAAGGTCCTGTTAGAAAAGTAAGATCTAAACCAGTCTAGGGCCGAACCTGAGATGCCAGCCCAAGTTTGTTTGTTTGTTTTTTATTAAAATCCCCATTAGCCACTGTTAAAACAGTTGCTATTCTTCCTGGGGTCCTATCATCATCATCAAATTAACATAAATAATGCATCAAAACTGTAACAACAAGCAAACTGATTACACATACAATATTCATCTTCACTCTAGAATAAACACAATAACACACAAATTAAATACATTTCACAATAAACAACAGACAAAACAATTAAACAAAAATACAAACACAGTAAATTAATATCCTCTTCCCCAATCATGTCAAGTGTGTATAAATAAATAATCTCAATCTCTTACAAAAATCACCACTATGTAACTGACCCATCAAAAATTGTGGTAAACCATTAAATTCCACCATTGCTCTATAAAGTACGGACCTTTGAATAAAATTAGTGTGACATGTTGGTAACAAAAAACGTCCATCAGCTTGACGAGTAGCATGTTGATGCACATCCCTAAAAAATGTCAGCTGGCTAAAAATAATTTTTGGTGTTTGGGTACGTATAATATTTCTAATGAATTTTAAAAGTAAGTACTTCATTCTACCCTTTACACACATCCATGTCAGTTTAGTGCGCATGCTCTCACAGCTATTCCTGAATGAACAATTCAAAATCAACCGGGCTGCTTTATTTTGTGCTACCTGTAGTTTATTTAAATTAGCTTCTGTAGTTGCAGCCCAAATTACTGAACAATAGTCCAAGTGACACAGAACAATAGATTCAACTAAAGGTTTTCTACTTTGATATGGAATACATTTTTTACCATGCCGAACCACTGCCATATTCCTCCCCATTTTAATTAATATCTGTTTTACTTGACTATTCCAGCTGAGCGTCTCATCAATGATCAGACCTAACAACCTGGCTTCTTTTACTTGCTCTATGGGAAATTGTCCAATACTTAAATTCAATACTACAGACTGTCTCAAAAAATGAGATGATCCTATAAGCATACTCTTAGTCTTCTTAACATTAATAACTAACTTGTTTTCATTGATCCAACCTTCTACTAACCTTAATTCATTTTCCAATGTTGAATTCATTTCAACTAAATTTCTATCAGCCATATATAAGATCCAATCATCAGCATATAATACAATATTGGCCCTCTCTAACATGAATGACAAATCATTTGTAAAAATTGAAAATAGCAAAGGTCCCAGACAACTTCCCTGCGGCACCCCACATGAGAGAGCCCTCATTTCTGAGTAACTGCCATTAAACAGTACTGTAAATTTCCTCTCCGTAAGATAACTTTCCACCCATTTAACAGCTGATTTGTGAAAACCATACCAACTTAATTTCTCTAATAAAAAATTATGATCCAGTACATCAAAAGCCGCACTCAAATCTAATAACACCGTCCCTGTTACTTTCCCATTATCCATATTAGTCATCATATCATTAGTAATCTGTGCTAGTGCCGTTGTTGTGGAGTGGCCCTTTTTATATGCATGCTGATATGGAGAATACAACTCATTCTCATCAAAATATAGGCTTATTTGGTCAAAAACTATTTTCTCTAATATTTTCCCCAAAGTTGGCAAAATACTTACAGGCCTGCTATTTTTACCAGAGAAGTGCTCCGTATTGTTCTTTGGAAGAGGAACCACTTTTGCAGTTTTCCATTTCAATGGACACTCACATTTTTCTAAGCTCAAATTTATAATATGACAAACAGGAATCGCAGTCTCATCCCCAACTAATTTTAACAACCTTACATCTAATTCATCTACACCCGCTGGTCTCATTTTCATTTTTTGTAGAACATTCTTCACAGTATCTACCGTTATTAAATTAAAATTGAATGTACATGATTTACTACCCATTATTTTATTCTTAATTATTTTACATGACAAATCTGCTTTTGATCCTACAATCATATCCNGATGAAGATCAAATCACATTTTGACCAATTTTTGCAGAAATCCATATTTCAAAGGATTTACTTTGAAACTTTAATACTTTTACTTTAACTGCACATAAAAGTCTAGAAATATAATTTCTGGTTAAATAAAATAAACTTACAATTGGTCTCCTTTTATTCTCTCATAATTGGATTCACCTGTGTGTGGAGGTCAAAGGTCACTGAGCTGACCAAACCAGTTAAAGTTCCAATAATTATTTCTAAACCTTTTGGAATCAATAAAATGACAACAGTGCTCAAATTTATGCACCGGTATAATTTAGTTTAAACAATTGTTGCACACTTTCTGTAAGGAGAAGAAAATAAATTTATAGGTAACAAAACCTTGGAAGTTTTCTGAGATTGAAACCAGCTCTGAACAGAAACAGCAGGGATCACTCGTAGCCCGTTTGACTTGATCTTATTTTTATCTACTATTATAGTTTAGTCTGAGCTCAACTGTGTAATCCTTGTAACCATGTTTAGAAACTTGCAGGTGACATGGCCAGGTGATCCTTGAAAAACAGGTTAATAATCTCAATGGAATCTTCCTGTTTAAAGTTAAATACAAATAAAACTACAGGCTTTAGTTTATTTCAAGAACGTCATGTGCTTCAAAAGTAATAATATAATAAACATAATTCAGCAGCTGAAGTAGAATAGGTTGGAAACCCCTACAGCAGCAGGATGTGTGATTCCTTTAATATGAACCTCTAATGTGACTCAGGACGGGCGGAGCACCACGCTCCTGTTTTCAGTGCACTGATGACTGATTACAGATGGAGGACAGGTGTGACTCATAAACGCAGCAGGGATGGTTCAACAAGAACTAAAGGGAACTAAAAGAGAACCAGAAAACATTAAAATCTAGAAGATAACAGACAAAGTTGGAGTGATGTGCTCGCGTTAAAAATCGAGCAGCCGTGTTTTGGATCAGCTGCAGCCTGCTAAGGGTCGCCTGTGAGACACCGAAGTAAAGAGCGTTGCAATAGTCGATCCTGGAGCTGACAAATGCATGCATGGCCGTCTCAAGGTCACTTTGGCACAAAAAAGGTTTAACCTTAGATAAAAGACGAAGGTGATAAAAGCTTGATTTGACAACAGAATTGACTTGTTTGCAAAAATTAAAAGTCTTGTCAAAAACCACACCTAGATTTTTTACAGTATTGCCAAAGTGAAAGTTCAGAGTACTGGTGTCAGCAGAGGCATTCTCACCGAACAAAATGAACTCCGTCTTTTTTTCATTCAGAAACAAAAAGTTCTGGTTTAACCACTGCTTCACTGCAGAAATGCCGTCGGTGAGCAGGTGTTGGGCATTACTAATGCCAGGTTTTAAAGACATGTAAATCTGCAGGTCATCGGCATAAAAGTGGTAGGACAGGTGATACCGAGCTAGAATAGCACCCAGTGGCAACAAATAAAGGGAAAAAAGCAGTGGACCCTGCGGGACTCCACAAAACAGAGGAGCCCTGGAAGAGGAGGCAATGCCAATAATACCTGTCAGGCAGTCTAAGCCTAAGTTATTTATCAGCTGCTGGATGTGAGCCTTGAAGGAGAGAGAATCATCAATCACAATTCCTAAATATTTATTCGTAGACACTAACTCAATGACTGAACCCTGAAGAGTGGAGATTGATGGAAGATTTGTAGATTTTAATTTTGAGTTGAACATCATAACTTCTGTTTTTTTAGCATTTAGAACTAATTTGGAATGGCACAAAGTGTGTTGAACAGTATTAAAGGACTGTTGAAGCTGAGAAATAGCCTGATGAGGTGAAGACGCAACTGAGTACATCAGTGTCATCGGCATAGAAATGGAAGTTAGTATTTGGCACTCCTCCATCCAGACTGTTGATATATAGGATAAATAGCAGTGGCCCCAGAACAGATCCCTGAGGAATGCCTTTGGCTACATGAAGGAAGCTAGAGGTAATGCCTCCTGCTTTCACACTCTGAAGTCTGTCTGACAGGTAGTTTTCAAACCATCCAACGGCGTGTTCTGAGAGTCCAGTACTATGAAGTCTTTTCTTTAATATGATGTGATCCACTGTATCAAAAGCTTTGGACAAATCAATGAATATGACTGCACAGTGTTGCTTATTGTAGAGCCTCCATCAAATCATTTATAACTTTTATAGCTGCTGTAGTTGTACTATGCTGTTTTCTAAAACCAGATTGAACATCAGCTGGAGGTTATGAGTAGTTAAATAGTCTTTCAGTTGTTCACTTACTATGGTTTTAAAGATTTGAACAGTAATAGATAATTTAGATATAGGCCTGTAGTTGTTTAGATCTGCAGGATCGCCCCCTTTCAGTAAGGGAGAGACAAAAGCAGATTTCCAAACATATGGAATCTCATTGGTGTCCAGAGAGAGGTTAAACAGATAAGTGAGAGGTGGTGCAATAAAGTCAGCTGCCTTTTTTAAGAAGTAAGGCTCCAAGTTCTCTGGGCCAGTAGATTTTCTGGCATCAAGACCTTTGAGGGCTTTATGAAGCTCAGCAATTGAGATCCAACTAAAACTGAACAGTGGATTAGCTTAAAGCGTGGTAGCAGGAGAATCAGCGGGTGAGTTGTTAGTACAGTTAAGAGCGTCAAATAGTGAACCTGAGGCAATGAAATGCTCATTAAAACAACCAAGCATCTCAGTCTTCAGTAACTTCCTGATTGTCTTTCATGATGCATGGTGGGAGTTCTGAACTATTAATGTTTCTAAATCTAATGATTTAATGCTTTTCCAGAATTTCTGAGGATTGTTGAAGTTCTTGGAAGTTTCCGAGATAAAATAATCAGCTTTAGCCTTTCTGACTGCCACTGTGCATTTGCTACGTAGCTCCCTGAAGTGTTGCCAGTCTGAGCTGAGGTTTGTTTTTCTGGCTTTGGCCCAAACCACATTACGTTCATGCAGGTGACATGGCCAGGTAACCCTTGAAAAACAGGTTAATAATCTCAATGGGATCTTCCTGTGTAGATTCAAGTTAAATACAAATAAAACTACAGGCTTTAGTTTATTTGAAGAACGTCATGTGCTTCAAAAGTAATAATATAATAAACATAATTCAGCAGCTGAATTAGAACAGGTTGGAAACCCCTACAGCAGCAGGATGTGTGATTCGTTTAATATGAACCTCTAATGTGACTCAGGACGGGCGGAGCACCACGCTCCTGTTTTCAGTGCACTGATGACTGATTACAGATGGAGGACAGGTGTGACTCATAAACGCAGCAGGGATGGTTCAACAAGAACTAAAAGAGAACCGGATAACATTAAAATATAGAACATAACAAGATACTAGAACTAAAACACAGGAAAAGCTAATTAAGGAAAACATGATATATGATACAACTGAACTAGGAAGGCTGGGGCAGAGAAGTGACTGTGGCTGAATGAAGGAATCTAAGGGGACAGGAAAGCAGGAACTGGGGAGACGAGGACATGACAAATATTAATAAGCTGCGGCGTCTTGGGGGTCTCAAGGCCCTCCCAAAAAATCCG
>SSNS01000244.1:77809-101067 GCA_006937985.1 Aphyosemion australe | reverse complement strand
CAAAAAATGAGATGATCCTATAAGCATACTCTTAGTCTTCTTAACATTAATAACTAACTTGTTTTCATTGATCCAACCTTCTACTAACCTTAATTCATTTTCCAATGTTGAATTCATTTCAACTAAATTTCTATCAGCCATATATAAGATCCAATCATCAGCATATAATACAATATTGGCCCTCTCTAACATGAATGACAAATCATTTGTAAAAATTGAAAATAGCAAAGGTCCCAGACAACTTCCCTGCGGCACCCCACATGAGAGAGCCCTCATTTCTGAGTAACTGCCATTAAACAGTACTGTAAATTTCCTCTCCGTAAGATAACTTTCCACCCATTTAACAGCTGATTTGTGAAAACCATACCAACTTAATTTCTCTAATAAAAAATTATGATCCAGTACATCAAAAGCCGCACTCAAATCTAATAACACCGTCCCTGTTACTTTCCCATTATCCATATTAGTCATCATATCATTAGTAATCTGTGCTAGTGCCGTTGTTGTGGAGTGGCCCTTTTTATATGCATGCTGATATGGAGAATACAACTCATTCTCATCAAAATATAGGCTTATTTGGTCAAAAACTATTTTCTCTAATATTTTCCCCAAAGTTGGCAAAATACTTACAGGCCTGCTATTTTTACCAGAGAAGTGCTCCGTATTGTTCTTTGGAAGAGGAACCACTTTTGCAGTTTTCCATTTCAATGGACACTCACATTTTTCTAAGCTCAAATTTATAATATGACAAACAGGAATCGCAGTCTCATCCCCAACTAATTTTAACAACCTTACATCTAATTCATCTACACCCGCTGGTCTCATTTTCATTTTTTGTAGAACATTCTTCACAGTATCTACCGTTATTAAATTAAAATTGAATGTACATGATTTACTACCCATTATTTTATTCTTAATTATTTTACATGACAAATCTGCTTTTGATCCTACAATCATATCCTTCCGTAGGTTTTGCACCTTATCTATAAAATAATTGCTTAAGTGATTTGCTATATCAACAGGTTTACTCAGAAAAGTATCCCCCACTTCTAAGCAAGTTGGTAAAATCTTAGATTTTCTTCCAGTAACCTCATTTAAAGTATTCCATATTTTCTTTCTATCCGCTTTTACATTCTCAAATGTGTTTTCATAATAAACCCTCTTTTTCAGTCTGTTTAATTTTGTAACATAATTCCTTAGTTTCCTGTACCTTTCCCATACCAAACAATCTCCAGATGTGATTGCTTCTGACTTAATTTTATCCCTCTTCCTAATATATTCTTTTAGCTCAACATCTAACCATGGTGATACAACATTTCTCACTTTCTCATTTTCCTTAATGGTGCATGTTTATCTATAATTGGCATAATCAAGTTTGTGAAGTTCTCCAATGCTTTATCAGGATCTTTGCTCTGTAATACTTGTACCCAAGTGTGTAGTCTAGAGATCAAGATGTTATGATTGTAGCGACTGTTCCGCTTTAACGCTTATTAACGGCCCCAAATTCGTTTACTTACACTCTAATGTGACAGTAGACTAATGGAATCCCCATGTATGAAAAAGTAAATAAGCAGGTGAATGAATGGGAATGGAGTCTACGGTGTATGTAGAGTGCGTGACTGACTACTTGTTACCAGCCTACGGTCTCTTAGAGAAAATGTCAGAAAAATGCGTAGTGTACTTTTAATCTTACTCCAAAGGATGACGGAGAAAAGGGTTAATGTAGCACTAAACAGTTTATTAACAGTGCTGAAAGAACAGAAAAAAAAAATACCCAAAGGCAATACACTTTAAATGAACGAGGAAACTGGTCACTGCTAAAGCACAGGCAGAACAGGAAAACTGTATGATTATTATCACCACACCTTATAATTTGGCTATATTCCAACAACAAAGTTAAATAGACCACTCTAGAATGATCTTAGCAACACATTAATTAGCTTTACACAAATTGGGGCCCCAGAACAAAAAAGAAAAAGAAAATGCCGGCAACCAAGCTCAAGTCACTTTTAATGACAACATCTTTGTATTTTTCGTAGTGTATTAATCCTTTAAAGTTCGGTAAACGTTGCAGGCCTGATATTGAGTTGCTAGCGTACCTCCACCAACAGTACCGGTCGCTCCCAAGATGGCGGCTTCCAGCTCGACCGCATGAGAGGGTACTCACCCACTCCAGGTTACCAGTCGGCGTAAGGACCGTGAAAAACACAGCTCCAGATCCGGTGCACAACGTCCAGGCACACTACAACAGCAGACTCTGGCTCTTCCACTCCCAGGCTCTCGGCAATGTCCACAATTGTCCAACTTGTCCAGAAAAGTCCACTAGCTTAGCGTTCCTGTTAGTAAGTTATATCCAGACCGATAGAGTCCAAGGCTGTGTCCAAATCCAGGGGTTGCGTGCTCATGAGTTCGAATTTTAAGACCAGTGATGTCGCAGCGCCGCGTCGAAGACCGTCCAAATTCCAAGAATGCTCAGAATGCGGTCTTGAAATGTGTTCTTCTTTTCCTCGATTTTGAGAACGGGTGCGGTGTAGTCTCCGTGGTCTCCTCACCTCCATAAATCCCGTGATGCACTGCGGGATTGATTTCTGTACCGGCAACAATGGCAGAAGAATCGGGAGACGCAGCAGGAGAGCAGCAGCACAACTTTAAATGACAGCTCATTAAAATCTGACTGAACAAAAAGTAAAAGCCTGAAGTGGTTGTGTTTTTATGCGTTTCCTGTTGTCATTAGGCCTGTAATGTGTTTTTGTATTTTTGTTCTTAATTACAGTTCATAAAATTGGTAAATCAAATATCATAAAATAACCAAGGAAAAAGTTTAAAACATGTGCGAGCTCCATTTCTGCAGCTTCTTCTTAGTGCGGTTGCTAGGTGACAGGAGGACATCCGCCGAAGTAGGGGCGGGACTATTATTTAGGGCTAGACCGTCCACATTCACAGATGTTAACATCCGGTCTAACTGGTCACGGAAGAACACGTTCTCCTGAGACCAATGAGGACGGGTACTCATGAACATGCAACCCCTGGATTTGGACACAGCCAAAGTTACTCCGCGGGCCGCTGTTGGCCGAAGGACGTGAGCTTCAGCAAAGCGCGTAACATCACTCCTACAAAGTCCCACCCCCAACCAGTCACACCCAATTAAATCGCATAAACATGGTATTGCCTTTGACTGACCAGTCAGGGGGAAATAAACAATGATGCATTTACTGGCTGTAGTAAATTACAGTTTTTAATCAAAAATCAATACATTTAATATGTATTAATGCTAGAAAGTACCAATATATATGTTATGTGTATGACTATTACTAGGTGTACAGTCTAAAAGGTCAAAATGTAACCACTACATTTTAGGTTGGTACAAAATCAATAAAATGAAAGTAGAACTACAATGCATTGTATTGATGGGAAAAGTAAGAAGACTGTGGGTAGGAAAGAGTAAGGAAAAGGAAGGGGAAACAAAAAAAAAAAAACGGGTTATATGTGTGCACTCCAAATAACCCAGGGGTTACATGATGATCGTATCAAAGGCTGCTGATAGATCCAGAAGTACTAGAACCACATGGAACCCTGAATCCAAAGCCAGAAAGATGCCATTAAACACACGAACATGAGCAGTTTCAGTGCTGTGCTGTTGTCTAAACCCAGACTGAAAAGTGTCCATTACTTGATGGTCATTTAGATGTAGGACTAACTGTTCATGCACGACTTTTTCAAGTACCTTAAATAAAAATGGTAATTTCGGAAATTGGTCGGAGATGAGAGAAATTAGTGGGATCAAGACCTGGTTTGTTCAAAACTGTTTGTAAAGCGCTTTGAGTTGCCTTCGGGTAGTTAATGCGCTATATAAATAAAACTGCCTTGCCTTGCCTTCAAAGGAAACAGTAAGCATGTCTTTACTCCATTTACGCTCGTCTTCTGCAACATGCCTGATAGAATGGCGTATGCTCGTTCAGCCATGGGTCAGGCTTGGATTTTGTCCGTCGGGGTTTTAATTCCTTCCTGATTAATAAATATATATATCCGGGATAAAGGTTTTAAAATGTTTCTCTTCAAACTACGCAGAACAATAATTAATAATCAATTTAATGTATTTATTTTGCACATATTCAACATATAAAAAATATAAACATAAGAATCACTGCCATGCCCCATGAACACCGCTGCGCCTTGCATTATTGCGTTCAAGGTGCTGCCGCTAGCCCGCAGGAGCTAGCTTGAAGCTAAAAATGGATCGCTGTGTCATACCAAAGAAATTGAGACGGAAATTGTAGCAACAGGAATGAAAATATACCCATTGCAGCGGAGGACGAGCCCTTCTTGATCCTAGTCACAGATCACGCTGAGGAATTGGATCAAGAGGAGGTGCAACCAGCGCAACTCGCAGCCTCCGAGGAGGAGGAGACAGCAGGTGAGCAGAGGGAAAGAAATGATGGGTGTTTTCCAATGTCAAGGAACCTCGCCTTGATGCCTTGGTCCCACCCCGGTTGCCTAGGAGATACGTCATCAGGAACCGCCGAGGTGTGTTCCAATCGTTTCCAGTGTTCATGCGCTAGCAAGGCGTCTGTGCTCCGTTTGTTAGCCGTTTAGCTAACTGACCAAGGATACACGAGAGGTGCCTTGTTGCCTTCTCTTGGTCAAAAATTTCCCAGAATGCACCGCAGTATTTTCAAAAAGATGGCAGATCAGGAGCGACAGCAGCTACTTCGAGGCCAAATTTCCAGTTTAAATGTAAGTGAACTAATTGTAGCTATTGGGCTTATATCTAAAATCTGCTCCTGACAAAAACACGGTTTTTATCTGATTTTTATCACTTTTCGTTTAAACAACTGGGCACAGTAATTGCATACCACTTTTTAACGTCGCTATGTGAGCAGTTTTATTCATCAGCTGTTTTTATCGCATGTTTTTACCTTTTTGAAGCGGTAGTGTGTGGGACGTCACAACTCTTCCACCTCCATGCCTCCGCTCACCTGTAGCCCTGGCTGTGACAGCTGTCTCAGCCTCATTCAAAGAGTGCTCGAACTGGAGCAGAGGATCACCACTCTTCAGCAGACCTAGGAAAAGGAGCAAAAGTCTGTGGTTATCCCGGACCGGACCTTCTCCGCCGCCACTGGCTCCACTCCAGTGGTGTCGGGGCCCTGGTTCACAGGTGTGCCCAGCCGCGGTAAGGGATCATGGAGCGCTCGCCACTGCTCTCCTCCCACCCGCCTGCCGCTGACAAACAGGTTCCTGGATCAAGACTTTCCCCCTCTGACAGCACCCGGACCCCACCGCTCTGCAGGATCACCACTCGACACCTCTCAGCCCCCTACGAAGCAGCAGTCAAGCTCCTGCAGCCCTCCGCATGGAGCCAAACCCCGGATCACAGCCAGAACCCGCCGAGGAGTTCTTCACTTCACCCCAGATCCAAGGAACGCGTCTGCTGTGATGACCACACGCCGCAGCAGCCCTGGAGATGCTCCTCCGCCTGGACCTCAGCGTGTCACTCTGTCTTTCCCTGGAGCAACCGTGATGGATATTGCAGCAAAAATCCCTGGTCTTATTAATCTCCATCCACATGTGAGTAAAGTTTTTATCCACGCCGGCACCAACGACATCCACAAGCAGCAATCTGAGCTTCTGAAGCGTGATTTTATTCACCTTTTTAATCTTTTAAAAACCTCACGTGTCTGTTTTTATCTCTGGCCCCACCCCCACCTTTGGCAGAGGAACAGGTCGTTTTAGTAGACTTTTATCTTTGAACACTTGGCTCTCCTCTGCCACCGTGATGCACAACATTGGTTTTATAGACAATTTTAACATCTTCTGGGGCAGGAGGCACCTTTTTGGGGCAGACGGGCTTCATCTAAATAGACAGGGAACCCGTGCCCTGGCAATGAGTTTGGCCTGTCCACGACCCCCACTGTTCACCACGCCATGCCCTGCTACCCCTGCCCTCTCCACCCCCTCAACCACATCCTGATGTCCAGCTGGTCCGTGCTCCTATGACCCCAGCTCTGATTTTAACAGTAACTCGCATATTGGACTTGGACCTCACTCTGTCTCATTAATTCCTGTCATCATCAGCAGAGAGCGGCCTAATTACCATAAACCAAACAAATGCAACCCCAATAATCTTAAACAGTTACCAATAATTCCACTTTCACAGAATCATACTGTCACCCCCTCTCCAGTCACCATTAATATGGCACTTTTAAACGTCCGCTCTCTGCTGAACAAAACTTTTATTATTAGTGATTTGATTTTAGACCATAACCTGGACGGCTTCTTTTTAACAGAGACCTGGCTGAGTGCAGATGCCCCTGTTGTTCTCACAGAGGCTTCCCCACCAAATTTTAACTTAACTTATTCAACAAGGAGCAGCAAAAGGGGAGGCGGTACTGCCTTCATAAGCTCAGCAACACTTACCGCCAAACCTGTTTCATTTGATCATTTTAGCGCCTTTGAATATAATGCAGCTGTTTTTGGGAATCCTCAGATTTTATGTGTTACAGTTTATAGACCTCCAAAAAATAGCACATCTTTTATAGGTGAGTTTTTATCAAACTTACACAATTCCTATGAACAGATCATTTTAGCTGGTGATTTTAACTTACATGTAGATAACCTTTTAGACCCTTTATCAACTGACTTTTTAAATATTCTTAATTATATGGATTTTAGTCAACATGTCACACAGCCAACTCACAACAGAGGGCACACCCTAGACTTGGTCATCACGTATGGCCTGTCCACCCGTGTGCTCTCTGTTGTCGACTTGGCTGTCTCTGACCATTATTGCGTGTTTTTTAATATCACCGGTTTTACCCAGCGGGAGACCTCTGTGAGAACCGTCAGGAAACGTCATCTATCCAATCCAGATTTATTTATATAGCACATTTATCCACAGCATGACAGCTGACCAAAGTGCTGAACATAAAATAAAACAGCGATAAAACACGTAGGTCAGATTAAAATAACAAGAAAATACAAGTTAATAGATAGCAAAAAAATGTAGGTAAAAACAAATAAATACTAAAAGCAACTTAAAAGGCTAAAAATTAAAACCAAGAGACAATAAAACCATAAAATCAGAAAATAAGTCATTCATTCATACACGCTACAGTCATGTCCATAGAATCAAACACCAAAAGCCATAGTGAAGTAGTGAGTTTTAAGACCGGATTTAAACAGGGCGATAGACGGAGCTGAACGAACCAAGAGTGGCAAGCTAGTTGTAACTCTGTCAGTTTAAAAAATAACTTTAATTTTTTTACTCTTCAAATGCTGGTTTAAACTTTTAAAATCCCTTTCTTTTATTTAAAGTAAATTTTTTTAATTATTTTGGGGATGAACATTACACTGAACGTGATTTTTCTAATGTACATTGCTGTTTCTAGTGGTAAGAAGAAAATTTTGTTTTTCCCGAATGTTCCTTGAAGTGTGCATAAGCACGTTATCCGAATAGTGTTATTTCCGAGGAGTCAGTGAAGTACACTCAGGGAAGGCGCGATACACGGCAGAAGGAGAGAAGTTTTATGCCGTGGAGAAGGCGCATTGTTCAAGTTTATCGAGTTAAATATCTTCCTTAAGAAGTGCTCCAGGATGTGTTCAAGTGTTTACCCTGTGAGCTGCTGGTTGTTGGGTGAGTGAAGCGAATGTGTGACTGAAATTAGGTTGGAACTGAGAAGCTAACGGCTAACGCCGTCAGTAAGCTAACGGCTAGCGCCGTCTGTAAGCTAACACCTTGTGTAGTTAGAGTAAGTTTTATAAAGTAAATTTTGGTTAGCTAATGGATATATTGTGTATATTTGTGTATTTAAAATGTGTATTCGTGCTCAACATGAACGCAAATGTGTTGTGAAAACTTATTGTACTGATAGAAGTTTCTTAACTGTAGCTTCCTCGTGGTACTGAGCCATTTCCATTCAGAAGTCTGCTGGGAGTTCTGCGTTCTGATAGCCTAGTGAACTAGACCAATTCTTGCTTTGCAGAGTTTGGTCTAGGCACGCTTCATTGGAACCCTCGCAGCCCAAACCACTGCTGTGTCTATCCAATCACAACTCGCTATAGTTTTGGTTGGGCCAATCACAGCGCTCTATATTGTGGGCCAATCACAGAGCAGGAGTAGCCGATGACGTCAGCGCTGCGGCCGCGAACCCAAGCAACATGGCGGCAGCGCCGGAGCCACGTTCTTTTGAAACGGCTTTGTCATCAACATTGGACTCCAACGTGCGTAAGTCTGTCTGATATACTTAGCAGCTTCTTATTTTTATCAAACAAAGTAGTGCAATGTCCCAGTACACCTGATATTCACATGTTTTTATACAAAAACCACAGAAATCATTGACGCCATTAGTGGGTCCCGCTTTTCCATCGCTGTGATTACGTCACGTTGTTCGTTACTCTGATTGGTCCTAGCGCTATCCAATTGCGTGCTGACATTTTGAAAGACAACCGTAGATCCCGCCTCACGACTGAGAGCCGTCAATGGTTCGTGGCCAGACTATATATTCACATATATAGGATGGCTTGCCAGGCTAGCGTTCTGATGCTCTTGGTAAGAAATCTTTATAAATTCATCGGTTGGGTGATGTCTTTATATAAAAGGAAGGAAAACTATCCTTGAGCAGGATTTTCTTCTGCATCTTACTGTAGTTGGAGTTTTGTGAATTTAGAATTATTTTTGAATGTTATCCTGCTGTCTTGTGCAGGTCAGGTTTTTTTTTCCTCTTCATTGTATTCCGCTTCAAAGAAGATTGATTGATGACTGGACTCCATCCAGGGCTGGCGAGCCCCACCAGGAAACACGAAGCCCACTTTTGACCCAAGAAGATTTTGATCTGCCCTGAATGGTTCGGAGACTGTGGTGACTGCCATTTGGTAGGACAAATCGTGAATCTGATTGCATTGCTGCAGAAATTGCAGTAAAGGAGAAAAACAATTTGAGCTGGAAAAAACTCTCAATATGATGTGGTTTAATGCCACACACACACAGTAAAGTCCCCCGGGGGTATTTTAATTTTATTTTTTATTTTAGGAAAACTTGTTTTGGGCCCATCTTTTATTTTCTGTGATATGATTGTACTGTGAAGTATTTTCTACTACCCTGTTTGTTAATACAGGATTACATTTTCCTTAATCTTTGTGTCTGTGTCATGAGTCACAAACTGCTCCCAGAGGCGAATCCTAAAACTGGTCCAAATTAAATCTGAAGTTAAGTTACTCAAATTCTGAAATCTGAGCTAGTTGTTACATAGTCCAAAGCTTTGGAGCTGTGTGAGCAAAGGCACGCTCACCACGAGTCTTGCACCAGTCTTGTTATGGACAATTTTGTATGTAAATAAAAGGATTTTGAATTTCACCCTATAGGACACTGGGAGTCAGTGCAGCTCGGCTAAAACCGGGGAGATGTGGCAATGTTTCTTTGTCCCAGTGAGGAATCTGGCAGCTGCATTTTGGACCTTCTGAAGGCGGCTGATTGCGGACTCTTTTACACCAATGAAAAGAGAGTTTGCATAGTCAAGTCGTGAAGTTATGAAAGCGTGGATGACAGATTCCAGATGTTTTCTTTTCAGGATATTTTTTAGAGGCCTTATTCTACGCAGATGGAAATAACAAGATTTCACGGTGGCAGGGCTGGACTGGCCATCGGGCAAGGCGGGCATTTGCCCGCTGCGCCGACGGTAATTTTGCGCCAGCTGACTGTAATTTATTAAATATTATCGAGCCGCTTATTTGTTAATTTTTATTCGGACCGCCCGGCCGGCCGAGATTATCCTCAGGCCGGCCCTGTCTACTGGTGTCAGGGGTTTATCAGATAATATTAATAACAGTTTGAGCCCAAGCGTTTCTGTATTTTTATTCATAATACAGCTTAAACGCGGCATTTCTGATGTGACGCAACGTGGAAACTGCCTGATATTCATATCAGCCAACTCCATTTCTCCATCATGGTGCAGCAGCTCTCCATCAAACTGAAGCTAGTTTATAAATGTCATCCTTTCATTTTCTTCAGGTTTTGCATTTCTCGTGTCAGTAATGATAATGTTACATTTGTTGCCAGTAAAAATGAATCATAATTCATTTATTTTATTTTATTTTATTTCAACAATTTACAAAAACAAAGCATGCTGGGAAATCTGTTCATCCAATCATTTTCATAGACGTCATCACCGACAAAACTTCTAGTTTAGCTAACTTTTTAGTGGGAAAAGCTAATAAGCCTTTAGTTCAGCGCTAATGTTTGGAGTACTAGCAAGAGAAGAAAAGGCACAGGTGGCCGAATTAGAACTTCCTTGGATTGTTGTTTTAAAACATTCATCATGTTTAAATTCAGTTAGTGAGCGGTTCCGGTTCTGTAGTTCAGCCGCGCGTCAGATTCATCTGAACATGTCCCTGTGAGAACAGAACAGGGAGACTGGATTTCCCTCTTTTGCTGCGTAGAAGAAACGACAGTGAGTACAGCCTCCTGCGTGTGTGTGTGTGTGTGTGTGTGTGTGTGTGTGTGTGTGCGCGCGCGTGTGTGTGTGTGAATCAAGCGCCTGCTGTGTTTTGCTTTTTGATCAGGACATTGTTTTATTTCTTTCCTCGTGAAATTACAGCTGAAACTCAAAAAATGAGAATCTGGTGCAAAAGTTGGTTCATGTCAGTGATCCAGAGGTGAAACTGATCTATGAGACAGACTCATTACATACAAAGCCATTATTTTTTTCTCCATTGGTTTTTCTTGTTTTAACACAGTATTATGATGTTTCATTTACCTTTAATTACTGACGGTTTCGGCGACTACTGTCGCCATCTTCAGAGTCACGCCGACTTGACGGCGTCACTTCCGCTGTTTATTTGCAGGCAGTAAGGGGCGTTGCCGCCCCCTACTGTCTGCGCCTTCCTGGTCGATCACCACGTCCCATGAATGATCCAGCGTGTACACTCCTTCATCCCTATTCATGGTCCTGGGTCCACGTCTCCTTATCTCGATTGCTTCCTTTATCCATCGTCTGTATTTTTGTTCTGTTGTTATGATCTGTGTGCTGTCCCAGTCCATTATATGGTTTTCTCTTGTACAGTGGTCTGTTATGGCTGATTTCCTTATTGTGTTTTCTGCTTCCTCTTTGGCTGCTCTGGTGTGCCTTCGGCTCGTTTCTTTTTCACATTCCTTTTTGTGTTCCATTTTGCGTGTGTTGAGTTGTCATCCTGTCTCTCCTATGTATGTTTTATTGCAGGCAGTAGGGGGCGGCAACGCCCCTTACTGCCTGCAAATAAACAGCGGAAGTGACGCCGTCAAGTCGGCGTGACTCTGAAGATGGCGACAGTAGTCGCCGAAACCGTCAGTAATTAAAGGTAAATGAAACATCATAATACTGTGTTAAAACAAGAAAAACCAATGGAGATGAAAAATGAACACAGGAAGAACATAACAAGAAGTTTTAAAGAAGAATATGGACAGCGAGGAATAACGGACTTCCGCTGTTTGGAACGATTACATCTGAAACGAGCACGTCTGAAGAACCATCTACGCTTCAACCTAAGATGCCGAGAGGAACAAATAACCCCACCGAGCCTACAGGTGAAAGCCCCGATACAAACAAACACAGCGCAACATATAATGGAGAGAGCAAAAAAAGCGTTACTCAAAGAAAGAATAAGAAACGTCATAACTAAACAAAAGCAAGTAGAAAATCAAATAGAAAATAAATACCTAGAGTTAAAAAGAAACTACACCTTAAGCAGAGAAATGGAAGCACAAATAAAAGAACATATGATGGAACAGCAGGAAAAGGAATTCAAGATAGTGAAACAAAGACACATAGAGAAGTTGACCAAACTAATAAACAAAAAGAAGAAGAAAGCAGAACAAGATAACGCTGGGCCAAACAACTGGATTTGCAACCTTTCACAACACAAATTAACAGAAGCAGAAGAAAGTATACTGAAAAAAGGACTAAACTATGCAATAACCCCAAAACACATCCCATATGACGAATTCATAGTAGCAACAGAGATAGCATGCCAGCAAATCACAGACATAGGGAAAAAAGCAGAGCTAAAAAATGATGTCATAGGAATATTAAAAAACAGTAAAATTCAACACAGCAACATCACAAAAGAAGAGAGAACAGCCATGAAAACATTAGGTAGAAATGAGCACATCATCATATTACCGGCAGACAAAGGAAGGACAACAGTAATAATGGACAAAGAAAAATATAAGCAACAGATGGAACAACTACTTGAAGACAAGAGTACATACAAAACTCTGAAATTATTAAAACCACTACAGGAAAAAGGAAAAATAACAGAAAAAATGTACAAACAATGGATACCAACAGCCAACATCATACCAAGGATATACGGAACACCAAAAACACACAAACAAGGTACACCTCTGAGACCAATAGTAGATAGTATAGGAACACCAACGTACAACATGGCAAGAGACATCAGTAAAATCATCAGTCCACTTTTAGGAAACACAGATCAACACTGCAAGAACAGTACAGAATTAGCAACGGAACTTAAAAAGATCACCATAGAAAAAAACGAAACATTAATTTCACACGACGTCACATCCTTGTTCACCAACACTCCAACCAAGAAAACCATTGAAATAGTAGTTAACAGGATCAAACAGGACAAAACCCTACATAGAAGGACAAATTTAACAGCAGAAGACATAGCACAGGTAATAGAATTAATAGCAAACTCAACATACTTCCAATATAATGGAACAATATACAAACAGCTTGAAGGTTTCGCAATGGGAAACCCCTTATCAGCAACCCTCTGTGAATTTTTTATGGAAGACTTGGAGCAAAAAGCGATGAGAACAGCCCCCCCCCCCGACTGCAAAATAAAGATATGGAAAAGATACGTAGATGATATATTAGAAATCATACCAAAAGGACAAACTGAAATATTAACAAATCACTTAAACAACATAGATGAAACAAACAACATGAAATTTACATATGAAGAAGAGAAGGACGGCAGCATCACATTCATGGACATGGAAATAACCAGGAAAACAGATGGGACTCTCAACATTAACACATACAGGAAACCAACACACACAGACCAGTATCTACTTTGGACATCAGAACATCCAGTGATTCACAAAATGTCAGTAATCAGAACATTATATCATCGAGCCAATATGATAACAGAGGAAAAGGATGTAGGCAAAGAAGATAAACACATACGACTGGCATTAAAAAATTGCGGATACCCAACATGGGCAATAAAACAAGGAAGACTACAGACAACAACAGTAAACAAAGACAAACTAAAACAAAGAACCAGAAAACAAGAAAGAACAGAACCAAAACCAGCGATAACCCTACCATAGATTAAAGGAATAACAGAAAAAATAAGATATGTAATGTCAAAACATAACATAAACACTCCAATAAAACCATACATGACCGTCAAAAAAGGACTAGTACATCCAAAAGACGCAATAACACAGGAACAAAAATGTGGAGTCGTTTACGAAATTCCATGCAAACTCTGCAATAAAACATACATAGGAGAGACAGGACGACAACTCAACACACGCAAAATGGAACACAAAAAGGAATGTGAAAAAGAAACAAGCTGAAGACACACCAGAGCAGCCAAAGAGGAAGCAGAGAACACAATAAGGAAATCAGCCATAACAGACCATTGTGCAAGAGAAAACCATATAATGGACTGGGACAGCACACAGATCATAACAACAGAACAACAAAAATACAGACGATGGATAAAGGAAGCAATCGAGATAAGGAGACGTGGACCCAGGACCATGAATAGGGATGAAGGAGTGTACACGCTGGATCATTCATGGGACGTGGTGATCGACCAGGAAGGCGCAGACAGTAGGGGGCGGCAACGCCCCCTACTGTCTGCAAATAAACAGCGGAAGTGACGCCGTCAAGTCGGCGTGACTCTGAAGATGGCGACAGTAGTCGCCGAAACCGTCAGTAATTAAAGGTAAATGAAACATCATAATACTGTGTTAAAACAAGAAAAACCAATGGAGATGAAAAATGAACACAGGAAGAACATAACAAGAAGTTTTAAAGCCATTATTTGTTATAACTGTGATGATTGTGGCTTACAGCTGATGAAAACCCCATTAGAATATTACATGAAATCAATAAAACAAGGATTTTAAATAGAGAAATGTCTAAAAAAGTATAGCTACTCATATATGTACCCAGAACTTGGTTTGGGTCCTTTTGCTTTTACTGAAATAAATTAACTTTAGCGTAATATTAACATTTTTCAAGTTTCACCTGTAGATGGGATTCACGGCTCTTTTAATGGATCTGGAGGATCAGTTCTTTTCAAAGGCTCATCTAAAAGACTGACTCATTTTTAAATGAGTTTACTAAAAAATCTTGCAACTCATTTCACTCTGTGAATCCCTGTGAATAATTATTCTGAGAAAATTCTGATAAAATCTAATTAAAATCAAACATTACATCAATATTTGTTTTATTGTTGTAGTTTCTAAGCTGAAAATATTATGAAATAATTATTAATTCCATCTGACGTGTGTGGAGGAGAATTGAGTGATCAGCCAGTTAAAAAACCTACAGGGTGACACCGTAACTCTGCTTATCTGTGTGTGTGTGTGTGTGTGTGTGTGTGTGTGTGTGTGTGTGTGTGTGTGTGTGTGTGTGTGTGTGTGTGTGATCTTTAGGGCATACATGGCACCTTAGTTTTCTGACTAATTTTATATTCTGCTTTACTGTTTTCTTTACGTCACTTAAAACGAGCAGCTGGTTATCAGCAGTTTTTCTTGGTCTGTTGATGTTTTGCTGCGTTAAGCAGCAAAATAAGCCGTTTTTGTGCTGGAGCAGGGAAACAACTAAAACATGATGGACATGGAATATCGAGGACCAGGGTTAGAGAGCTGGTGTAAAAAATAGGCGTCATTGTTTTTACTTCAATAGCAGGTGGGCTGGTCTCGGCTCAAAATGCCCGGCCTGATTTTTTGTCCCAGTCCAGCCCTGCACGGTGGCATTTATCTGTTGGACTAGTGACAAATCTGTATCCAGTCTCACCCCCAGACTGATAACTGTGGGGGTAACATTTACAGGAAGAAGGGGGCCTGAACCTGTTATTTTGCTTACAGACCTAGGACTAACCCCTGAAGTGGCTGCAGGTCTTATTGATATTTTAGAAAAAATACTTCCTATTGCTTTACCTGCCCCCTGTGATTTTATAGTCAACGATTTTAACAGTAGGCTTCAGTCCACCCTTGACCGTCTGGCTCCACAGAAACTTAAAAAGATACAGCCTAGACTAACAATTCCATGGAGAAACGAAGCTCTCAGATTACAAAAGAGGAACTGCAGGGTGGCAGAGAGAAAATGGAGGAAAAACAAAATCACAATAAACCGTCAGATATACACAGAAACCCTAAAATCATACAACAACACAGTAAGGAATTCACAGAACGCATACTTTTCCAAAGTCATCTCAAAAAATAAAAACAATCCCAAAATCCTGTTTTCCACCATTATTAGAGTTTTTAACAATCCCCCTGATGAGTTTCAGAAAACACCCTCAAACTCTCTCTGTGAGGAGTTTGCAGACCACTTCAGAGGGAAGGTACACACAATCAGAGGCAACATTTTATCCTCTCACAGTGACTTTAGTGGTTTTAGTGGAGTCTGAGTGTGTACCGTTACCAGAGGAAACACTGGACAGTTTTGTCCTGGTGGAAGCTGAGACTCTTGATAAAGTTTTCTCCTCAGTGAGGCCCACCACATGTCTTTTAGATCCAGTTCCCACTTCGTTTTTTAAGCCATTTTATGAATATTTTAGAGATGAGATTTTAGCCATGATGAACTGCTCTCTCCAGACGGGGGTCTTTCCTGCCGCCTTTAAAGGGGCGGTGGTGAGGCCCTGTTGAAGAAGAGAAACTTAGATTTTAGTGATTTTAACAACTACAGACCGATATCTAACTTACCATTTTTAAGTAAAATTTTAGAAAAACATGTTTTAATCCAGCTTAATGATTTTATTAATGCACATGATGTCCTTGAGAAATTTCAGTCTGGTTTTAGAGTAAACCACAGCCCTTTTAAGAGTTTTAAATGACCTAAGAATTAATTATGATGAACAGAGGCTGACAGTTCTGGTCCTACTGGATTTAAGTGCTGCCTTTGATACAGTGGACCACAACATTCTTTTAACCTGGTTAAAACACATCGGCCTCTCTGGTGCTGTCCATAAATGGTTTACTTCCTATCTCACAGACAGGACTTTTATGGTAAGTTTAGATACCTGCTGTTCTAAGGCCCATGAAATTACATGTGGTGTGCCCCAGGGTTCGATTTTAGGCCCAGTCCTTTTTAATCTATATATGCTCCCACTTGGCAGCGTCATCGGGCGACACAGAGTTAAGTTTCACAGTTATGCAGATGATACACAGTTGTACATCTCTGTGTCTCCCGATGACGCACGGCCATTGGATGCACTTTTTAATTGCATTTTGGACATCGAATCCTGGATGGCAGAAAACTTTCTCCAGCTCAACCGGGACAAAACTGAAGTTTTAGTCATCGGTCCTGAGGCCCAGAGAGAGAAAGTTTTACCAAAGCTACAGACACTAATTTTAAATCCGTCTTCTCAAGGGAAGAACCTGGGCCGATACGGATACGTAGTAGAATTGATTATTGTAATGCCCTGCTTTCTGGTCTTTCCAAAAAGAGTACCTCAGGTTTACAGCTTCTCCAAAATTCAGCAGCACGTGTCCTGATGAAGACCAGGAGGCGGGAGCACATTACATCTGTCTTACACAAGCTGATTCTGAGCCCAGAAGATGTTCTAATGATAAATGCTGTTGTAAAATAAACTTATTAGTAGAAATGAGTCCTTACCCTGTACGAGTCATCACTGGACATGGTGCTGGCTGCTCACTTCACGTATCAGCAGTAAAACAGCTGAGTAGGAAACTTGACCACTTTCATATCTGACACCACTCTGCAGCCCTCTGCTGACCAGAAAGTGCCCTTAACATCTTTGTGGAGCAGGTAGATGTCCTATAGGGGGAGCTCTTTACCTGCTTACCTGCTGTAATGCTAGCAGTTAGCATTTTCAGTTCGCCGATCGTCAATAAAAAGCTCAAGAAGAAGAAAAAGAAGAAGTTTGCTTTTTCTGTTGGCATCATGTCCAACAGTGTGGATCTTTTTACTTCGTGGTTAGGGTTAGTGGGGTCAGGGATTAATGACCCACACGTGTACAGCACCTTTCAGAGTCAGAGGACTCCAAAGCGCTTTATACTACAGTGTATCATTCATCCATTCACACACACATTTGGGCCGGGATTGAACCTGCAACCCTACAATTACTGGACATCTCGCTCTACCTCCTGAGCTGCTGCTGCCCAACATCCAAAAACTTTCAAAATAAAAGTCATGGGCAAATTTCCAGTCACTTTACTAGTAAAATACATACGTCGTTCCTGTGAAACCTGCAGACCTTTAGGGATACATGCAGCCATCTTTCTCCTTGCTTGTCATCCTGTGAACTCCTGAAATCACGCGTGGTTTTGCAATTCTCCTGTGATTTTGTGACGTTGGAGGACCAGCTTTGTGAAATGCTTTCACTGCTGTTTCCCATCTGAAATGCTCCTGGCAGGAAGGCATCTCACGGGTAAAACGCGTCTATTACGTTATGAGCTGCTTACGCATCCATTGGAAGGCTGAGTCAGAATCATGAAGACTATAAATAAAATGCTCATTGCCTCAAAATTTAAATTTAAATGGTACATTGGAAATGGTCTGTGTTTACATGGGGCCTTCTAGAGTTGTACAACCCCCCAAGGTGCTTTACACCACAACCAGTCATTCACCCACTCACACCCTGGTGGTGATGAGCTACACTGTAGCCACAGCTGCCCTGGGGCGCACTGACAGAGGCGAGGCTGATGAACATCCGACCACCACCAGATGAACATAATAACTGAACCATGTAATCATGATTAAACTGAGTAAAAACAACTCTTCTTCCCTTTAGTCTCCACAGCTGATCCATTCAGTCCCATCTTCTCTTAAAAAAAACACAGTCATGATTGATTATTCTCCCGTCGCCTTCATTTTTAAAATAATAATAATAAACATTCAATACCATTTAATTAGTATTAATCTAAAAGTTTAACAGAGTTCCCCAGTAACATATAAACTGTGTAATTAAACATTTTCACTTAAAGAGACAGAGTGTAGTTTTTACCGTTAATCTCTGGAAATATCCATCAAAATGTTGTTAAAATTGAATTAAATGACGCCCAGATGTTGAGAAATATTGGCGACTTTACAACAAATAACCATAAAAATCTGGTCTAAAATACATTAGCATGGGTCTAAGTCTCTGGGCGACGCCATATATAAGACACAATGTTTCCTTCTACGGGAGCCTGGGAGGACAAAATTCATTTACGGATTTGTAACAAATGGTTACAAAACTTTCATAAACGTTGTTGTTTTACACGTTTACCTCTTCACTTGCTGCCAGTGATGAAAGGGAGTCTGATGTCATTTTGCTGGAGGTTGCACTCCCAGGCATGTGTGACCCTAATGGCTATCCGTTGGTACACAAAACACAAAAATACAGCTTGTGATGTGATTTAGGTTGAGAATAGTGTGAGCTAATGCTCAGGTGTTCAATCTTAATTGATTTTGTTCCCTCTGTGATGTTCTCTGTGTGTAACGTTTAAAATGTCTGCAAACCTGCATGAGTCGTGGGTTTTAATTGCAATCTGTCAAAATGACAGACAGCCTTCAGATTTTGCTGTTATCTATTAAAAAAAGATGATCAAATAGAGAAAATATCCAGTTAACATGAGCCCTGCTCACGAGCCATCAGTACTTGTTTCAGCATGGAGAAGTCAGCCAGAGGAGAAAGTAGCTTCAGACGGCAGGATCTGGACTCTTACTTCCTGATACGTGGACATCTCTCCTCTGATTGGCTAACAGCAACACGACTCTACCACTGACTCTGTTTGCTCTGCAACGTTGATGTTTTATCTCCACCAATAACACAAGCCTGGAGGAGTTCTGCTGTGTGGTGGAGTTGCTAATGCTAACGGTTAGCTTCTACTAGCCCAGACGTTCTCTGCTGTTTCCTGGACGCTAAACCAACAACAGCCTTCCCCGTCGTGAGTCCAGATGGGTGAGTCCATGAAGTTGAGATCTCCTCGCTAACAAGCAGCAACAGGTAGCTTCTGCCTGGGCCCTAATGCCCAGCTACTTCCTGTATCAGCTTAAAAGGTGAGTCACACCATGCGTGGAAACACTTCCTGTTTGAAAAATGCTCCTAAAGGAGGCGTCACCTGAAGGACCAAGAGCACTGAGAGACTGACAGCACCCCCTACACCCCCTCCACCCCCCGCGCATGCTCTCTGAGTTTCTCAGTCAGAAAAATGAGTCGTTAACAAGCGCGCACACTTGCACGTACACACACGAGGTGTGGCTGAGCCTCATCCAGAGTCCAGTGCAGCGCAGCCATGTAGTACGGTAGAGACGTCACTCTGCACCTAGGGCTGGCGATATGATAAGTTCACCTCGATAACGATAAATGGACGACATGACTACATGTATGCTCAAAAACAAAAGTTGTCCACTAGATGGGGCTGTCATGTGTATTATGTTGAGTCATGTGACTCAAGGTGGTACAACTTCTTAATGTGACATGAACGTCACCAACCCTGAATTTATTGACGTGAGAAAAATAATATCAGAGTCAGAAATTTTGATAACAGTAAATTTTCGATTCTTCACCCAGCCCTACTTGTGGAGTTTTAACGATTTAGAGCTGAAATATTACATTTTAAGTAAGTTGCACTAAACTGCTTAAATAATGATCCCACATGTCTACAGCACTATTAGACACTCATCTATACAGGTTACCAGCAACAACAGCTGGTTTAGGTGGTACTGGCTCTTGAAACGTCCAGTATTGTTATAGAGGGATGTGGTTCTTTAAGGTCGGGACACCAGGACAGACTCCGCTCAGAGAATCCTCTAAAAGCTTCATTTCTGATGAACAGTTCCAACAAGTCTTGACCTGTTTCATGTTGACTTGGTGTGTAAGTGTAGGTGGAGCAGAGTGAGTGTGTGGACGATAATGTGTGTGTGTGCGTGTGTGACGTCCATGCAAAAGTATGTAAGTGTGTGTGCTCTGAAAAATAAGGCCTAATGACGTCCATGCAAAAGTATGGAAAGCAAAAGCTAAAAAGTACGACGAGGAAACACCAGAGAATAGAAGTGAGTCTTTGGGGTGTTTGTCTGTCTGACCTCCAGATGAAGGTCAATCCACAGTTCAGGGGCCAAGATGGAGGAATCCTGCCTCCTCTAGTCGTACACTTAACACGTGGAGCAACTCGTAGCTCCTGCTGTGATGACCTAAGGGCACGTGATGGGAGTGAGATAGGCTGGAGCACTACCCTGCAGGGACTTAGAACAAAGTCTAGCAGCTTAAATCTAACTCTGAAACAAACTGGGAGCTAATGTGATGTGAGCCCACATTCTGGTACCAGTCTGGAATCTAGCTGCAGCGTTTTGGAGAAGGTGGAGCCGTCTAGAGCAGCCTGGATAAGCCCTGGATCAAGAGAGTTACAGAAGTCCAGGTGTGAAGTAATAAAACATCTCCAAGTGTGCTTGTGACACCTTGATCCTGGATAGGTGGTGAAGATGAAAGAACAAGAGCACACCACCCCTTAAGTGAGCTTAATAACAACTCAATAACGTAGTAACTTAAGCGCTGAATCCAGATTCACACCCAGATCAGTCATGAGGTCATTCTCAAAGCCTCCAGAGAAGAGACGATGGTTTCCTGTCCTGAGATGATCATCACTAAAAACATGATCTTCACAAGCTGCTGAATAACAACCTTTCTGTGCTAGATCAGGACAACAGCTCTAGGAGAGAAGGTCAGAATGTCCTCTCCTCTACGAGTCTTCCTGGAGCCTCCTACCAGCAGGACTCATCCCAGAGGAATCCTGACCAGAAGCCAGAACCACTTAAAATCTGTAATATTTGAACAATCATCAATATTTGCACCGTACCCCACAATAATCAATAATATTATCCTTTTTAGGATACATGACAGATTTTCTGGAGGATTGATCTCCATGTTAGAATAATTATTAAAATTATTATATTGTAGATTTCTTCTTTTATTTCTTCAGGCTCATTCTCCTCCTTGAAGCATCACCTGACTGGAGGAGTTGTTGTCCAAGGGCTAGGGTTGCTGACCCTGACTGTTGTCCAGGGACATTTTGAGCCCTGGAAGGATCTCCCAGTGCAGTTCAAAGAGCCTCTATAGAGAACCAGTCACTGTCAGGGAGGGAGAGACACAGGTAAATGGTTACCATGGTAACCCTGATGAGACACAGGTAAGTGTTTACCATGGAGGAGGGACTTCAACATCTGTATTTGCATTGATAATCACCTGGATGGGACATATAAAGGACAGGACTCAGGTAGAGGACAGGTGTCTGCAGAGATCTTCCTCACAGAGCTCCTCCTACAGGTGAGAACAGACCAGCACACACTTAACTCGTTACCAACACAGATTAGGAAGGCCCCCTCACTGGAAACGTTTAAATCACTGTTAAAGACCCATCTCTTTAGCTTGGCCTTTGACCCAGTATGAGTGTTGACATGATACTGTTTA
Source organism: Aphyosemion australe (assembly GCA_006937985.1). NCBI lineage: Eukaryota > Metazoa > Chordata > Actinopteri > Cyprinodontiformes > Nothobranchiidae > Aphyosemion > Aphyosemion australe. Next base: position 79,410 of record SSNS01000244.1, on the reverse strand, counting down.
ACTTGTTTAATGTGTTTTGAGCTTTTTATCTTTTATTCTGTTTATTACTTTTATGTTCAGCACGTTGGTCAGTGTTGCCTGTTTTTAAAGTGCTTTATAAATAAAGTTGGCTTGGCTTAAGATCAAACATCATCATTTATTATTTAGGCGCTTTTAATGACAATCAAACATTTTTCTGCATCTGATGAAACTTTTCCATGTTTGACTGATGAGACTTCCTGTCATCAGACTAACAGCTGATTGTCATGGCTAATTGATCTCCTCTCCTAGTGTTCCTCAGGTGAGCGTGTAGAGAGCAGGACCAGCTGAGACAAATCACCAATTATCCAGCCAGGGCATTTAAGGAGCAGCTGGACACACCTCAGTGCCGGATGATTACTCATGTTTGGGTAGTTCGAGCCACTTGAAGCCTCCAGTGTTTTTGTACATGTTTCTAGTGTGTATCAAGCCAGTAATTCCTTGTGTTTTTGCCACCCCAGGTGTTTTCAGTCATTTGCAACTCAGCTGCCATAACCTCCTTGGATCTCACGCTCCAGTCCAGTTACCCTACTCCTTCCCTGGCTGCCCGCTCTCTACCGCTTGCCTGCCCCTGGACCATCCTGCTCTTCTCCGTGTCCACTACCACAACCCCCAGCCTGACAACTTCCCCCCCCGAGCGCTCACACCGTTCCTGGAGACAGTAAGCCAGCCAACCATCCTCTTCTCTCCCTCACAAAGACCAGAGACTTACCCGTTCTGTTTTACAGAGCTTCTGGACATTCCTGCCACCCGTTTGGAGCAGCGCTTTATTTTGGTGTCTTTAATAAATATCTTGATTTCCTTTCAGTCAGTGGTCTGTGTTTGATTCTACATGTCGTGGGTGAAACACGTACCTTCCGACATGACAGAATCATCCGGCCAAAAGACAGTTCCCACGACGGAATCAATCCCTCCTGCCGTAGCCCAAGCTCTTGCCACGCATAGTACCGCTCTCAATGCCCTCGTGGAGCAACTATCCACCACCACGCAACGCTTGCATCAGATGGACGACCTGCTACGTCAGCTAACCCACAAGATAGCCACCCCGGAACCTTCCACCTCCGGACCCTCTGCCACCGCACCGACGGTACTTCCGGGTCCGTCAACCCCTGGTTACTTCCGGGGCGCCGACTCACCACCAGCGGACACCTTCTCTGGTGAGATCGGAAAATGTAATGGATTTCTGCTCCAATGTAAGTTGGCTTTTGAAAGAGCTCCTGAAGCTTTTGTTACTGACTCTGCCAAGATATCATATATTATTGGGTTGCTTAGGGGCAAAGCTTTATTGTGGGCAGAGAGTAGAAGCCAGAGCGCTGAGTTTTTAAGAGGTCCGCTAATGAGTTTTTTAACGGAGTTCAAGCAGACTTTTGGCTCTACAGAATCCCCAGCAGAGATAGCCAAGAAATTGTGGAACTTACGCCAAGGGAGACTAACGGTGGCAGAGTTCGCCATTGATTTCAGGACAGTGGCGTCGGGATCGACAGCCGACCAGGATACCCTCAAGGGGGCATTTTCCCAGGCCCTGTCTGACCGCATCCAGGACCAGCTAGCCTTTTGTCAGGAACCTGGAACTTTGGAGGAAC